>OZ012706.1:67586545-68026242 GCA_963942595.1 Cylloceria caligata | reverse complement strand
AAATATACACATATTATAATACAGTCTCTGTCTCACACTCATAAACTGAACCGCTTGTAACATATCGTCTACCTTCGTATACCGGCTGCATTGCAATATGACTCGCATCGTTCTGTTCTCCGCTATCTGCAGTTTATTCAACTCTGTTTCACCCATGCCCACTAGCAGTGTTGCGCAATACTCAAAGTGCGGTGCTATGATTGCCTTATATTCGACACATCTGGTGTATGCCGATATATATTGCCCTATCCTGTTCAGAAAATTGGTCCTTTTACCTATTTTTTCAACATATACTCATAGTCGTCTTTAAATCGTAGCTTATTATCTATCATTACACCTAAATATTTAATTACCTCCACTCGCTCTAACTCGGTTCCATCTCTGCATTTTAGTACAATATTCCCACTCAATTATTTTCTTACACTCCTCACAATCATATATTTGTTTCTTTCCGCATTCATTTTCAGTTTGTTCCTATTCATCCATCCTTCCACTATGTTGAATGCCGAATTCATCTTTCTTTCCACCTCCGCACTACTGTCTCCAGTAACTTATACTAGTGTATCATCAGCAAACATTTTTATTTCACAGTCTTCTGGACATATTTCGACTATATCATTTATATAAATAATTGTTGTGCTGCGAATTAATTCTTGTACCGTAACGGTAATTTTTAACGTTCACATATATTTTTATTTATCGTGGGGATTTGGGCTTGACACATAACTAATTAATCTAGACTTCAAGGTGGTTGATCGTGATGTTTTATTAAAAGAAATCAGTTTCACAAATAAACACGTCACTTCTTAATTTCGTTCATTAAATTTTTCGTAATGTTCTTTTTACACACGTAATTCTAACGATTATTTCCGCAATTTATTATATTAGTTCAGATGCACGAATTCTTAGCATTCCTCGGAAGTCTGTTGTGGTCCGGTAGCTCGGTATCACTATATATTCGATGCGCAGATATACCGCACCACTGGCTATTCCTCCTCGCACTCACTCTTTCAATATAGCGGCCTAACTCTATTTACGTTTCTCTCTCTTTTGCTCTTATTATGCTTACTCTCGCTTCTCATCAAACGGTACCACGGTATACCTGTCACATAAGGATCTCACTTCCCGAGCTATCTCGCTGCGCATTCACTCTTTTTGTAGAGTGTATCAACTCTACTCACAATTCTTTTTCTTCTACACTGCTTTCGCTCATCCGCACTTTATCATTTATATTCTCAGATGCGAGATGCGTTTACTTGTATTTATTTTTCCTACGTATTTAATGCTACTTATTATCATTTAATTATAATTATTCTATCTTCTATATTTCCTAATTCTATTTTCTCGGTTTCAAAAATTAGGGAATTCCCTCGATTATATTTATGATTATTTCTACTTATTCGAGCTTGAATTCTTGGTATTTCGGGGCTCGAGCTACGGTTACGGGACGACGCCTCGGTATTGTCGACTCACACACACACACAGCACTACTTGGATAGAGTGTAGAAACTCTATGTACAATTCTTTTCTCTTTCTCTCCCGTCTTACTCGCACTCTGTCTCCTTTCCACTCATGCGATTTTTCGTTTCTCGATTTATTCGTAGGTTTAAAGACCTAGTTTATTTATTTCATCCCGAAATCTGTTCGCTATTTCTGATGCGCTTATGTTCCATATCTAATCTATTCTCTTAATTTAAACACTTAAAATCTACCCGCTTAACCAGACTAATTAACCCTATGCATCTACTCTATTTAACTCGTCGTCTACTTAAATTGTGATAAATCGATAATTTCTACATTATATAATTCGCTATCGTTAATAATTTTGGCACTTTCTTGTCTCTGGGCACTACTCACTGATTTTATTCTCTGGACTGAACCCAGAACCTACGATCGGTATGATTAAAAATAACTTTTGAATTTCGATTTTGAATTTGGATTTTCCTGTTCTCACTTTCAGTACTTCCACCGTTGACACGATTTCGCTAAGAGAGCGTCTCTCTCCCCGCGCTGGCCTTTTATAGGCTTCCTCTCGCTCCGCCGAACCCTACGTCATCATATCCCTCTCTTTTCGAATGTAACGCATTTTATAATTTCTGTGATACGCCGCTGCCGCGCTCACCGCCTTCCCCTCGCCTCCCAGCAAGGCCGGCCGGTCGCTGACCTGCTGTTTTCGTTATCGAGGGAATTTCGGAGCGGCGACAGCTCTAGTTTTTGCATTAGGGGCGATGGCCTATTGCCCGCAAAACCTCGGTACTCTTGTACCGATTCTAATTTTGTAGGTGTTTTCACATCCTCTCGGCTCTTATGACTGTTCGACATAAGAAAATAGGCTAGAGAGTGTAACTCTGTTACAGTACATTATTTCGCCATTGTTCCTTTATCGCGTGAGGCCACTCACCGAAGTAGAAAAAATGTGTAAACGTAAGCAACGAGCTGCGAGCAATGACTGCTACGAGCTCGGGCTACGACTTGCTGGAATTTGCAAGCAATTTTTGCTTTGCCGAAATCAGTCTAAAGTTTAACATCAACCCGAACGGTTGATCGCGGGTCGGACTCGCCTGAAATATTAAATTCTATTAGTAGATTCAAACGCGAGAGGTTGGTTCCTCGTCCGGGCTCGAAACCACAATTTATTGTAATATACTTTTATTGACTTTTAAATAGACAACGGAAAGTTACCGTTGCCTATAATAAATAGTTCCATTTTACATAAATTCACGTTTACACGAAATTACTCGAGATCCATCTCCTAATCGGCAAACCATCCCAAAACAATACCTTTTTATATTATACCGATTATCGAGTTATCCAATTACGCGGTACTGGCATAACATAATGAACAGCAGTGGCCCTAATACGGATCCTTGTGGTACCCCGTATTTCGCTGTAATAATTTCTGAAAATTCCTCATTAAACCGTACTCTTTGCGTTCTATTGTTTAAGTACGACCTAAACCAATCTAACACTTTACGTCTAATTCCATATTGAAACATTTTTTCTGTTAACAATTCTCTATCCACTGTCTCAAGTGCTCGTTTTAAGTCCATGAACATTACTCCTACTATTTTCCCTTCGCTAATGTTTAATTTCCATTCGTCTATCACGGTTTGAATCGCCATTTCACACGAAAATTGTTTTCTAAAACCCGACTGATGCTGTGTTATAACCTCATTTGATTCCAAATACTTTTCGATTTGACTCTTTACTACCAACTCTAGGACCTTCTCGTACAATGGCAACATATTAATTGGCCGGAAATCCTTCGCGGTATTGGCTTTCTCTATCTTTGGTATCGGTATGATCGTGGATGTTTTCCAACTATTAGGGCGACAGCCCTCCCTTAGGAATTCGTTGATTACATCAACAAACTCCTGTTCAATTGCACTGAACGCCAACTTCAGTATTTCGCTTGATATTCCTCCTTCTGTACCTTTCTTCTTCGGGAGTCCTGTAACTATTTTATCGAGTTCCTCTAATCCAATATTCTCAACATTTTCTCTGCTTCTTTCGTTTCCCACGCCACCACCCATCAAGATTCTTCTGCTACCTGGCCTTTCAGATGCATCTCTCTCTATTGAGCTTACTATGTTATTAATACTTTAAACGTAAACCACATTAAATTTATCAACCGTCCTTCTCTCCACCGTATCATCCAATATTTCAAAATTTATATTTCCAATTTCTCTCTGTCTGGCTGGTTCCCTTCTAATAAGTTCATTCAAAGTTTTACATATTTTTTTAGGGGCGTTCTCATTGCAGTTTATCATATTGTCGTAATATTCTTTTTTCTCTTTCCTTATCAATTTAACTACTGCATTTCTTTCTACTTTAAACTGTTCCCAGTTATCATCCTTTCCCTCATGAATTGCTTCTCTGTAAGCATTATCCCTTTTACATGCCGCCCTTCTGATCTCATCAGAGTACCATTTTTTATCCTCTTATACGCTTGGAATCCTAACTACCTTTTTTAGTGCTTGTTACGTCCTGGGTTTTAACGAAGGGACGCAACGAAGGAATAATATTTTATTTTCTCCATTTTGAGCCGGAATGTGCTGGCTCGGGATTGGAGGACGCTGGTGAGGGGCGAGTTTGATAAATAAAGTATTCAAGCACAGAATTTACCACAATATGCACTATATATATGTATATTCAGTTATTATTGGATAAAACACATCGTAGAATTATTAGATATTAAAACGGTATTGAAACAATATATATATATTAAACAGCGCGCATTCAACATTAACATAAACTTTTAAACCACTAGAATTAAAGTCATTAAAATAGTATTCACTTTTGGTATAAAAATAGTAAATACATGGCGCAGGACAAACACCAATAAATGTCATTGTATTAAACAGTTAAACAAAGTTTATTGGAGCACAGATATTCTGAAGCTATTAATGATAAGTACGGGGAAACAGTCAATGAATGGCGCGCGGCACAACACTATATATATATATCAAAATAGTCAATATTTAAATAGTATTAAAATAGTAGCACGTATTAAAACAGTATATATATCAAAACGGTTAAGTTATATAAAGTTATTGTTAGATATTATTAAAACAGTAAGTGACTGCGCACTTATAATTAATTTTTGCTGTTACGAGGGCCGACCGGTGTGGTCGACCCCCGGAGATGGACTGACTAATTAACGCTGTGCTGAAAGCACCGTGCCTATAACAATGGAAAAAGATTGGCGGGGCGCAGCGCGTCTCATCGATGCGCTGCGTCTCGCTGGCCAGCGTGTGAACGCTGACCTAAGCAAAATGTGTGTACCCAGCAGCGATAACCGCTACTGAGTTGCGCCAGAAATACGTGCATGGAATAAATCGTATATGAAATAAAAATTTAAAATTATACATGTATCGGAAGACCCAGGACGTAACAGTGCTACTATGTCAAAAGTATCTACTATACTATCGACAAATATCTTTGCCTTTCGATTTATATCTTCATCTGTCCATTGTCGCACGGAGTTTCTCAACACTGTTGTAAACTCTTTCACGTCAATTTTACTATAGTTCCTGGTATTATATTCCCTCTGTTTACTCTCTGTAATGCTCGTTCCTAATATTACTTTTACCCATGCATGGTCTGTTATTTTCGGTTCGTATTTCACATGCACTTGCACGCTTGTATTTGCAAATACAAGATCAATAATTATTCGACTATCCTGCGTTATTCTCGTTGGCTCGTTTACATACTGTTTCATCCCTATATTATAGCTTATAGCTTAACATTCCGAATATTAGTTGTTGTTTATAGAACGAGTTGCCCTTGACATCTATGTTAAAATCTCCTATTATTAAACAATTTCCTTTTATTGTTAACTCTTCAGTTATATCCTCTATGAATCTTATAAATTCCGCATCTGACGCACTCGGTGAATGGTACACCACTATTATAACTCCTTTATATATCTTATTATTGACCTCTATTGCTACACAGTAGCAATAGAACAGAGTTCAGGAAGACGATAAAGGCGTGTATGAAAATAGAAAGAAAATATGTCCTGAAATCGTAACCAGAGTTCCGAGAGTTCCGGATATCGAAGGGCCAGCACCGAGGAAGGTGAATGGAGGCGGAAAAAGGAAGGTGGTATGTTCGACAATTATGGAAAATCCTCGAGAATATTTGTATGAAGAGGTGGAGGAAGTACCAAGAAATTGGTACGATGAGAAACATCCAAGATGCCCAGAAATACCGATAGCAGCTACTGGAATAGCGTAAATGAGTCTAGTAGGTAGTGGTAGCGAGGTGTCGTGTGTCTCGGAAGAATTTTTCCGGAAAAATGAGAAATTATTAAAAAGTTGCCTAATGCTACTGGTGACGTCGATACAGGTAGTCGGCGCGTTTGGCGGGGAGACTGAACGCGTAAAGAAGCAAATTATGGTGAATGCGGAAGCATGAATCAACAGGGGGTTTACAGGTGCTGGTTGTGCCAAGATTGGTAGGGCCAGGACTAATCGGAATCGGTGGGATGTGAACATCAATAAATTCGGTAGACACTGAACAGCAAATCTTAGCAGTAAGGAATAAAATAATCGCGAAATTAAGTGATGGCGTGTGGCGATATAAGAAAATCTACGTTTACTTTGAAAAAAAAAAAAAAAAAAAAGATATAAAATACAATGTGACAGATCTTTGGATGAGTTGCGAATGCAACTCTTTCAAATATCTCGGAATTATATTCGGAAGTACCAAGTACAGCGGGCACTAGGCCACCGAACCCGGAGATGTGACAAAAACTAGCTACGTCACACCTCCGGAATTCCCTCGCTGCCGTAAACAGCGGGTCAGCGACGACGGCAAGTCTCAAAATTAAGAAATCGCGTTAGATTAAAAAATTGGAATTAAAAATGATATAGAGGAGAACGAGGCAAGGGGAAGGCTATAAAAGAGCCTGCGCGGGGAGAAATGGCTCTCTTAGCTCGAGGCTCTAATCTTGAGAATACGTGCACCATAAAAGTGTTAAAATTATCAGTTTGGAACTTTTACCGAAAATATTTGATCTAAAAATGTGTTTATTGTAAAAAGTAGAAACAGCCAAATTATCGAAAGATTATCATTCCTGGTGATTGTCAAGATCCGTAACGAACAACCACAGAAAAAGGTAGCAGGACAGGCGAGTCGATTAAAATACAAGAATTAATAGTGAAATACTAAGAAAATAAACATTGATCTAGATTTAGATATAATTAATGGAACAGAATTAAGAGAATAGAATAAAGTGAATAGATTTAAGTGTAGAGAATGAATTGAATAGAATTAGGTCAGCAGTGTTTAAGAAAATAGAATCAGGTCACATAGCATTTAAATAGGTAGGATAATCGAGAAATTGTATGAGCGTGCAAGTGGAAAAGAGATAGTAAGGGTCAGTACGATGAGTGAGAGATAGAGAGTGATGTAGATATAAGTGAAAGTGATGTAGATAATAGCGAAAGTGTGCGAGTTCCGAGCGTTTAGCGGTGTGTGTGTGTGCATCGAGCGTACAGCTCAATACCACTGTATAAAACAATAACAGATTTTCGAGCCGAGTGTACCGAGAATCTACATTAACTAAATCTACGAAAAGAAGTGCGAAAATAATCATCGGAATTACCAAATTCCAATGCATTTTACTGGTCATCGGTGGCAAGAAACCGAACACTGACATTTTTGTTTGATTTGTTTTTGTTAATAAACCCTATTCTCACCTACCTAGAAGTCTAAAATTGATTAATCCTGTGATCGAGCTCAAATTTCCCACGAAAAATAAAAATAATTGATAACGATAAAAAAATTATCGTTACAATACCTGATTCATGAAAATTATAGATTTGGATGTTGGATTTAGGTGAAAATTGAGCGGAATTTTTTATGTATTGAGACGACAAGTACGTCTCATCTACACAATACAGGGACAAAACACACACACATCGAAGCGACAATACCACACACAATAAGAAAAATAAACATAGAGTAGCAAACTGAAGTACGCCCTATACATACAGCCAGAGGGACCTGTAGTACATACAACCAACACTACGAAAAACAGAAATGCCAGGAAAACCAACAGCAATCACTCGAACTACTATAGTATCGAAATATGTACGAAAATAAATTCACAAGGGATAGGTTAAATACGATCATCAGAAATATGGAATTAACAAGAAATGGTCTACAGGAGATGGGCTACAGGAAGACTACGAAATATAGATATACCGAGAACATGGAAGAAGAGTGGGAAAAGCCAGTATAAAAGAACGCGAAATACGACGATCGGGAAGCATTTTGTTCACAGATTCCAACCAGACATCAAGGACCAGCCAGCGAATAGAAGGAAGACCTGCTAACCAGCCAAAGAAGGACCACGGAGCCAACCAAAGAAGAAGCATACCAACAGCACCACTCCGACAACCAGGCCCAGATACTTCTGAAGCCTACGAAGACGCACATTTTCGGAGTCCAACCTCTGAGCCCGCCTAGAAACACATCTTCAAGCCGTCCGACATCCGAGTCACCAAGAGCTCACAAATATAAAAAAGAAAAAACAATAGTATCATAAAAATATATAATACTAGCTGACCCGGCAAACGTTGTTTTGCCATATAAATAATTTCCTAGTAATTTCTAGTGTAGACAAAAAATAGCTTACTTATTGTAAGTATGTATGTATGTTAGAATGTGTATATTGTATGTATGTAAGAATGTGGTATATGCGTGAAATAAGCATGGAGCGCTGTGAACGATGAGGGAATATAAAAATAACAAAAGGCAAACATTATTTTTAAGTTATTATAATTTATTCCTTAAAATTATATATCATTAATTAAACAATTACGACAGTAACACTATTAAACAATATCAATCTCTTAATGCTATAGCGTGAACAATATTTTTTGTTAGTCCATCTTTAGCTAACACAAACAAACTGGATGGTTTACCCACTCGAGAGCATGCCACGTATAATTGTCCGTGTGAAAAACATGGTGTTCTCAAATCTAATCCACAAACAGACATCGTTTGACCTTGGGATTTGTTGATAGTCATTGCAAATGCCAATCTAATCGGAAACTGAATACGTTTGAATTGAATTGGCACATCTGTAGGTATAATAGGAATCCGTGGTATGAGTATATTTTCACCTCTGAACTTGCCATTTAAAATCCTGGCTTCGATCACGTTTTTCATTAATTTTTGAATGACTAATCGCGTACCGTTGCACAGCCGGGGCGGGTTCAAATTACGAAGCAAGATAATTGGAGATCCAACCTTTAATTGTAAATTATGCGGTGGCATGCCTGGCAAATCCAGTGAGTTCAAAAACTCTGTGGGAAAATTTACTGCTTCGCTGTCGTCGCAAACTGTATCAATAGATTTATATGATACCAAGTTCCCTGGCAACAACATTTGTATCTTCAGATTTAAATTGTCAACGTCTACATTTTTTGCCGCTAAAATCGCTCTTTCTGCAAGCCACTCATGATTTATGTACTGTGTGTGTACATCGGGAAATATTTGTTCAATGAGAGTATCTTGCGAATCAGCGATTGTGCAGAAATCGGTCGGTAATTTTACGTATCCAGTTTTATCTATAGCAACTTTTCCATCACCGATATCTAAGAGTTGTTTTGAAAATGTTTCAGCGGATGGATCTTGAAGCATTTGAACGCGCATATTTATTTTTAGCTGTAATTTTTCAACATTACGCCACAATGGAGATGATTTTAAGCAAGCGTTGATCTCATCAGCGTATGTTGAACGTGGAATGACTGGAAGTGTTTGTCTGAAATCACCTGAAAGGACCAACAGAGTTCCGCCAAATAGTTTGTCACTGTTTTTAATATCTTTCAATGTCCTGTTCAACGCCTCAAGTGAATGTTTGTGTGCCATAGTACATTCATCCCAAATAATAATTTTACACCGTTTCAGCACAGTGGCCATGGACGATTGTTTCTTAATGTTGCATACTGCGTCAGGGTTATTCTGAATATTTAGTGGCAGCTTAAATACTGAATGAGCTGTTCTACCTCCATCCAATAAAGTTGCTGCAATGCCCGATGATGCAACGGCCAATGCGATGCCATTATTTGATCGTATTTCAGCAAGAATTAGCGAAATAACGAATGTTTTGCCAGTTCCACCCGGTGCATCCAAAAAGAAGAACCCACCTTGTCCAGCTGAAACTGCGAGCATAATGCGATCATAAATGGTTCTTTGTTCCTCATTCATTAGTGGGACATTGCGGGCAACAATCGCTGCCATTTCTACAGTACTGTACTGCAGTTCACGATTCATTTCAGTATTCATTAAATCAGATGCAGTTCGATTTGGCGAATTCATACCGAAATTACTAAGTGGTAAGTTGGCAATGACAATGCAAAGATCCTCAATAGCAATCAATGCTTCATTGTACATTTCGTCGCTGAATGTTATGGTTAGATCGTGGCACCGTATACGATGTTGATGCAATATATCATCAGTCATTGAATCTTTGTGATTTTCCCATAATATCTGTGCTCGGGCTGGGAAACATGTAGTCAACACTATAGCGAATAGTAGACGAATTTGTATTGCTGTACAGTTCAATGCAGCTTCAGCAAGCATGCATTCCCACTGGTTGTCGTCTTCCAGCAAGCCGAGTGCAAGGCATGCATCTTTATACGTTGGATATTGTTGCCCATTCACTTTACGTATATCTTGAAATGATAATGGGCCAGTAACATTAACCAACAACAGTCGAAGATAAAAGCACTCCGTGTGTCTTGGATTGACTGTAAATAATCGCCCCAAGGCGTTTGATTTAAATAAATTGAGACATGCAGCAACTGGTGAGCCTTGCTTGCGGGGCATCCATGTTTTTGTTTGAGTCCATGTGAAATAGCGTGGTACTTGTGAATAGAGTAATGTTCGTGCGAAGGCACCAAAATCATCCGCACGATTACACAATTCAAAAAATGCAGTGAGTGTAGTTTTAGGTGGATTTATTGCACGATCAATCGCTGTCTCGTTCGTGAAAAATACACGCTGACCGTTTTCAAGATAGATGGCTAACTGAACAACTGCTGGATCCCGTTCATGAATTGGAAAACCAAAGATACGCCAAGCAGCTTCATTGGAGCTGATGTACCGACCAATTTGGTAGAGCGTTATTTCATCGTTTTTATTCACTGGAGGAGCATTCACATTAGTATTTTCCACTCTAAACACAGCCATATCACTGCCTTTATGGACATACTTGCAAATGTATTTGATGCTCTTCACAGAACTGCAGAACTCAACATTAATATGAGCATTATATGTCTTGCTCAGCAGAGGCGAATATGGCACCACCCAACGATTGTCAATATCAATGTCTGTGTTGATGATATTTTTAATAAATGATTGTCCGCCATTTTCAGGATTTCTTCGACGATATATTGGGTATCCGTCGACATTTGTGACCGTATCATTGGTAAAATCTTTAGGGAAATTTTTAGTACATTTTCCATCAGCCATGCAAGGCGATGAACTATTAAGAGTACCACATGGACCATGAATCATGTTTGTTGTAACAATATCAAACAGCAGTTGGTCAGTGGATGGATCTGGAATTTCCGCAGAAATGATACTATCGATTTCTTCAGGACGGATTTTGTCGATGAACCAAACCAAAATGTGTGCATGAGGTAATCCTCGCTTTTGCCACTCAACCGAATACATCCAGCAACGTGTGGGACCAAATACATGTGATTTAGTAATGAAACTTATTAAAGACTTCAACTTTTGTCTGAACACACGTGCTGTAATGTCATGGCGATGTATTGCATTTTGGCTAGGCAGTAGGAAAGATGTAATCTCTGGCCATTTTGGATTACATGTGAACGTGATAAATAAACATGGTCGTCCATATTCGCGCACGAAAGTCAGAGCATCCTGTATATATTCTTGCATATGACGTGGACTGCCTACGTACGATGATGGTAAAATGACATGGTTACCAATTTCGGCGACGTCGGCGTTGTTGTTGATAGCGTCTCGCAAATGAATGTACTCTTCCGCGCGCAGCTTTTGTTGATTATATCGTAAGTATCGTAGTCGTTCGCTCTCAATCTTCGCGTACATGTCGACCATGAATTGTTGACAAAGCTCACGACATCGTAAAATGACGTTGTCCAGGCCACGTCTAATCATTAATCGGTACGCATAATAATCCTTTGAGCTAACGTTCTTGTTTATTTCAGCTCCTGTAATATTTGTTCATAAAAATTAATTTAAATTTATTACGTTCAATAATTTAATTGTTTTGTTAAATGATTAATGATCAAATTAATAATCAATGAAGTACCTGATACGGGATCTCGTTGTTTTATGTTTATGCAATATCCGTCTTGTCCCTTCCAGAATATTAGCGGTTATTGGAGAGCGTCATATGAACGATGTGTGTCAGCAATGAACTGAAGATTATTATTTCTTCTACGAATCACAATTTCTCGTGCAGCTGTACAATCGCCAACCATGATTCCAGCAACATCATCAACAACGGGTGCATTGAATCTACGAATATGCTCTCCAGCTGGTGTTTTATCAGGATTAATGACGATAGCGTGATTATCGCTTTGTAATTGGTGCATATGTGATTTGAATATTTTCAACAACTCGTTGTGCTCGTTCAAAAGAGCATCTAGCTCGCTGACGATGCGCCTGGCATAAAGTGAATCAAGGTTATTATAATCACAACGTGCATTCACGCGATTGGCAAGTGCGCTTCCGGAATCCTCGCCGCCCATAAAGTAGATTTGTAAGAATTTATGTGGTTCGTTTGGCATTGGCAGCAGTGAGCCCATTTTATGATAAACTTGGCCTCTGATTTTGAATGTAGAATTGAATTGTTGACCATTTGCATTAGTATTTCGAACTATTTCTGTTGCTCCGAACGATGTCATTTGAAAGCATGAATTGAATTTTCGAATTGACTTCAGGAACACGTTAGAATCTGGATCCGTGCCGATAAGTAAGCCGTTCAATGGTTCAGGTGGTGTTTCAATTTCAGGTATCATAGTTGCACTTTTCCTGACGCGCAACACATCCCAGCTGGCTCATTTTTGAATTTCAGAGCATGACAATGCGGACATTCCTTGTCCATAGCACCAATTACCACTTTTGAATGAGCATAATATTCAATATCGGGCTCATACTGGAATGCTAGACGCAGGAATGAATCAGATATAAATGCTCGATGTACCTGTTGTCGTTGTTGGTCATTTGTTCTTCGTCTATTGACTGTGAAACGGCGTGATTGTCGTTGTTCTAATCTTCTGACTTCATTGCGTTCAGCTCGTGTATCTTCTGGCTCTTCTTGATGCAATTGCGCCATTCTGACACGTGCATCAGTACTTTGTTGCTGGATTTGTTCTTCTGTTCTTTCGGATCTGCTATTTCGCAAGTTTCGAGCTTTACTTGTACTGCGGCTCAAATCAGCCCCTTTGCGTTTTCTTGGCATTGCTCACTGTACAAAACATACATAAATAGAATTAATGAAATTATTTAATGATGAAAAATGTTAAAAGTATAATTAGGGCCAGGATTTTTGCCGCAGTTTTGAAATGATTAGTTTTAATTTATGAAATTATAACAAAAATATAAGTTTTATGGAAAATTTTTTCAAACAAAAGTAAAAAATTAAATTTTATGAAAACATTGTCTCTTATAATTTTTTCATACAACCAATATTTCCATTGACATTTCAAAATAAAGATTCATAATGATTGATTTTTTGGAAACTATGAAAATCTTAATTGTTCAATTGCATTTTTTTAATAAAATTAAATTAAAATTACATTTTTATAAGATCAACAACATTTTCGATATTAATAAAAAAAAGTATACTTACAACACAAAATCCGTTGTTATTGGAAGCTCGTGTCACGTGTTGAGTACTTTTGAGGTTATAAAATCACTTGATTAACTAATCGTGCAAAATACACTTAAAATTGATAATTTAATTATTATTGATAAAATAGGAATGATTAAAAGTTAATATGAGAGTTACACTGAGATAGCAAAATAATAATTGTCAACGTTACTACTACACTTGATGCATAAACAATAATGATGGCCGACAACTGTGTAGGGAGTGAGAAAGAAAGGAGACCGGCTTCGTTCTCATCCCTACTCCGTGCTGTTTACTGGGTCAGAAGTGACACCTGTAGACATCTGGCGGGGATAACTAATTAAATGACGATTGATCAGTTTTCGACCGGAGAGGAAAAATGATTAAATTACTAAAATGGCTATTAAAAAATAAGGGTTGATCGTAGAAGGGTGAAAATTGAGGATTGTATGTATTTTTGTATGTTGTATCATAAAAAAATAGAAATTAAAAATTTTGTCTAAAAAATAAATAAATAAATTTAGGGGTGGACTACCCCTAACATTTAGGGGGATGAAAAATAGATGTTGGCCGATTCTCATAGATACCGGATAAGCACAAAAAATTTCATCAAAATCGGTCAAGCCGTTTCGGAGGAGTATGGCAACGAAAACTGTGACACGAGAATTTTATATATTAGAAGATATTAAATCAATAGGACTCCCCTTTAAAAATTAGATAGGGATGCTCCTGCCGTCGTTTCAATGCCCTGATGCACCAAAAATGCATCTCACTGACGCCTCCACCGTAGCAGCAACGGGGGCAGCGAATAAGTAGTATAACCAGGAGAGCTAAAGCGCGAGCTTCGTCCCCACCACGATCCCATAGATATAGATATAAGATAGGCGCGCTCCAAAGGCAAGGAGTAATAACAGAGCCAACATAGATGGCAAGTCCGGTAAGCTAAACACTCTCTCATGCCTTGCGTATAAAATATAAAAACTGCTATACCATTTAGGGAAATATTTTTATAAAAGTGATATAAAAACTCCTATTTTCGCGGACACGATTATATAAGCGTGCGTGAGCCCGGGTCTAGTTTTTGTATAGTTCATAATCCTCAGGATTAACAAAGAAGAGGAGTCTAATTAAGTAATATTAATAATGAATATTTTTCTGTATAAATAATAATAATTGTCAAATAAACTTTACTTTTACTCGATACTGAAGTCTGAATTAATTTCCTCTCTGCTCGAGTCCGAACTAAAACCCTTCAAGGGGAATGATAACGTGAAATACCGTTACAGTATGTAACAAATATAATGTACCAGTTTGCTAGTTTTAATTGCGTAAGTTAGTTAGATGATCGAGGAATTTGAAGTTGTAAGGAGGTAGAATTTTTTTAAGATTCTAACAATAAGTCTTTGCATTTAAATAAATTGCTTAAATACTTCGTGATCTTTGTCTTCCCAAATAGCTGGATCCGAGTTACCTCATAAGTCCAGGTAAATGCATTTCATTAAGAACTCTTTAAGTTGAGAAGCCCAGTTATGTTTCGGGTTACCTTGTGCATTTTTGGTCAAGTGTGTATGTCTGAAGAGGCATATCTTGGGAAGTCAATTGTTAGGTGCCTTTAGTATTTTGATAAACTAGGACTAAATGAGCCTCCTTACAGTCTAGGCTACCCAAACCAGGTCTAGTAGTTTTATCGCCCAGCCTGGCGTAATGCGCTACAGTTGAAGTAATTTATTGTAGTTGTTCAAGAATTCAGTTGTTGGAGAGGTAGTGGACTGCAAATAATTGTAGATTGAATTAAAACGCAGTACACGGATGTTAACAACAATATCATTTATTTGCTCCACCTGTCAAATGACAGTGGACACATAAATACATAAATAAATACTGGAAAATGTAGAAAATAATATAGAAAAAGCGTATAGAGAAGAGAATAGATGAGGCGTTCGGAAAAGAGAAAGTAAATGAGGCGTTCGTCTTACCGCACACGATTAGTATAATCGTGTGCAATTGCTGAGACTTGCTGTCGCGATCAAGCTGATGCCGGGTCCACCCACGGTGAGCCAAATGAGGATGTACCGGTGTGCCGACGTCAATATATCAATGCAGATATGATGGCTGGGTTGTGTAGACTATAGGTCGGCTGAGCTGGTCGTTGAGTCTGAATTTTATGCACTTAATCGTCGAGAGAATGCACGAAACTCGATGACGGTGAGAGCTGTACGAGAGCAAAACGCAAGATGGCTTAATTATACGAAGCAGCCGTTTCCTCGCCAAGCACTGGTAGTGCGCTTGCGCGCCGCGACCTGTTGCTTGGCACGCTGACCTAGTGTAGGATTTACAGCTCCTGCGTGGTGCTGCCGCTGAGTGGCAACAGCAAGCAGTTGCCCATGCTAGCCTGCAGTGCGCAGTCTCGCTACGCTTAGCAGAACGTTCAAGCAATCTCAAACAGTAGTAAACTGATTCGGTGGATTTTAATGAGTTCCTATAGTTTTAGACCCCATGCAGAGAAAACATACATCAGTACTAATGCAATCATACTTTCAT
Source organism: Cylloceria caligata (assembly GCA_963942595.1). Lineage (NCBI taxonomy): Eukaryota > Metazoa > Arthropoda > Insecta > Hymenoptera > Ichneumonidae > Cylloceria > Cylloceria caligata. Next base: position 68,010,338 of record OZ012706.1, on the reverse strand, counting down.
AAAATTTCTTGTAGTAATCCTAGGAGCTTTTTTTAAAGCCGTTTGAGAGGTCACCTTGCCAAAGGAAGAGCAATAATTCACCTTACCATTGAATTGGAGTCCAATTGAGCATGTTTTGTGTTGGGAATATCCGAGAAAGGCAGTGAGAATATGTTCAGTCGAGTAGAGGCAGGTGATACTTATTTGGCGGTTTTTGCAAGAGCAGCGAAAATTATCAAGATGGCTGAGTTATTCGGAAGTGTCGTTGAGCGACGCTACTCCCAAGCGGGGGAAAGATCGTCGTCTCTCACGTGAGTTGAGTGTCCATGAGGTGCTGCCCCCGGCTGCATGCAGGGCAGCCGAGCATAATAATCAGATAGGAGTATTTAGCCGTTTGCTGACAAGACCAGATTTGAGAGTCCGTGTACATTCCAGAAGGCAAAATATATCATTATCTTCGAGGCGTTAGAAAGTATTTTGATTGAATAGCTAGCTTTGGAGATGCGTAGAAGGAGTCATGTAAGACCTTGTTGTTGACAGTTCTCTCAACAGGTTTAAGTTTATTATCTCTGGAGTTTCATTAGTATGCGTAGCCGTCGACAGTAATTTTGTTGCATCTGTAAATCACTTGCCTGTCTTCGCTTTTTCGAATTGTTTCTTGGGCGTACGAAGATGCCAATCAAAAAATCTTTCCTTGGTACCATGATCATTGTCTATGAAAATTGAACTGTTACTTAACTTCTTTCTTTTCCTTTTAATATCTTGTGTTTATACTTGGGGTCGTTTGAAGTGACTACATCACGCTTTGGCCTAATCTTGACAACTCCCTCAGGAGTTTCTACCCCAAATTTAGTGGATAAGAAATGCCTCATCTCCAGTAACCGTAGGGTTACTAGACGACAAGGAAAGTCCTAAAATGGTTATATTTTTTTTAGCCTCTCTTTCCACATCGTCGATTCTATCGTTAAGTTGATTAATTTTTTTATTTAACCTGTTAACCGGGGAATTCTCTTTTTAATTACGCAGCTAGGACGTGTCAGTACGTCACGCCCGGTTAACAAGTTAAGTCATTCTCAGGGTAAGCGTTTAGGCTTTTAGCGCGAGCTTCTAAGGTAGACACCAGGGTTTGTAGATGCGTAAGCCGGCTCTCTGTAATGCAGTCTCCTTCAATATCGGTGATTGTGTAATTGAGTTCATTTTTTGTATTCAGCAGGTCTTGCTTTAAGTCACTTAAGCTAGGTTTAACTTCGATATCTACTGATGCAAGCTCTTTGTGTTTTTGTTTTGGTCTTCTCGCAGAGCCTTCATTTTACTTGAGATTGTTTCCATCTTTTCATTCGATGTTACTAAATTCTCGTCGTTATGTTCTACAGCAGACGTAGTTGGTATAAGCTGGCTTATTTGCGGAAAGGCATGAATGGCGGACCGCCTTGTGTGACTTTCTAGGATCTCTGAAGTCTGAGTCCTGGTCTTGATGAGATTCTTCTGATTCTCTTTTTCGTTTGATTTCAACAAAGTTACGTATTAATAGGCAGAAAGACCTTTTCAGGCATATGATGCGTTCAACATTCTTCGGTCTATCTCTGGTAGAATAGGTATGTAAATGTCGAGTGTTTGAATTTACAACAGTTGTGACAGGGAGGTCTCTATAGATATCTTTTTAACCTCTTGAACAGTCTGCATTGTATTTAGATATAACACATCATGCTTGCCACCACAATCTCGATACATAGACTTTCATAGCCTTAAAACACACCACTTAAGTGCCGTCTTTTTATTTCCATTACAAAATCAAATTCTGATTACCACGCGCTATTCCAATTATGTACAAAGATCGAAAAAAAAAACTTTATCTGAATCTCGGTTTGATATTGACTAGTGGTGCAACTATTGTGGATCGAACTACGAAAAAATAAGAGCGCTAACAAAGTACGTTAGTCAATGACAAAGTCCAAAATGACTCACATATAGTATAATATACGATCGACTCTGAAGAGAATGCGTTAATCTCTGAGGACAAGAGTAAATCCACGTTAGGATAGACAAGTAAGAAAAATGCCTCATCAACCGGATCAGCTTGACGGTGGCTAGCTTGGGCTGCTACGTGACGCAATAAAATTGGTTTCTAATTTTTATGGGAAACGCGAAAATCTAGGAAAAATGTGATAGGGCTAGAGAATGTAGAGGAGATGGTAACGGGGACAGGTGGACACCGACTTACTACGGTCGTTAAAAATCAAACTCGCCCCGCCGCTTGGTATAGAACCTTGAAAATTAGTTTCGCAAATACGTCACAACTGAATGATTGAGAAAGAGACTAACTTCGTCATTATTAGAAAAAAAGAACACTTTTAATCCTCCTTAAGAAAATTGTCAATTAATAGTTAACAGGGAAGTCCCAATTAACTAGAAGACAAAATAATAATGAGCCGCCCGCAACGGAAAATGCGCCATCGAAGATATGGCATCGAAATGCTTCAGAAGTGGGCTTAAAATTAAATCCGTTGGACAATCGGGAGGTCCTAAGCTTAGCAATGCGATATATAAGACAAAAGAAATATAACGGGAGCAATCCGATCTCTAGCAACTCCGGGCTGACGATACACCAAGGTACACTAGCCTCCGGAGAAACGTGACATAAGTTATAGAAAATATGGCAACTCTATATATTTACATCTATATTGTTTAAGCCTATTTGTTTGGCCTCTCTTCGTTAAAAAAGGTTCTGTATCTTTATAAGCAAAGAATAATTCAATAAAAACGTCTCGTATTTAGTCAAGTTTTTACACTGGAAAAGCTATGGAGCTCAACAAAACGGCATTTGAATTGAATTTAATTTGATTTAAAATATTTATTTTTTTCTATTTAATTTTATTATAATTGTTTTTTAAAATGTATAATTATTAATTTTATTATTATTTATTATGAGCTGCAATCTTGTTCGTTCATTTTTAATTTTGTTCCAATTTAGTTTTATTTTCTTCGAATTTATTTCATTGTATTCTATTCAATATAAAATCTAAATTGTTATCTCCGAAACTAATATGACCCATGAAACAATCAAGTTTGATTTAATAAAAATGTATGTTTTCAAAATTTAGTATTAAATTCTGAATTTATGTGACAATTCAAAATTTAGTGTCATTAATTTTATTCGAACTCTAATCCAGAAAATCGATAGGATCACCGCATTGCCGTTTATATATTTCCAGATTTATTTTAATTTTGATTTTATATTTAGAAAATTTATTTTATTTTATTCAAATGTTACGTCTTAGGCAGAAGGCTCGGTAACGTGGACGTAAGCAAATTCCTGTAGCAGACGTAGCCAAATCCCGTAAGCAATTCGTGAAGCGCAGGGCTTTTTTAAATTTATTGTAGTGGGGAGAGCTACACTGTCCGTACCTGTACGAGGTCAGTTCTTTCGAGGCTTGACGGGTTGAAATAATAAAAGCAAAATCTCAATTTATAAAGGAAAAAACAATGTAGGATTTTATCTAAGTCAATCATTCACACATTCACTCACACACACATACTTACAAAATGTTCGTCGGTAGTTCCTTGGTATATATTTTCACTTATTACGCGTTATATTGTCTTCAGATATTAAAAAAAAATGTAAAAAAATTTTATTAGAGAAGGGATGTTTCACTTCTGTTTCCTGCTCCGTCTCTAAGAGTGGCGGCGTCACCCCTTCCGCACGAGCTTGTCCGCTCTTTCGTTGCCTTCAACACCCCTGTGCCCGGGTACCCACAGCAAGCTGATCCTATTCAGTCTTGCAAGAACATCAAGTGCGTCCTTGTAATCCTTCACTAGTTTACTTTTGCATTGCACGGTCTCCTGTACTCCAAGGGTTGCCTGGCTGTCCGTACATATGCATATCCTATTGTCACTATACCCCCTTCTCACATTTTCCATGTCATAGGCTGTTATCGCCAACAGCTCAGTTTGAAATACCGTACAGTACCCTCCCAGTAGAATACTAAGCTTTTATCTGGAGCTCTGCAGGCATACTCCTGCCCCGTACCCTGCTCCACTTTGGAGCCGTCCGTTAGCCAGACGAGCTCCTACTCATGAAAGAGACCTGGTTCTCCATGCCACTCCAATTTGTTGGGATACCTCAAAGGTGAGCCTGCCCCATACTAGCAGCCGGTCTAATACCCTCCAGAGTTCGGGGTATTTCTGCATGACTCTTAGAGAATATCCTCTGCCTCCACTGCTGGGTTCTTTTCCGCCTGTGTGCCACTGCCAGAGCCGCACCCTCATTTCAATGGAAAAAGGAGGTGGCCCCAGTAGTAGTCCCATCGCGCTGACCGGTCTTGTTAGTATCGCGAGCGTTATTGCTCTGCACGCGAGTCCCCTGATATGTTCGAGCTCGATCTTCGCTGTCACCAACGACGTTCTGATTCACTACACCAGAACCCCGTGCAGCAGCGCGGATTTAATAACGGCAATATATTATATATCCACCGCATTATTCTAGGACTAAGTCTCCACACTTTGCCGCAAATTCTGTTAGTGGTCCATAAGAGTCCACAGGTTTTTCTGTTCATCTTATCCTCATGATTCCCCCAGTTTAGGTTATCATCTAAGATGACTCCCAGCTACTTCAACGAGTCTGCGGGTGCAAGTGTTCTTGCATGAAAGGTTAGGTCTTGCCAGCCCACTATCTTTCGTATGTGTAAAGAGATCCAGTTCTGTCTCATCCAGATTGACAGTCAGCCCTGCCCCCTCATACCATCTTCTAATCATCCTCAAAGCTGTACCGATGACACCCCTCGCCGTGCCGGCATGTTTGGATCTCACCATAATGGTGATGGCGTCCTCATAGATTTATGTCTAATCACCTGAGCCGTTAAGTTTAATCAGTAGATCATCACCGACCAGGCACCGCAGAGGAAGGATTCTCCTCTGTGGGCACCCTAGCGCTACCTAGCTGTTCTTGTCACCTTTTGTGACTTTCAGTCGTTGATACGAGGTTCTCAATCCACATTATCGTGGTTGCATCGAGTCCACACCTCGTAGCCACTTTTACTGTGGCCCTTATCGGAGTGCAGTTAATCGTCCCCTCGATACCTATGAAAACTTCAACTGCCAATTCTCTAACCGATCGCGCCACTTCCAAACTATGTACCAGTCTGTACAGCACTGCCTCCACTGACTTCCCTGGCGGGTTGGCAAACTGTATGTCATGCAGAGGCCTCAATTTAAGAGCCTCTGCTATGTCGTCTCTGTTCACCAGCCTCTCCAAGGTCTTTAGTAGAAACTATGTGAGACTGATGGGCCTGAAAGCTCCCGGTTGATCGTAGTCCGCCGTTCTGGACTTTGGTATGAAAATCACCCTCGTTCGCATCCACGAAACAGGGATATGCCTGACGGCTATACTCGCTCTTATTACTTGACTCACCGGTAGACATAGTACCCCTAGCCCATGCTTTTGCAGTGATGGGAATGTTCTATCCTCCCCCGCGCTTTTATGAGGTTTGAAGCTCTCGATGACCCAACCGAACCCTCCGGTGTACCGCTCCTAACTCGACTCTGTTTGCTTCCCTGCAAAACTTCCTGCATGACTCACGTTTTGCCTTTCAAATGGCCTTCTTATATTCCCTCTAGCACTGTTTAAAATATCCCAGTATCGAGGGTTCTTAGATTTGCTTGCCTTGTTGCAGGCTTGTATGACTTACGACTTAACTCTTTCCAGGCTCCCGGTCCACTATCACATTTTCTCACTACCCACCTTTCTAATTCGGCAGTTATCTTCAAATGTTACCATTATAGAGCTCTGCAGCACTTCTACCGCAGAGCCCAACTCTATTGTGGTGCCATGTCTTGAAAGGAAATACTTCATTCTTCTCTTCAGGCTCTTCACATACACCGTCCAGTCAGTCGCTTTAGGGTGGCAAAATGGTTTCGCTCCCGATCTGGGCACGCCGCCCCAAATGGTGACGCAGCTGTGTCGGTATTCCGACATCGACGGATCATCCGACACATTCCACCCCACCACGTACTTCGATACCCTCCGTGTTCCCAAAGTGAGGTCAATCACCGACTCCTTGTTTATAGTTTAGAAAGTCTGCTCCTTACGTTTATTCAAGATGTCCAAATCCACGCTCGCCAGGTATTCGAGGAGGGCCTGACTTCGGCCGTTGAGGTCCAAACTCCCCATACAGTCGGATTGTGAGTTGACATCACAGCCAAGTACCAGCTTCTATCCTCTAGCTCTACAAGTCCTCACCAGCCCCTGCATTCTTCCGACGGTGGTGGGTCCTGAGAGTCGTGCGGCATATAGACCGATGTCACCACGACTTCTCTTCTCACTCCTCCCAGGCATATCTGTAGCTTGGCTGCCGCCAGATCTCTACTGCAGTACTTCCTGAGAGTGGTGACTGCAACCTCCATTACGAGGATGCACGACCTAACCCTGTGAACGGAGCCATAATAAATTGGTTGTCCTTGATCTACGTTGAGTCCCCTGATCCGCTCCCGGAAAGCCTGGGGTTTCGAAATTAGCACGATCTCAACATATTCTCGGACCATTCGCCTACTCAGTACTGCTGTAGCCGCAGTACAACGATGTAAATTTATTTGTACGACAGAGAGCTTAATCAACATGTTCGTTGCTGCTACCCTCCTCTTCTTTCTTTCTTTCGCCGCTGGTTTGTTGCCGAGTCCTTTAAAAATTGCTCGTCCCAATCTCAGGAAGTATAGCATATCCTGTTTCTCCAACACGAGTATGGCCTTCACTCTCGGAACGAGTCGAATGTCTTTGGCAGGCTTCGCTGTCCGTTCGTAAGCGCTCCAGTCCCCCGTGTCAAGTCCTGGGTTCTGCCTCTCCAGCATTCTTAGTACCACTGATGTGTCCTCCGGCTGCGGTCCCGGGATGTGTGCCAAAATCCTGACGTACTTTAGGAGTTCGTCGAAGTCTATGGCGCGAAGCTCATTTCCTTCTATTTCTTCGGATTCGGTATCTGAGTCCTGATCCACCGCTCCGTCTCGGTATCCGCGGAAACAGCCTTGAGAACGCCTTTGCTCTTGAATATCTCCTGGGACCATGGTACAAATTCCCCGTTAGGGGATAACGTCAACCAGCTCCATGATCCCATTCTGGATCTTAAGCACTTGGTTTGTACTGATTTCCGACTCGTGGAAGGTCAGCTGTAACCGCAGCGAACGACCCGGGCTTCCAAGCCGCTTTTTTGCGTTTCTTGGGAGGATTCTTCACGGCACTAGGAGAAATATCCTCTGCCGATCTCTGTTTTTTTGGTAACCACCTCTCTCCTTTTTTTGAGTCCGAAGCCTGTAAGCCTTTCCCTCTCTTCTACGCTTTCCGAAACCTCTTGAATTTATTCCTAGCCCCCCTACTGGCTTTTTTTAGCCGGATTTCCGTTCCGCCAACATCGCCGGCGGCACCACATTCCAGGGCCGTCTCCGGGTACGACTCAGTGTCTATAGACTGTTCCTGAGTTATTGACCCAGTTCCAGCTCTATTGCCTAAAGGAGTCGCCTTACACTCCTCTTTTAGCGTAAGCTCTACAAGGTTGCTCTTTGAGGCCTCCCTACGTTGCTCCTCTTCCAGGTTGTTCCTTTGGCTTTCGACTAATCATTTTGTTCAATCCACTGCAATAAATTGTTATTATATTTTCTATCCTCTAACGGCCGTGTCAAGATTTTCTGTTCGAGACACCTCTGATTGACCCGTCCTCTCTACCAACTACCAAGGCTGTAGCGAAGCCGAGCTGGCTCCGGGTATTCCGCGTGCGAATTAAATTTGTCTCGGGAAATAATTTCTTTTCCGGGATTGGCGTCCAGTACGCGGGAGTACGGTTTTTTGTAACCATCCGCAGGAGCTGGAAGCGGTGGAGTTGGGAAAAATTGGTTACAATACTTACAAAGATGTAGACAGACATATCTATGTGAATGTAAAGGAAATTGTGCGGCATATGAATAAATATGAACGTAACTACACACCTATATACACATACTCACCTGGTAGATACTTTATACATAAAATTGGAGGGGTTCAATGTTGCAATTTCTATGATTTTCCACTTTCGTAGCTGCGACGCTCGTGCTGGAGTCTCCTCTGCAGCCCACGTTGGCGGCTCCTCTTTGGCCGTCGGGTCACTGATGAAGGCTGTCGGCTCACTAATGAAGGCTGTCGGGTCACTGAAGCTTGCCGTCGGCATGTTGATGATTAACGCCTGTGTAACAGCCAGCGCTGGTGACTCTGGAGTATGAGTGAAGATGTCGACTACCACGGCAGCACCTCACTCGGTGCTATTTTTTTTCTTTCTGTCCTTATTTTTTGGCAGTGGGAACAGATCGAAGTCCTCCTGCTCAGTGTTTGCCATCGATCCCGCAGGAGCGGGTTGGAGGAAGGGGCTTGCGTCAACAGGTGAGCCCCCTCGACCCCGAAGGAAATCACTTCTTCGGCTCCCCTGTCGACTTCCCATCTGATAAAACGGACCTCCTTAGCTTCGGCCCATAGCTGCCAGTGGCAGCGATAACGTGTAGATACTGTTTGTATGTGGCGATATAATGGTCCACTATTGCCTTCACTCGCATTGCGTGATTTATCAGCGTGCTATTATACTGGAGCCGAGCTTCGTTCCTGTGTCGCGGATTTATTTCTATCTGTAGCTACGTAACGTGGTTTGCTAGACTGTCCACGCATCGAGCCTCTGCAGTATTTTCCTCATGTAGTCTCGATGTCGTTTATATGCATTTGTTCCGATCAGACGAATAAAGTTCGTTTGATCGGCAAACAGTCAGTCAATTTATACTATGGAAGTACTCGCATCTTTTTGAGTTAGAGTACCTAAAAGTCATTTCGTGCCTGATTCGATGAAGGCAAGAGGGATTGGTCTTCTCTTTACGGTGGTGGGGTATGTCCTTTATCCGCTCACGTATAAGGCCGTAGTCATACGCGACTTGTCTTAAGGGGGGATCGTGCTTTAAAAGGTCCAAAAAATATTTTTTTTATTGCCTAAATTGATAGATAAACTATTCAAGAATATATTCACAAAGTTACAGATGCCAATTCGAAGTATTTTCGGAGATATAAAGTCGAACGCAGAGGGGCGTTGAGCAGGTGTGTGCATGCTCGGCCAGGTTCGCGGCAAAGCCGCGTTCTCTCGAGTTTTCATTTTTTCGATTTCCCTGAATTGACGGGCGTGATAGCAAAAAAACTAAACGACCTATCGACTCGAACCAAAGTTTGGTCTCTTCAGTATTGAATTCTGTTGGAAAATCAGCAGACGCACGTCGATCGATATTCGCCGTGCGTCGACCTGTTGCTACTGGGTGATGTGCTGCGCTCGGCTGTAGCGAAGATGGCAGAAGAGGCAGCGCCTCGCAGGCATGCTACTTAAGGGAGAGGCTGTCTCTCTCGCTTGACTTCAACGTCGCACAAAGATGCGTTTGTACTCCGCAGCCATATTGAGAAATTTAGAATTCCTGTGAAAACCGCTTGGACAGCACATTCCTCTGCTCGCATCTCGGACTTTTTTACCATCATACCGAATCTACTCATCATATTTGTGTTCAACTGAACTCAAAATAAACAGTAAGTGTACACCTTCATAATTTACATAAATTCAATGTTGGTGAGGTGAATAAATCTCATTAGTGCATCCTCATAGAGTCTCATCGCGTGGCGTGCTCTGTAGCACGGGCTGCACCACGTTCACTTCACAAAGCTAAGCACAGAATTAAAACGAGGATCGATCAATAAATAGTCGGCCTTGCGCCATCTGTTGGTCGAGGAAAGAAATCAGTAGCGACGTTTAGTAGTGCCATCCTTCACATGACTGTTGTCAAAGTTTCAGCTCGCTGCGATGTTTAGTTTGCGTTTGACAGCCATCGAAAGACAAACAACTTTTGTGTTTTTACAAAAATGGAAAAAATTGAGTATCGTGTAGTGATTCGATTTTTGTTTTTGAAAAAGAAAACGAATAATGAAATCAAAGCGGAGCTAGACGAAGTTTATATGGACCTTGCACCTTCGTTATCAACCATTAAATATTGGACAACTGAATTTAAACGCGGTCGTACGAGCATTGTTGACGATGAACGTCCAGGTCGTCCAAATGAGGTCATCATACCAGAAACAATAGAAAAAGTCCATGATATGGTGTTGAATGATCGGAGACTAAAAGTGCGTGAAATTGTTGAGGCCACAGGCATATCATATGGCTCAGTGATTTCAATCCTGAGTGATCAGTTGGGTATGAAAAAGTTATCCGCAAGATGGGTGCCGCGTTTGCTCATTGTCAACCATAAAAGAGAACGTGTAGCTGATTCAAAGGCGTGTTTGGCGGTCTATAAGCGTGATTCTGTTGAGTTTTTGCGTCGTTACGTAACCGTGGACGAAACATGGATCCATAATTATACACCAGAGACAAAGGAACAATCGAAACAATGGACTTCACGGACATAATGTGCTCCGAAGAAGGCGAAGACGGGATCGGCCGGTAAGGTCATGGCCACAGTTTTTTGGGAAGCACGCGGCATAATCTACATCGATTACCTTATGCCGAAAAAAACGATTAATGGCGAATACTATTCAGCCGTACTGACTCGATTCAACGACGAATTGAAGAAAAAATGTCCACATTTGGCGAGGAAAGAAGTGCTTTTCCATCAAGACAATGCACGCGTTCACACGTGCCCAGTTGCCATGGCCAAAATTCATGAATTTAAATACGAACAGAGACCTATTTTGAGGACCTTCCGATATCGTATTATTCGGAGGGCATAAAAAAATTGGAAAATCGTTGGAATAAGTGTATCAAGCTAAAAGGAGATTATGTTGAGAGATATACAGATTTTTGTCAAAAAAAACGCGATTTTCTTTACCAAGCCGATTATTTATTGATTGACCCTCGTACAATTGTATGCTTCTCACCAAATTTTCAATCTAAATTCATTAGTGCTATTTTTTATATCTTTTTTTTTCCAGTGTGATAGTCGATGGTAAAAATAAAAACCACTTTTTCTTTCAACAACTTTGGTATGGTTATTTCACACCTGTCGTGAGTGAAAACTCATTCTTTCTCAATATATTTCAGATTCAATCAAACAACAGTACAAGGAATTCTCAACATTTTGGTCCTTCGAGCCCGATTTCGACTCACGCTCAGGAGAAGACCAGGATTTTCTACCTGCGGCACACACATCTCGGCTCATCGCAACGCGGGACTCTGCAAGGATATTCCTCGCAGTCTCACCTCATCGGTTCATCGGTACTCGTCAAGCAGCAGATTGGTAAAGTAGCGCTTTGCGAAGCACCTTTGTTATTTTTTTTACCAATTTAGGGGGTTCTCAGGCCAGTAATGTCCGAGAGCAACTCGTCAGACGCTGGGGTGGTACCCGATGAGTCTGAGGAGAAAAAGACATTGCTAGCTCCGGAGGCCACCACTGCGGAAAGGACCCGATCACCAGCTCGCCTGACGACTGGGCAACCGAGCTAGTGCTGAAGGTCCAGTCTCGGCACCACCGAATTGAAGCGCACCAACACATCTGCACTACGCTAGCTGACGAAGATCAACCAACCACGCTGGCGTTGCTCAACACGCTGATCGAGCAGACAGACGAGGTCCATGGAGACTTTCGCAAGGAGCACGAGCTCTTACAAAGTTTATGGCCCGCATCATACCTCGACCATAAATATTTTGCAAACAACTTGCAAGTGACCGAAGCGAGGCTTGCACTCAATGGAAAAGTCGCAGTAAGGCAAGCGATGGAAAGGCTAGCGCAACCACCGCAACCTGCACCAGTACCAACTCCGCCTCAATTTCAATTGGACACATTCTTTGGCATGACACCTGTCGTGGGAGATGCCAAGTCGCTCGCATCATTGGCGACGAACGTGTCTGAAGCCAACAAGGTTTTCACTTCGCTGACCACGAATCTGCAACTTTGGGACTATATTTTGGTAAGGCAGCTGAGCAGTCAGCTGGCCTTAACCACACGAGAAGCTTGGGAAGCATCTGTGGGGCGTTCAACGGAATTACCGTCTCTCGACAGGATCAAGGAGTTCGTTGAAAAGAAAATGAAAGTATTGGAGATGATGGAGGCCACTCCAACACAAACGACCACCTCAACACGGACGTCATCAGCGAATCTTTCTCCTGCGGAGATCGGCACTCACCGATCGACTGTGCACCATGCGATGCCAAGCACAGATCACACGCTGTTACATCAAGTGGCACCTGCAACCTCCGACGCCGCTTAACTCGATACACAGTCGTCAACACAATAGGGTGTCAACGCAGTCATTCTCTCATCGGTTCAACTCACATGGACATGCTTAACAATACTAGCTACCGCACTCGAAACACATTTACTCCTCGGCATTACCTCACCAGGCACGTCTTCTCATCGATCCAGGGTCGGTATTAACGTTCATTACGGAAGAGCTCTTCCGGAAACTCAACACACCGCGCAAGCACTCATCAATTTCGATCGCGAGGATTGGCGGAAGAGACTCAACACAGACACGTGGCTCGGTTCAACTCACCATGTGCTTCATTCACACCAAGGAGAAAGTCACGGTACTGGCTCATATTATCAACACAATTCCAACTCATTTGCAGCTCAGAAGATGGTGGATCCGGACTTTCTCATACCACGGTCAATTGACATCATAATTGGAGCAGATATTTATGGACAGGCTATTAAGCCTAACATCACCAGGGGCACACCATCATGGCTTATCACACAATTATCAATATTTGGATGGCTTATCTTTGGACTAATTAACTCATGCCAACCTGAAACATTCATTGTTTATCATGCTGCCGTGCAGCACGATACATTGTTCGGCTTCCGTTCACATCTTCGCCTGCAAATCTGGGAAACTCATATTCAAAAGCGCATCGGTGTCTGCAACACATCATTCGGAAAATCTCAAAGGATGCTGAATACGGTCCAGCGCTACTCTGAATTCATGGATGAATATAAACAACTTGGTCACATGGTGAAGGCTTCATCATCATCTGCAAGAGAAACACAATATTATTTGACTCACCACGGTGTTCTCAGGCCAGACAGAGTCTCATGCAACTCTCATGCAACTCTCATGCAGCTATCCTCTTTGGCAGGTACGTGGATGATATATTTGGAGGGGCGCATTGTACTCATCAACTTATTGAAATTTCTCAACAACTCAAGGACTTGTGCATGGCGGGTGGGTTTCCAATCGCCAACTGGCACTCGTCGGACCTCATAGTCCTTGCTAGTATCTCATCATCACCGCCAAACTCAGCTATCTCAATGGACGACTGCAAGACAAAAGTTCTTGGTTTGACTTGGCTTCGTTATGAGGACAAGTTCACATTTTCATCTCGGTTCAACTCAACTCAAGCAATTTTCATAAAACGCCTCGTTCTCTCCGAAGTGGCTCCACTCTTTGATCTGCTTGGTTTCGTCTCACCAGTTATGATCAGAGCCAAAATACTTCTACGAGAGCTCTGGCTTGACAAGGTGAACTGGGATGATCTACTGCCATCCCAGGTCTCAACACGATGAATTGCAATCAGAGAAGATCTCACTTATCTGACCAGAATCTTAATTCCTCGGTGGTTCAACACATGGACCTACTCAACAGTTGAATTACATGGCTTCTCTGATGCATTTCAATTAGCCATGGCTGCAGTGATTTATATCACTGTAAACTCATTATCCACAGGAAAGGTGGCTTCACTTGTCTGCTGAAAAACCCGGGTAGCACCGCTCAAGAAGCTCACCATACCACGGCTTGAACTAACAGCTGCACGGTTACTTGCAACATTTGTTGCATACGTTAAAGCCACACTCAAGGTCGAAATCTCATCAACTCACCTGTGGACGGAATCGTCGGTAGCTCTCACGTGGATCAAAGCTCATCCGGCTGGGTGGAAGGACTATTTCCGATACAGAGTAGCTCAAATTCAGCGACTCACTTCCAATGCTCAATAGTGTCACGTGTCCGGCACAAGCAATCTAGCGGATTGTGCCTCACAGGGTATCTCAACATCTCAATTGGCTTCTCATCAGCTGTGGTGGTTAGGTCCATCATGCATGGTGAAACCTGTTGAATTTTGGCCAACAACATCAACTGAACATGAAGATTTGAGCATTATGGAAGCCCGACCGGGGGTAGCTCTCCTCGCTGCAACTCTGACGCTTGAGTACTAGTGGAATCTCATTTATCGGTGCTCATCACTCTCAAAGCTGGGTCGTTTCACTTCATTTTGTGTCAGTGTCGTGGCCAGAATGAAGAGAAGGTTAAAATCGGCAGGAACAGCTTCACTTACAGCAAAAGAGATGGCTGCAGCCAACGTCTTCTGAACGAAAGCAACACAAGCCGTGTTTTTTAAACACGAATTACAAGTGCAGTAGTCAGGCTCTTTTCTTCCATCCTCTCACCCCTTCAGTCGACTGACAACTTTCATCAACCAGGAGGGTGTACTCAGAGTATGAGGTCCTCTTGGTCACTCAGCACTCACATACGAACGAAGGCATCCATTCTACCTCGTCACTCTTGGCTCTCAGCTCTCATTATCGATCAAGCTCGTCTGCGGACTCTTCACGGAGGCACTCAGCTCACATTAGCTCAAATACGGCTAACTCATTGGATCGTCGGCGGAAGAGCTCCTGTGAAAACTCATATTTTACATTGCGTTGTATGTGCTCGGCAGAGAGGAATTCGGACTCAACAATTGATGGGTCAGCTACCTTTGTCACTAGTCACACCACGCGTGCATTTACTCACACAGGAGTTAACTACGCCAGCCCTCTCACACTCAAAACTTGGAAGGGGCGAGGAAACAAAACACACAAAGGCTGGATCTGCCTTTGTGTGTCTTGCCATTTCAGTTCTTCATCTCGAGGTAGTCAGTGACTACGCAACGGATGGCTTTCTCTCAATGTTTAGGCATTCCTCATCTCGGCGCGGCATTCCTCATATCCTATACTTTGACTGTGGCACCAATTTTGTTGGTGCTCACAAAGCCATACGTCAGTTGTTCAGGAAAGCCTCTCAAGAGCATCACATCATCGCATCTTTACTCGCAAATCACCAAATTGCTTTGAAGTTTAATCCTCCTGCTGCTCCACACATGGGTGGCAAATGGGAAACCGCAGTAAAATTTGTGAAATTTAATCTGCGACGAACAGTGGGCGATACAGCGCTCACATTTGAGTAGCTTACCACACTGCAGGGCTCAAATCGAGGCTGTACTCAACTCACGGCCTCTAAAACCACTCCGCGATGATTCTGATGACTCATCAGTTCTCACACATGGACGTTTCCTTATCGGTGAAGCACTCGCAACAGTCTTAAAGCCAACTCTAGAGGATTTGGCGATCTTACGACTCTCAAGATGGCAATTGTTGCAGCAAAAGGTACAACAATTTTGGCGTCAATGGTCTGCTCCCTACTTACAATGGCAACAGTCGATCTCAAAGTGGCATCACCCTAACAACATCATCAAAATCGGCTCTTTGGTTCTGCTCATGGATGAGCGCTTTCCCCCGTGCAAGTGGCCACTCGCGCGGGTCACAGCGTTGCATCCAAAGATGGGCTCATCACAGTGGTGACATTTCGGACTGCTACCACTACTCTCACCAGGCCGATCTCAAAAGTTAGCTATCTTGCCCATCTCACCTAGCGAACACCATCATGAAAAATAAACATCAACGCCGTTGCTGATGGCGGGCGGAAATGTTGGAAAATCAGCTGACGCACGGCGATCGATATTCGCCGTGCGTCTACCTGTTGCTGCTTAGTGATTTGCTGCGCTCGGCTGTAGCGAAGATAGCTGAGGTAGCGCCTCGCAGGCATGCTGCTTAAGCGAAAGGCTGTCTCTCTCCCTTGACTTCAGCGTCGCACAACGACGCTTTTGTTCTGCGCAGCCATATTCATAAATTTGGACTCCTCGTGAAAACCGCTTGGACAGCACATTCCTCTGCTCGCACCTCGGACTTTTTCACCATCATACCGGATCTACTCATCATATTTATGCTCAACTGGACTCAAAATAAACGATAAGAGTACACCTTCATAATTTATATAAATTCAATGTTGGTGAGGTAAATAAATCTCATTTGTGCATCCTCATAAAGTCTCATCGCGTGGCGTGCTCTGCAGCGCGGGTTGCACCACGTTTCACATCAAAACTATAGCACGCAATTAATACAATTGTGTGTTTCTCACTAAATTTTCAATCTAAATTCATTTGTGCTATTTTTTCATATATTTTTTGTTGTAGTGTGATATTCGATGGTAAAAATCAAAACCACATTCTCCTTCAACATCTTTGGTTTGGTTATTTCATACCTGTCGTGAGTGGAAATTTATTCTTCCTCAATATATTTCAGATTCAATCCAACAACAGTACAAGGAATTCTCAACAAATTCTCTTCTAGATGAACCAACAAAATTGTTAAAAAACGTATTTTTAAATAACTTTTACATCACGTTAAAGTGATTTAAAAAAAAAACCCTTCCTTTTCAAACCTGAAAAAAATGTTTTCATGATTATTTCAACTAATTCTTGGTTCACTCAGAAGAAAAAAATATGATAATTGGAAATCGTTTTCGTTTTTTTGTTTCAGACAAGAATTATGA
Organism: Cylloceria caligata; assembly: GCA_963942595.1. NCBI lineage: Eukaryota > Metazoa > Arthropoda > Insecta > Hymenoptera > Ichneumonidae > Cylloceria > Cylloceria caligata. Next base: position 67,993,747 of record OZ012706.1, on the reverse strand, counting down.
ACTGCATCTGTCCCGCTAATTGGAAACTACAGGGGCAACACCCGCAGGGAAAGGGCTTATTTCTCTGCAGTTTATTGTTGTATCTACTTAAAAAAATTTTTTTTATACTTCAAATACATAAAAAAGTATACCCCAATGTAGGCTGAGCTAAGTTGTTTTTTTCCTTACCAAAAAAATCCTCAAAACAGCTATTTTTGGGTCTTCTAAAGTAGGAACCCTCCTTAACTCCTTTGCAATCCGTTTTGCTCGGGTTATCTGATTTGCAATATACGTTGCGCAAAGCATTTCCTGATAAATATTTTCTAAATTTATGCGGCTGCACGAACCGAGGACTCTTTGCAGTCGTGCTCCGTCTATAGGGAAGTCCTCAATGAAGTGTCTGATTTCCACGAAGACTGTGATCCTACAGTCTGTAACCTGCCATCGCAGTGGCATCATCTTTCCGTAGTTGAGGTCCGAACACTCACTAATGTCGGTCACTTGTTACGAGTCGAGGGCGCTGAGTGAACACAGAGCTATCTAATGACGCCGAGGAGAGTTTCCACACAGTCTTCAGGTTTGTTCTTGTTGAAGGTGGTACACACATTTTTTGTTTTTAGACCGTTCTACTGCATTGTTCCAGCAGCTCGATTCTACATAGTGCACATCGAGTAATATTTTGCATACGTACAGGGTTCCTCACGCGGACCGACTATACTCATACAGACATTACTCATTGCTCATTATTATGATTATGACTTGTAAAGGGTGGTTAAATTTTAAGGGCCGATGTTGATTTTGAATAAAACACAAATTATTTAGGAAATTATTGTCAATTCTTTTTATTATGATAATATGGTATGGTTCAATTATGTATGGAACAAAATATCGGCCATATGGCCGCCGCGACCTCGGCGGCACACCTCCATCCGATGGTCCAAATTTTCGATGACGCTTAGGCATAATTGAGGTTCTGTGCCGTTAATGTGCCGAATTATCTCATCCTTTAGCTCTTGAATTGTTGCTGGCTTATCGACGTACACCTTTTCTTTCAAATAACCCCAAAGAAAGAAGTCCAACGATGTCAAATCACATGATCTTGGCGGCCAATTGACATCGCCACCACGTGAGATAACACGGCCATTGAATTTGTCGCGCAAAAGAGCCATTGTTTCGTTAGCTGTGTGGCAAGTGGCACCGTCCTGTTGAAACCACATATCGCCCACATCCATATCTTCCAATTCGGGCCATAAAAAGTTCGTTATCATCTCACGATAGCGAACACCATTCACAGTAACTGCCTGACCGGCCTCATTTTGGAAAAAATACGGCCCGATGATGCCGCCAGCCCATAAACCGCACCAAACAGTCACTCTTGGTTTTTCGACAATCACTCTTGGATTATGATTCGCCCAAATGCGGCAATTCTGCTTATTGACGAATCCACTGAGGTGGAAATGTGCCTCATCACTGAAGATGATTTTCTTTGAAAATTGATCATCCACTGTTGCCATTTCTTGCCACCATTCTGACCATTGACGACGTTTGGAATGGTCAAGAGGCTTTAGTTCTTGAGTCAATTGCACCTTATAAGCGTGTAAATGCAAGTCTTTATGCATAATGTTCATCAACGACGAGCGTGAGAGGTGCAATTGTTGGGCACGACGACGAGTTGAGGTGGACGGCTCTTCAGCCACACTATCGCGAACAGCAGCAATATTTTCTGCAGTACGAGCTGTACGAGCATGCACTGGTGTTTTAATATCTCCTACAGACCCGGTTTGCTCAAATTTTTGCACGATTTTTCCGATTGTACGCACATTTGGACGATTAAATTGACCGAAAAAATCACGAAGTGCACGATATGCATTTTGATTTGAACGCCCATTTTCATCATAAGCCTGAATAACTTTAACGCGTTGCTCGATTGTGTATCTTTCCATGGTTCAAATTAAGTTAGTCTGAAATTGAGAAATGTCAAATGAAATGCAGAAAAAAACTTGACGTTTAGGTGTGGTTCACATTCAACATCGGCCCTTACAATTTAACCACCCTTTAGATTCGTTTTGGTGCGTATGTTTCTATATATTGATCTATATTTCTACAATAACTCTTTATACAATTTACCATAATATGATGTAACAAACATATTATGTAACAAATACAATGCATAAATACACAATATGCATAAATATTAAACATCAACAATACCATGTACGGGATGTGTTAAAAAAATAACGAAAATTTTGTAATTTCACGTGTTGTATTAAGCCGATTCGTGCGATTTTTTCGTTGTTGTGTTGGTAAATTTATCCGAAAAGTTGCTGTACTGTTTTAGCCATATTGAATATTTAGTCTATTGTCAGCTGTCAAAAAGGTCACATGTGTTTTGCTAGGATCGGCGATTAAAAAAAAGTATCAGAGGATTTGTATTTAATTTTGCTATTAGAATGGAATAAACTGCAGCAAAGTTTTAGAAATGTTCAATATTCCTTTTAGTGAGTCTGCTATGAGTAAAACCAGGGTTTACGAGTGGTTCAAGCGTTTCCAAGATAGCTGTGAAATTGTTGAAGATGACAAGAGCCCTGGACGCCTCACCACATCACAAACCGATGAAAACGTGGAAAAAGTGAAAGAAATGATTATGAATGATCGTCGAATCACATTCAGAGAAGTAGTTGTCGATGTTGGCATATCAATTGGCTCATGCCATGACATTTTTTTGGAAGTTTTATGTATGAAACGTGTGACAGCAAAATTTGTTCCAAAATTGTTGAATTTCGAACAAAAACAGCGGCGAATGGAAGTTGCTCAGGAGTCGCCAAATGAAGTCAACAGCGATGCAGAACTATTAAAATGTATCATAGGAGGTGATGAAACATGCGCTTACGGATATGGCATCGAAATAAAGGCTCGATCGTCCCAGGGGAGGCATTCTGGATCTCCAAGACCGAAAAAAGCTCGACAAGTGCGGTCGAATGTGAAGGTTATACTCATTATGTACTTCGATTTTAACGGTATAGTGCACCATGAGTTTTTGCCACAAGATCAAACGATCAATGAGGAGTACTACTTGAAAGTTCAACGTCGCTTGCGTGAGGTAATCAAAAAAAAAACGCCCGGATTTGTGGCGAAACAATTCATGGCTTTTGCAGTACGATAATGCACCTGCTCATACTTCATCGCTTGTTCGTGATTTTTTGTTCAAAAACAACACTGTAATGATGCCCCAAGCTCCATATTCGCCAGACATGGCTCCGTGTAACTTTTTTTTGTTCTTAAAAATTAAGAGAACCTTGAAGGGCCATCGTTTTGCAAGCATAGATGAGATTAAAAACGCATCGCTGAGAAAGCTAAAAGCTATCCCAAAGAACGAGTTCCAGAAGTGTATCGGGGATTGTAAAAAGCGCTGGCATAAGTGTATGTTTGAGAATCCTGATGTTCTTATGTATGTGAGCTGCAATATATTGAAAAAGAGATGAGATCTCACTCGTGAGAGGGAAAAATAACGAGACGAACTATGTTGAAAGAAAAAATAGTCTATATTCACTCAAAATGACAAATAAAACATTGTTATGTCGGTACCGAGTAATTGGATTATTCGGTAGTCGGTATAATATTAAAAGTTATTATTTTTTGGGATCGTTTGCCGATAAGGAGATGGATCTCGAGTAAAAGATGGAAACGCGAATTTATATAAAAGGAAGTATTTATTATAAGCAACGGTAACTTTCCGTTGCCTATTTATATATCAAAGTAAGAAGTACAATAATGCGTTGTTTCGAGTATTAAACGAGGAACCAACCGTTCTCTTTTCAATCTAATTTAATACTGTCTTTTCGTAAAGCAGTTGCTAACTGTCTTCACGAAAATCCCTTAGTTTGCGTTTTTAGTGTTAGCCTATCGTCGAACGCCAAGCGAGTCGCCTCATGCTGCGTCGGCGTTCCTGGTGTCGATCGTACGATCGGGCATTGGACTTCGTTTCCTGTCTTGAACGAATTCCAATGTTACTTTGCTATGGAATATTCCCGAATATACTAAATACGGAGTGGAATATTCCGCGGCACAACATCCCTCCCCCCTTAAAAGGAAAAATTTTTTCTTTAAAAAATTTTTTCTTCGATTGGTTTCTCGTATTTTCTCTTACAATTTTACTGTTTGATGTTATATAACAATACAATAAAATGTTCCATTTTTTCATTCGTTGACGATGAAGTTTTTCCTCTGCTTCTTATCGTCTTTCGTGCCGAGCGAGTCGTTCTCGGTTGGGGGGACGGGTGCATACTCTGGCCAGCTCGGATCGCGGTTGCTCTTCTGGCTGTTGTCGTCCGATCGGCTCGAGGTTGATGTTTACCTCGGCTGTTGCCGGGGTCGTTGCCTCGCTTGTCCTTGTTGGTGTTCGGTTTCGTTGATACCTATAACATTTAAACAGAACATAGCCAACCAAGGCTATCGGTGCTACTGCACCCAGTGAGTAGAAACTCATATTGTGGATGTGTTGCATCCCGTCTCCGTCTGTATTGACGCCGTCCATGATTTGGTCGGCTCGAGCTCCGAGCTTTTGAAGCTCTTCCGGGTCTCGCAGCACGCTCTGCAGTGGAATTGTCTTCTCGGTCTGCGTAGGGGGCGCCTGGGCTTCAATTTTCGTTAACGTTAAATTGAACGATGGGAGATAGTTTTCCCGGATAATCTGTGAGGTCCGCCCGATGGTTTTTATGCTGAAATCTTGGGCGGTTACTATACATATGCCTACCAAAGCCAGTATGCCTGAATTTTTCTAGATTACCATTACTATGTATGACATGTTTTCCTTCGTGCTTCTTCAATTAAACAAGTTTTCATTTTACCTTGTTTCTCTTATTGGAGTTCCTTACCTTGCGCTTTGTGGAGCTCCCTACCCGCCTTTATTTAGCTTTTATTTCATTTTAGTGCTCTATAAAGAGCTTCAGGCGGTTTGCATGCACTGCCTGAGTTTTTCGTCTCTTTCGTCCCTTTCGGACGATGTAATTCACGGGAGGTCTCGCTTCCACAATCTCGTGGGGTCCCGTCCACTTCGGAGTCAGCTTGGCTGACCGCCCCCTGCGCACCGTCTCGTCACGGAGGAGTACGCGTTCGCCGACGCGGTACTCCTGCACCTGTGCGCCTTGGTCATACGTATTCTTTGACCTCCTTTTCGCGACTTCCAGGTTGTCGCGTGCTACTGTCCATGCAGCGCGTAACCGCTCGCGTAGCTCGTGGACGTAGTCATCGTAGGCATAGGTGCTGCGGGGCTCCTGTTTCACGGCGGTCGGCAACTCAGCCTCGCGTCCGTACACCAACACGTGGGGAGACAGTCTGGTCCCCGTATGTGGAGTGGTATCGTACGTAAACATTGCGTACGGCAGCCACTCGTCCCAATTTCCCTGATCCTCATCTATGAAATTTTTTAGGTACTCAGCAAGGGTGCGATGTGACCTCTCCAAAGCGCCGTTCGATTCGGGATGATAGGCCGTAGTTTGTATTTTTTCAATTCGCAGCAGTCGACACATCTCTTTAAAGGTCGAGCTGAGGAAGTTCGTACCCTGATCTGATGATATTATTTCCGGCGTTCCGTGCCGGCAGATTAATTCTTCAACGAGCGCTCTAGCGACTGTCGAAGCCTCTTGGTTCGGCAGTGATATCGCTGCACTGTATTTGGTAAGCGAGTCCTGGAACGTGAGTATGTATCTTTTCCCGGAAGTGCTTTCCGGTAGCGGTCCGACGATGTCGACCGCGACTTTTTCAAATGACCTCGATGGGGTGTCCGTTACCACCATCGGCACTCGTTCCTTTTTCCTGATTTTATTCTTTTGACAGGATTCACATGACGATATATAATTTTCTAAATCTCTTCTCAGGCCGGGCCAGTCGTATTTGGTCCGAATCCGATGTAACGTGCGCCGTATACCTTGATGCCCTCCTATGGGGGTGTCGTGGTATTCTCTAATTATTTTCTGACGGTCATCGGCAGAAGGAATGGCTACGCCACTGCGGCAGTCGCTATACTCTTTTATCGCGCTGTCTTCATCCGCGCTGCAGGAAGTTCGTGGGCTACGGGCCCCGCCGTGCCTCGCTTCCTCAGCAGGCCTTTGCGGTGCTCTGTCCGCAGTTTCTTCGCTCGATGTGCCCACCGGTGGCTCCGCCGTTGGGTCTCTCTCTCTCTCGAGCGGCCTTGCAACGTTTGCCTTTCGCGGCCTTCCGCGCTTCGCGGGTCCGCCATACTGTGCTGGGCCCGCTCTGTCCTTGTCAGCGGTGCTCGCAGTCTTACCAGAGGCCTGCGTATGTAGCTTGCGTGGTCTCCCCCTTCCCCGTCCGCACGGCTTTTCGGCGGGGCTGTGTGGTTCAGTAGAGCGTTCTGCAGGCACGCTGCGAATCTCTCTGTCCTCTTCTGGCGCATTGGCCAGAGCGGCCTCTCTCTCTGCCGCGTTGCTAGGCTGGCCCGGGGTATTCTCGGCTCTCCGCTTTGTGCAGCTGTCCGTACCCGGGCGCTTGCTGTCCTTTTCTGTCTCGTGGGCGAGCTTGACCTCTCGCTCCAGCGAGCTACCATGGCTATACAGGGTATCTTCGGCTGTCCGCTTTGTGCGGTCTTTCGTGGTGCCTACTTGCCCCGTCGTGCTGTCCTCTTTCGACACACGGACTTCGTTCTCCGCTCTCAATAAACTACACGAGTAGTTGAATGTTGCACGTTCAATATCCCCGATTTTACAAGGGTTAATAATTATAAGTACTGTACTCTTACTCTGTTCTACTTGAAACTATACTTTGTGAAAATTAAGCCGTAGTGAAAAATTATCGTTCTGTACTACTTTATATCCCGGCAAACAGTACTACTTGTTGCCTCGGAAAAATTCTAATTCACTGCCGGCGACTTATTGACTGCCAGGCTAGTGATTAGTCCTCTACTTAACCCCCCGTGAAACTGTGTTACTTGACTCCCCGTGAAAAAGTATTACTTGACTCCCCGTGAAAAAGTATTACTTGACTCCCCGTGAAAAAGTATTACTTGACTCCCCGTGAAAAAGTATTACTTGACTCCCCGTGAAAAAGTATTACTTGACTCCCCGTGAAAAAGTATTGCCGGCCGATTTTCGCGGCCTTTTATAGGGCTCCTGAGCGTCGAAAATTCTTGTCGTCAAGCGCGTAAAAGAAGAGAAGGGATAAAACCCCATCCTGATTATAAGAATTTCCCCGTGGTCTATCTCGACCATACACGTATTCATTCCCCTTACTCCGCAGAGTAGCTTCTCGACATGCAGAGCCATAGATCTATGCAAGTGCATCGGTATGGCGCGCTCTGATTTGTCCGCGCGATGTGTTACACAGAGGACCACGCGATTAGGTGAGGGAACGCGTTCGAAACGTTTTTCCCCTGAAAATGAGGCGATTTTTACCACCCCACTTCTTGGCCTACTTTCAATAGACTTTCCTAGTTTAGGTAATATCCTTATGCTCGCTTCTCTGTAGATGTGTCTATGGTAATGGCTTAGTTTTTCAGCGTTTTTACGGAACTTGAATAAATACTTCACATGAAACCACTAATAATAATTTTGTTACAGCTTCTGTAGTTAACTTTGACGTATGCAACCTGATTTCTGCGTTAATCTCTTATTAGTATAAATGGTTTCGTTGAGTTATGGCTTATTCCAAACATCATTGGTTATTCGTTAAATTAGTGATTACTCTAGTTATAGCTAATGAGTTTTCTTAAATAATTTGTTAGTTAGACGTTAGATTTCTTATAGTTAATAAGTTTTCTTAAATAATTTGCTAGTTAGACGATTATTTTCGTACTATAGGAACGAGAGCGAGAGAGAGAGAGATATAGATTTTACTTGAGAACGATTCGTCTAACTTGGTTACTCGTACATTTCGTTCGTACGCAAGTCGGCTAGATCGCCGTTCAGCCCTAGCGATAAGGCGTTCGTCGTGGCGCAGAGAGTCGCCCCAGCCTCGCTTTCCTGCAGAGGAAGCTCTATTGAAACGCGTTACCGTTTTCTCTCTTTCTCGATTCGTTTTACTTTTAGTATTTAGCTGTAAAACAATCTTAACATTTCATTTTATCCTGTCTATATATGTGTAATGTATTCCATATAAATAACTTGATGGTAAAACAAGTATGTTTATGCATGGAAACGAGAGAGAGAGAGAGAGTTCTTCTCTTGAGAACGACTCGCCTAACTTGGTTACTCGTACATTTCGTTCGTAGCCAAGTCGGCTAGATCGCCGTTCAGCCCTAGCGATAAGGCGTTCGTAGTGGCACAGAGAGTCGCCTAGCCTCGCTTTTCTGCAGAGGAAAATTTGTTGAAACATGTTATAGTTTTTCTCTCTTTCTCGTTTAGTCTTACTTATGGGTGTTCAGCTGTAAAATAATCTTAACATTTCATTTTATCCTATATATATATGTATAACATATTCCATATATATAATTTACTAGTAAAACAAGTAATTTTATACATGAAAACGAGAGAGCGCGAGAGAGTTCTTCTCTTGAGAATGACTCGCCTAGCTTGGTTACTCGTACATTTCGTTCGTACGCAAGTCAACTAGATCGCTATTCAGACCTCGCGCAAGGCGTTTTCGTTGCGCGGAGAGTCGGCCAGCCTCGCTTTCCTGCAGCAGAAGCTTCATTGCAACTCAATTTTAGTCTCATCTCTTTCTCGTTTTTCTGTCTATTTTTCGCTATTTTACCATAAATTAATCCTAATATTTCCTTTATCCTTTCTATATAGGCATAACATGTTCTATATATTTATGATGGTGTTTTTACTATAAATTCCAATATTTTACTAGAGACATGTTAATATATAGGCATAACATGTTTTATATATTTATGATGGTATTTTTACTATAAATTCCAATATTTTACGAGAGACATATTAATGTAATCCCAAGAGAAAAGGGGAATTAATCCTGATGTACTGATCTTTCTTCTATTACCCGACTATACTTGGTAAGCTCATTAATTCGATGTGGGTTGTACTCGTTTTCGAGTGACAGCCATGGGTAGTTTCTATATGGAAGCATAATTGTTCTTTTTGCTGCTGATATTTTATCTACAGTATTCGTGTGAACATTTTAATAGTCATAACTTTTTCGTTTAAATCAACAGTTCCTCTGCTTTTGTTAATTGTTCTGCTTAGTTAATAATTGTTCGTGATTTCATCATCTTTGTAAAGAGAGAGAGAGAGAGAGCGAAGATTTCAGGCAAGAGCGAGAAGAAAGGGTGCGGTCGCTTGGTCACGTGATAGCGTTCCCTCCAACCGCTCCCTTATGACCAACAACGCCCCGACGGCGACTAGCCGAACCCCTGGTCTAGGATTGAGGGTAAGGCCGCGCTGAATCATAGATCCATAAATGGCAGTCGATAACCGGGTCTACGCAGTAGATCCCATGGTTTGAAAGTTTGCCTTTTGACCGGGAGCGCCGAAAAATTCCATCTTTACAAGATTAATTCTTCCCGGGAGACGGTCGGTAGGGCCGCATCTTCACCCTGTTCCGATCTCCGTCGCTAAAATCGCTCTCCTCTCCCCTTAAGAAGTTCGAGAATAAAAGAAAAATGTGAGAGGTTACTTTTACTGTAGCGAAACTAAAACAGAAGAACTTTAACGTAATCGAAATAAAAAAAGATAAATGCGACGTTACGTCAGGACGTAACACCTCCCCCCTTAAAACGATTATTAGGAGAAGCCTAATAATCGAATCCGAGGGTGAAGCTAACAATTTTCCAATTATGCTTGTCGTACTATTCTTTTTCTTTTAACGACTTGTCTCTTGCAGGATCTTGGAATCTGTATGTGGTACTAGCTTTTGGTTCGTACCATGATGAATTCGTTAAACACAAACAAAACGTTACTTTTAATAGAGAGAGGATATTTGATTGGCAACGGTTTGGCTAAATTGCTATTCTTGCTTTGGTTAAATATTGTTCTACGTTGAGTGTATGTATATGTGCGATTATATTTCTTCGGATTTATCCGTACTATGCTTAGTAGGAATATTATATGGTCCTAATTTTTAACTTAATTATTTCGTTGCTTCATATTTCACGATAATAAGTGTTATGTTATTGTACTTATACATGCGTCCCTTAATTTATGGGCATTTGTATTTCTCTCTTTTCCTTTTCTAATATTTTCTTCACTTGTTTACTTTGTTTATTCGCTTCTTGATTTTACTGTTATATTTTCTTTTCTTTGAAATGTTTAATCCCTTTTCTTTTTTTCTTGCAACCGTACAATAAGCTAGGTGAATTTTTTTCTTAAATGTTACTTATGATTAAATAACGGTGAATATTGAACGTGACTTCCTGGTTACAGTGTATGTGTTCTTAATTCTACTTCTTCTTATAATTCGTGATCTTTATCCAAATATTTGCTTCGTTGGAGTATTTGCTCTTTCTCTCTTTTTGTAACTCAAATATTATTTATGTCTAATGACACGGTTAAAATATCCTTTTTCTCCTTTTCTTATACCACACATCGGGGTGGTTAACTTGATTTGAATAATAGCAACTGACGTATGTAAGAATATGTAGGTATGAATTTTCTCATACAGACTTGGTGTTAATTCAATAGCTCGTGGACGTTGGTTTCTGAAGTTCGTGAAATTCTTGGAGTTCTTGAAGTTCTTAGCCCTTTTGAAGTTCTTGATGTTCTAGGCGTTTTGAAGTTCTTGGCGTTCGTGAAGTTTCTTTAGAATTGTTGGTGTTCGTGAAGTTCTTAGAATTTTTGTCCATATAATGCTGGACGTTCGTGTGAATTCTCGTATTGTCTCGCCTTCATGATGGTTGACTCCATAAGATTTGGTATAAGGATTCAACGATCGTCTAGTATAAAACGGATACTTTCTTTTACTCTGAGGAGATGTAAATGTTTGGTTGAGGTATCCAGGGCAATACGGTGGCCCTCGGAATGAGTGACTTGTAAACTCTTGTGTCTGTAAAACATAATGTGCATTACTAATATGCGATATCATAGGGTGGTTAACGATTATTATTATTATTGTATATCTTTTTTTTTCTTTGGCTTTTTTTTTTTTTTTTTTTTTTCATTATTTTGTTTTATTTTAAGTATATATATTTATTTATATATATATATTTTTTTTCTTTTTCTTTTTATTCTTATTCTGAGAAAAAATGCAACACCCCTTTTTTTTTTAGAGTGCGAAAAGGCATAAATAAAATAATTCTGTGTATTATGAATCAACATATATATGTAAGGGTATAGTTATATAGTTTTAGCTCAAAATAGATTTACTTACGTGAGTATTTGGTGTTGGGAGAAGTTTTCCTTGCATTATTCCTTCGCTTATGCATTTTTTTTTTTTTTTCATATTTACCATTTGTGTAACGAAAGTGTTACCACTGTCCCATTATGGCGTTTTTGAATAGTCACACGTCTTGTTGATGAGAGAGTGAATATCGTCGGTGGGGGCTTGTGGCTGGTGGCGTAATGTAGAGTCGCTTTCCAACAAGTAATCCACCAAGTTTTGGATCGTAATCTGTTCGGTACTACGGGGGGCTTTGGGAATAGGAAGGGGAGGTATTGGAGAAACAGCGGTGGGACTAGTGACTGATCTTTCCAAATTAGAAGATGTGGGTATCTTGGTCCTGCTTCTAGTGACAGGGCTAGGAATCATACTTTGAACTTTGACAATTTATGCTTGACTGAAAGATAATTCATTAACCGAACCTGAGTTGATTTTAATTAACCTACACAATTACGGTTCTAGCTATTTATTGTCGTTATCGATATACTTCTTAGGTTTTTTCTTTGTTTACGTTATCCTATTCGGAGTCGAGCACGATGCACTGTATCTCCGAGTTGCATTCGTCGCATGTTTCTCTATTTTTGCTGCATTTGTAACAATTATTTGCGTGGAGACAGGGGAGAAACGTCACGCTTATAGGTTGGTGATGGCAGATTTGACATGACGGAGAGGCAGCATCTTCCTCGTGGGAGGGTGTCAGCGATGGGGTGGATAGGTCCAATGACTCCGCCCAAGGGGTAGGAGGTCGGAAATTACGACGACGTGAGGTAATTAGTTTTTCGTCTGACTCGTCTTTGTCCGTCGTATCGGAATGTTGGTTCGCATGATTATCTTGGTTAGTGGGCGATGGAGGGGGAGCGGGAGGTCTGTGAAGCAGTGATGTAATTGATTCGTAAGACTGGTGGACAAGGAAGAGCATGGGAATGTATTCGTAGTCATGCTCAGGAATCGACAACCTGGATTTAACAAGACGTGTAAGTGTAAGGGGTTTGGACCCGTTCCCCAACGCTTTACTTTGATACCGCAATAAAAACAAGTTACTCTGTCCTTTTTCCCGGAATAAAAGAATCCAGCATCTACTAATGTTACTGGTTTTATCGGTAGTGTCTCAGGCCAGGAAATGAAGCTTTCCATGCGGTCAGTGTAGTTTTCGTAGGTGGGGTATGAGGGTTGTAGGCCGTCGTGCCTGGAACATACCCATTCTAAATAGTCGAGGGTGCCCCGGAGCCTTTCTAATAGTCTGGCGACAAATCTCAGATCGCAGGTAGGGAGGCTCTCGTATAGTTCTGTCTGAGAGGCGGGGGTTAAGGAAAAGAAAGGATGGCGGCGCGGTGTTCGACCGGGTGGTCGGCTTCCTATACTCATTATTATGTAACGACAATGAGGGCCCCGTATAGCATGCTTTTCCCAAGGGTCGTCATAAATTTCGCAGTTGTCTAATGATACTCCGCAATGAAAACACCTGATTTTAATCTGGTGACCCATGAAAAAGAATCCGGCTGCTGCTAATACTGCAATATTAATTTCACAATTTCCAGGCCAGTAAGTGAAGCTGTCTACCCGTTTAACATAATCTTCGAATGCGGGATACATGGGAGTCAAATCGCTCTTTTTTGGAGGCATATCCTCGTGACAATCAGGGGTCGCGTTTACTCTTACTTCTACTCTGCAATCGTGGCGTTCTTTTTCACGAGAAAGGGATACATCTAGTGGATCGGCCCCGATGGGAACGTTCCCACAAGGTATGCCGCGGACAAAACGGCATTGTTCTTGCCACCTACGGTGGTCGTGCATTGGTATATCACCAACTTGCCATTCTTTAATAGTAACTCTGCAATCAAAACAACTGACCTCGTCGTCCTGTCCGGGGTAATAAAATCCTGCAGCGGCAAGTTGCCGCGGGTCTAGAAAATTTACTGGCCAACTACGGTAACTGTCGAGACGCACTTGTTCGTATGAGTACATGCCGCGTGGGTTTTTGATGACATGCTTATTGAGAATCCGCACACTTTTATAATTCATTTTTTTTTTTTTTTTTTTTCAAGATGCAGGTATAAATAGTAGTGTATTTATCTAGTTATGTTAATAAGAATATTTATGCGTATATTTACTGGTATATGTTAATATTCTTAAATATGGTTATTGTAGCATTCTCTTTATATTTGGTTGTACTCTCTCTCTCCTTTGAAGTCTAAAACTGATCAGGGTGCACTAAGTTATATATATATATTTCTTTTTTCAAGAGGTTTTATCCAATACCTTTGTCTCTGAGTGCGTTTCCTGGTATCTCGTTTGCGTCGTCGTATCGGTAATTATGTTTGCCTTGTTTTGAAACCTTTGAGAAAAATTCCTATTCACTTAAACTTGAACATATTGATCATTGCTATTATTATTATTGCTATTACTATTATTACCATTATTATTGTTACTATTATTATTACTACTATGATTATATATATGTATTATTTCTTTTCATAATTAATATGTTTATTTAGTATTGAAATATCGTTGATGAAAATAAATAAGGATTGCTATTAGGGCTTATTGTAGTTTTATATTTACTCCCGTATGATATATATATATATGGTTTTATTTTTATTTTTATTTTCTGATTTTTCATTCGTATATATCAATTTTATTATGTAAATTCTATGATTACTATTACATGATATCCAAAAAGAAAGTGCCGCATGAATGCGTACCATTTAAACATCGTATATTTTTTTACGCAAAATGTTACTGGAAAAATTATTTCGAAAATGTTAGTAGGCAATTCTCGATTTTTTTAATCGATTTGAATGTACAATAATTTCTTCGTTTGGGAGTTTAATACGTACGTTACCGTTCGTTAATATAGTCTTTATTTCGTGCGGACCGGTGTAGTGGTCACCGAGTTTTCCGGGTTTTGGTCCTTTAAGCAAAAATACTGGTTCACCCACTTTAAATGCTACAGGATTGATTTTCTTGTCTTGATATATTTTGGAATTTTCTTTAGCCTTTATCAAATTTTGTCGTCCCAAACCCTGTATTTCATGGATTTGCGTGACCAGTTGCGTTAGATATTCGTCGTACGTGGCGAGTTTTTCCATCTCGGCAGGGGGCATACTAGAAGGGGTGCGAGCTATCTTGCCAAAAACCATTTCATATGGAGTATGCTTGGTACTTTCGTGTACATTCGTGTTGTAATTGTGAATAGCCATTTCAACCCATTCATCCCAATTATTTTGTTTAGTAGTGAATTGTTTAAGATATTCACCGAGAGCATGATGCGATCTTTCCAATGATCCATTGGATTGAGGGTGAAATGCTGTCGTTCTGACTTTACGTATTTTAAACAATTTCGCAATTTGTTTTAAGAAATTACTCAAAAAATTACTACCTTGGTCAGTAAGTACCGCTTTGGGTGAGCCGAAATAACAAATGAATCGTTTGACGAATGCTTCTGCTATCGTTACTGCTTTTGCGTTAGGTAAAGGGATTGCTACTGAATATTTAGTTAATTGATTTTGAATTGTAAGTATGTATTCATTTTCTTGCTTAGTTTTTGGCAGAGGGCCTACTATGTCCATTGCAATTTTATCGAAAGCTATTGCTGGAGTATCTTTTATAATCATAGGTTGTTTAGTTTTTACGCGGACTAATTTCTTTAATTGACATTGTAAACACCGTTGAATATACAATTGGACGTCGGTTTTTAAATTTTTCCAATAATACAAATGACGAATTCGATTATATGTGTTACTGACACCTCTGTGTCCGCCTATGGTTGACGAATGCATTTCTTCAATAATCTCATTTTGTCTTTCCACTGGAGGTTGTCTAACTAACCCGTGACAAATAATGATTTTAACGTCGCTTTGTGCGAATATTAATCGAATTTGAGTCATAATATTTTCCCATGGCACGTTTAACGTAAAACTTGATTTTGCAATGCTAACGGTTTGCAATGATAACTTGTCAATTAAATAACGAGCACTTTTTAAAGCTTCTACTATATTTTCCAAAATTAACGTGGGACCTTCTCCAGAATTATCTGTGATAGGCAAAGCTATATTGAATCTTTGAGCTCGTTTCATAATAGATTGAGCTTTCTTTAATTCTAGATTCTTTAAGTGTGGAAAATTGTCGTTATCTCGAAGTGCAATAGCTCCAGTGTCTATCGGTGCACAGTCGGTGGAAACAAAATAAACTAAATTATCTTTTCGAGTGTGAAATAAATCTCGTGACTGTTTGACGTTGGAAGCAATAATCCTACCCTTCGTAGTTTCATGCAGGATCGTGGCGGGCAATGTAAATGAATTCTCGGGTTCTACGTCGGACATGTTGTCGCTTAGGGGTTCTGTTTCGCTACTTTGAAAGAGTTCACGTGCATATTTTCCCTGTACTGTTCTGCTTGAGTTTTTCCGAGGGTTATGGTCCTCGAGTTCGCTTTCGTCGCTGAATTCGTTGTTCTTAAGAGGCATATCGTTGTGGGGTAGGACCGGTAACGGCACATATGTTTGGCTACTCGGTTGATCTGAAAAAGTGTCAGATGGCAGAGGAAAGTTCTCAACACTGTAGGTCACTTGTTTAGTCTTAGTTTCAATGTTTTCATTCTTGCGTGTCTCCCGAGGCATATTAGCTTTCATTTTTACGGTGGGTTTCTTTAGTGGTGCCTTGTTCGCTGCAGGCGTCTGAAAAATTTCGTTTTCGTGACCGGTGGTCGTTGATTTGTATGGAGAGGCTATGTCTTCCAGCTGTTCGAAAGGATCAACCGACTCACGTACCCAGTCACATTCTTCTACATCGTTAAGATAACCGAAATTTCCGGGGACATCGTTGCTTAGATTTTCTTCCTCTTCGGAATCTTCTTCTAATAGTCGAGCTATATCGGTGTCTGATAAAATGCGTTTATTATTTTTACTGTGACTTTTTGGAGGTTTCGACCGAACCATATAAATATCGTCTGTGGTAGTCAATGACTCTATGGGGTTTCTTGAGAGCGCGTCGGCGTTAACGTTAGTTTTTCCGGCCTTGTACACTACATCGTATTCGTACTCGGCGAGTTTCAGTCGCCAGCGCAAGATTTTAGGGTTTCCATCTGTAGCCCGTCGGAACCACAACAGCGGTTTATGGTCGGTTACTACAGTGAAGTGGTGCCCATACAGATATGGCCGAAAGTGAAGTATAGAGTATACTATAGCCAATGCTTCCTTTTCGTAGGTATCGTATCGTTCTTCGACTAGACTCAAAGCTCGCGAGGCGTAAGCGCATGGATGATCGTTGTTAATTTCTCCTTGTAAAAGTATACTACCGATAGCATAACCCGATGCATCTGTCGTTAAAATAAAAGGCTTGGAAAAATCAGGATATCGCAAAACTGGAGCCGTACAAAGTTAATTCTTTAGAATTTCGAATGACTGTTGTTGTTCGGGTCCCCAATCAAATATATTTTCTTTGCGTAATAAAGTCGTGAGGGGTTTTGATATCTTGGCGTATCCTTCTATAAACCGCCTATAATAACCTGTTAATCCCAGAAATTGTCGAATATTTTTAACATTTTTAAGTACGGGATATTCACGTACCGCCTCTAATTTCTTAGGATCGGGCCGGACTCCGTTATTCCCAATTATATGTCCTAAATACGCGACTTCCCTTTTCAAAAATTCGCATTTATCTGGTTGTAATTTTAAATTTGCTGCTTCTAATCGTTTAATTAATTCGCGATATATATTCTCGTGTTCTTCGAGATTGTAGGCATAAATGACAATATCATCCAAATAAACAAATAGTCCTTTCCCGAGAAGCCCACTTAGTGTGAGGTCCATTGCTCTTTGAAACGTCGGAGGGGCGTTCCGAAGGCCGAACGGCATTCTAACGAATTCGAAATGGCCACGTGGCGTAGTAAATGCGGTCTTATGACGATCTTCTGGAGAGACTTCTATCTGATGGAATCCTGATGCTAAATCGAATGCAGAAAAGTATTGTGCACCGCCTAATTGATCTAATATATCGTTGATATTCGGTATGGGGTACGCGTCGGCGATCGTTTTTTCGTTCAGCGATCGGTAATCGAACACGACTCTCCATTTTTTATTACCCTGAGAGTCGGCTTTCTTGGGAACGACCCAGACAGGACAATTGTATG
This sequence comes from Cylloceria caligata, assembly GCA_963942595.1. Lineage (NCBI taxonomy): Eukaryota > Metazoa > Arthropoda > Insecta > Hymenoptera > Ichneumonidae > Cylloceria > Cylloceria caligata. The sequence goes on along the minus strand of OZ012706.1, from coordinate 67,976,355 downwards.
GCGAGGTAGAGGGTATTATTACTCCTTTACCGAGCATATCCTCTATTTGCTTGCCTATTTCTTCTTTAGTACATTCTGGCTATCTGTATCCTCGAGTATTTATAGGAAGATCATCGGTAGTAGGAATGCGATGTTGCAATATAGTGGTGCATGTCAACGTATCTCCTGGGATTTGGTATAAATGTGCGCTTTCCTTTAAAAGCGTCTCGATACTTGCTTTTTCTTCTTCGTTCAATTCGGCGAGTCTTAATAATTCCTTAATTTGATTATAGCGGTCGATCATTACCGATTCTGATATTACGTAACATGAATTTTCGCGAATGAAAGGTTGAATTTCGCGAGTGATATTAGCTATACTGAGTTTTTGTGTTAAAGAAATGTTCATGATTTCATACGTTTTTGGACTATTTTTCTCGCTTCTCAAACGTGTATGTTTATCTTTAATGCTTTCTATAATATTTTCCTCTTTTGACGGTTCAAATGTACAAACTGTTCGTAAATTCTTCGGGTCTTCATAATTTTCGAAATTGACAGTTTGATCGCAATGGTTTACAGGCACGAAAGGTTCAACAGGTTTCTGGCAAAATACTTCTTTATTTTCCATCGTTATTACTTCTTTTATTGACTCTGATGCTTTGCTAAAATCTGAATAATTGACTTTTACTGATTCAATTGTTTCAATGTTTCTATTCTCTCGGAGTATTTGTTCTTTGGTTGACTTTCTAAATTCCTCATTGTAATTATTAATATCATCAAAGGGTTCTGTCCTTTCCATCGGCACAGATATCCCTTTAAAATCTGGATCGAGTTTTCGCATATCTCCAACAAGTTCTGTCCGTTCAGTCGGCACAGTTACGTCTGTGAAGCTCGAACAACCCGCATAATTAACACAATTAGACTCGCTATCTCTTGCCGATATTTTAGTTTTTATTGGATTTGAATTAACGACGTTTTCTTTTTGAACATAATTTTCATATACTTGAGAAGATTCTGTCCTTTCCATAGGCACAGAATTTCCCGAAAAATATGAGCTGAGCTCCCTTAAGTCTCCAACGACCGCTGCCCGTTTCGACGGCACAGACACCCCTGTGGAGCCAAGGCAAGACTCCTCATTGATACAGTAAATTTTCGTCTCTATCGAATTCGGATAGACAACGTTCTTTTCGTTTTCACAACTTAATTCGGTACACCCCATTGGTGTCTCTGTTTTTATCGAATTCGAACAAATAACACTTTTTTCCTGAACACTGTTATCAAAATATTGAAAGGATTCTGTCCTTTTCATAGGCACAGATTGTCCCAAAAAATTTGAGCTCAGCTCCCTTAATTCTCCAACGAGCGCTGCCCGTTTCGTCGGCACAGACACCCCTGTGGAGCCAAGGCAAGTCTCCTCATTAACACAGTTTACTTTCGTCTCTATCGAATTCGGATAGACAACGTTTTCTCTAGATACCATAATCTCTACAGGTTCAATATAAGTGCTCTCCTTGCTCGAATCCGACGTACAAAGTTCCATAAAATTTCGCGAACTAGACTGCAATTTTTCAACTTGATCTTCTATTTTTACTTTACCAATTTCTTTACTTGATTTTTCATTTTTCACACGATTTTCGTAAACTTCTTCAATAATTTCTGAACAATTTCTTATTTCTTCCTTTATAATTTTTTCACAAAATCAACCATAGAATCTCCGCGAGACAGTGTCTCTGATAAGAACGCATTTTCTCCCGTCGGAATGAATTTTTTTCCAATATTTTCACTTGAATTGATTTTATCTTCATTAGTTTCGTGACTCAGTCCGTCCGAGGACTTATTTTCTTTTATTAATTCAACTTTACTTGTTACCTGTTGTTCCTTTTTCGTCTTTGAATCGTCAGTAGATTCTCTTATTCCTGTACTGTAAGTTAATTCCTCCGATGACATTAACTCTAGTACTGGTACCTGGACTTGAACCGAATACCTATTGCTATTTGTCGCATAAATGTAAGCTTTACCATTATTATTAATGACAAACCCGCTCTCTATGTTTATACCTTCACCTGCATCCAGGGGAGGCAGATAACCTTCCCGTAAATCCAAATTCTTTACTCTCACGAAGCACAATTTGGTGGACTCTGCAGGGATAACAATAATTTCCTGAGTTGCAAATGGTATTCTTACATTCTGCATTTTCAATTGTCTTTTCTCATAGTCAATTTTCACGCGATTGCCGTCAAGGTATTCCGAACCCAATATACCAGCTTCCTTTATGGGGAAGGTATTATCTACAATATGGAAAGTAGCGAAGCGTCCGAAGGCTTGTATTGTAATATGACCCAAAGTAAAAATTGAATTTGTTGTTATTCCATTAAATTGTAAAATTTCTCCGTGATTTATAGCGATATGTTCATTTACAAATTGTTTCTTTAAAATATTCGGCCCGGCTCCCGTATCAACCATAAGAGTGATAGGGGATATTACTTTCGATGCCGTTATCGTAACCGTCGGAACACTACTTTCTCGATGCAATTGTATATTAAAGATACGGACTACTCGCGGTTGAGGGTCGAAGCTGCGATTGAAATAGTATGGATCGGATGCATGTTTAGCGGAGTCTCCCTGGGCGCACCCGTACTCGGAAGACCACTTCGGTTTCCCGTACTTCCATATGTTGCTTCGTTCTCCCTTCGAGCGGGGCACTCACGGATAAAATGACCGGGTTGTTTGCAATAAAAACATGGTCCTGTTGAATTCATGGAATTATTATTGAAATTATTAATATTTCCGCGATTTTCCGATCGATGGTTATTCAAAGGCTGGGAATGATTGTTACGATAGGGACAAATATGGGCCCCGTGGCCTTCTTTTTTACATATTTGGCACCGAATATCGCTAGGATTTTGGTATCGGAGATTGACTGGTACCTGTGTTTACGGTAAAGACATTAGTTTGGGGGGGACTGAGGGTGATTGAGGACATCTATTCGCTGTGTGTCCATGATTTTTACAAAAGTGACAAAACATCGGTGTATTTCCCGACTCCTTCCTTTCAGGAGGAAAAATTTTATAACAACGGTCGGCAGTGTGCCCACGCTTGTTACATACCTGGCATATAGTGAGCGGAGGACCGTCAAAGACGGGTTTATTATTATTTGAAGGGGGGAAGATTTTAAGACATTTGTCGGCCGAATGTCCTGTTCTTTTACAGATCTGACATATGATAAATGAAGGGGCTTCGAGGCTAGATTTATTGTTATTTGAAGGTGGAAAAATTTTAAAACATTTGTCCGCCGAGTGTCCAGTCTTCTGGCAAATCTGACATATGTTCGGTCCTTTATCGACATTTCCCGTATTTTGTAACCCAACAGCCAACGCTTGGCTATTCTGTTGAGTCGAACATTCTTTAGCATTGTGCCCTTTTTTATTGCACAACTGGCAATGCACTTCTTCGCTTGCTACCACGTGTACTCCTCGTTTCGCCTCGGGCTTAGGGACCCTTGGACTCGACGTTACTTGCTCACCGCTACGCAAGGCTGCTTGGGACACTAAACTCTTTTCGGTCTGCACTGCTAGCTTTATTAATTCCTCAAGATTATTATTAGGAGTTAATCGTTGTTCAATTTCCGGTTTTAAACCGTGTAGAAAACAAGCTGGAAGGCTTTGTTTAGTATTATCAATAAAAGCGCCAGCCAAGGGATTATCTTCGCTCGCATCGTAATTTTCAAGTATCAAATTTCCCAAATCTCGTACACGATTCGAATAGGCAATGACAGACTCGCTTTCTCTCTGGTATATTGATCCTAATTCACCTTGCAACTGATATACATTTCGCGTGGGTGCATAAATATCTTTGAGAAATTTACCCAAATCTTCTATTTTTTCGAAAGTTTGCCCTTGTATAGTGCGACGGGGTTCGCCAATTATTTTTATGCGGACTGCTTTTACTAACTTTGATTCAGCGCCTGGCCCCATCATGGCCAAGGCTTCCTTGCATCCTTGGATAAACATCCCCAATGACAAAGTATGACCGTCATAATTCGGTATGACAGCCAATGCATCTCGAAGAGACAACGTTTGGTTATTATTAACCATTATGGGAGGAGGGTCGGGTACAGGGTCGCTAGTTTCAAGAGAAAAGTTCACTGGTGGTATTTTACTGGGCTTTTTATCTGGACTCGACCTTTTTCCCGTGGGGTGGGAGGAACAACCAGGAATAGCAGGTTCGTATTCCGACAGCAGGTGTAAATTTTTCAACAAATTCTGTGGTACAATGTGGGAGGGTTTATTTATTGATTTTAATTTAGATTTTTCACAAGTATTCCTTCTTCCTGTTGAAGTGGACAGTGTTTTATTATGACTCACGAGGAGCGGTGTTCCGATGGGTGAGTTAAGTGGGGTAGACCCCCCTGTAGGAGTGTAAAATATGTCGCTGGAGTTCGAAAGGCCTAACGCGGGCGTGGTGACTACGGGGTTCGGGGTAGTTATGACTGGTGCATTCGTACCTGTCGTCTCGTGTGTAGCGGGCTGCAGCTCGATGTCTTTTACAATATGTTCGGGGGATGCGGGGATCTGAACTGGAGTTTCGTTACAGGGATCTCTATATATTACAAGTGGTAAATATTGGTGACCAGGTTCTTCCAAAAATCCAACCACAGACAATAAATTGTTTCCCGATCTCGCTGCAAGTGTTTCTTGCACTCGATTCGTAAATTGCTCGAAACTTTCTGAATTCTTTGAAATTTCTTGAATCTGTAACGGACTATTTGCTGTACTATAATTATCAAGATTGTCTGATAAAATTTCTTCAGTACTTGAAGAATCACTTGCTTCCTCGCAATTTATTTCCGTTTTTGTAATAATTAAATGACTTGACGTTAATTCCAAGGATTGTATACGACTATTTTCGTCTACTTTAATTAATTCCGGATTTTCTTGATTAATGTCGCAACTTTTCTCTGCATCCACAATAATTTCTCCCATTGGATTCGTTGTGGAGGGAGTCTTGGGATGCGAACTGTTAATACTTTCGTCGGAAAATTCTTCGACTGTTTCAAATTGGGATTTAGGAGGGCTCTGTATTCGAGATTTCTTTTTTCGGTCTTCAGGATAATCATGTATTACATCATCATCAAGTCTTAGCTTCGATAGAGTTGAACTCATTTATGATGTATTTTATATAAGTATAATAATATATTTGCTCTTTTTTTTTTTTTTTTTTTTTTATACTGCATCAAAAAGACATACAACAATACATAAGAATATTATGAGACTAAAATTGCGCAGGAGGAGGAAATAGGAATAACTTTCTTTTTGTTACTTGTAACGAGGAAAAATTATGGAACTTTATTCCTTTAATTTTGTTTCGAAATTTCCCTGAGATGAAATCAAATGTGGTTTTTCCTTCAAGAGGATAACTTTATGTTTATTCAACGATTCGATCTTAGTGATACGAGGCTTGCAAGGTGTTACTATCGGATGAAAGCGTATCCCTTCTATCGAGTGAGCTTCGTAATCAGCGACAAGTTCGTCTAGAAAATTTTTCCGCTTAATTTCTCGGATTTGCTTAAGGCGTTTTATTCTGTATCCACTCGGTATTTCTGTGTCGACGCCCTGTGTGACTTTACTGCTGCTTGCTTCGTACGTAATTTCCCTTAACAAATATGGTATCTCTTTGTTAGAGAGGCCCGTGCAATCTGCCTTTGCACTGTCTGAATGATTTTTATACTTCTTTGTTTGTTCACCTAAAGGTCCCTGAAAACCTGTTATTTTTTCTTGGTTAAGGAAAATACCTTCGTTATCTTTTGTAGATTTGATGCTAGTGACTCCAAAATTCTGCTCGTTATACGATTTGCATGCAATTGTTGGAACTTGGTACTGTGTTTTTAACAATTGCTGTTTTAATTTCAGTGCTTGTATTTTTCTTCCTGCTCTTCGGGTTTTCGGCATGGATGAAGGATTAGGGTTGGTAATTGTCGAAATTAGTAAATAGTACGTATGGTTATGTCTGTCTCGTTTGTATGTTATGTTTCGTGATCGAACCTTGCCAGCCTCGAACTCACTTGCGTGAGGAGCTAAAACATAGGATTTCTCTCACTAGTGTAATGTGTTTTGTGAACGAGCTTTGCCAGCCCCGAACTCACTTGCGTGAGGAGCTAAAACATAAGATTTCTCTTCACTAGTGTAATGTGTGTTGCGAACGAGCCTTGCTAGCCCCGAACTCACTTGCGTGAGGAGCTAAAACATAGGATTTCACTTCACTAGTGTAATGTGTGTTGTGAACGAGCCTTGCTAGCCCCGAACTCACTTGCGTGAGGAGCTAAAACATAGGATTTCTCTTCACTAGTATAATATGTGTTGTGAACGAGCCTTGCTAGCCCTGAACTCACTTGCGTGAGGAGCTAAAACATAGGATTTCTCTTCACTAGTGTAATATGTGTTGTGAACGAGCCTTGCTAGCCCCGAACTCACTTGCGTGAGGAGCTAAAACATAGGATTTCTCTTCACTAGTGTAATGTGTGTTGTGAACGAGCCTTGCTAGCCCCGAACTCACTTGCGTGAGGAGCTAAAACATAGGATTTCTCTTCACTAGTGTAATATGTGTTGTGAACGAGCCTTGCTAGCCCCGAACTCACTTGCGTGAGGAGCTAAAACATAGGATTTCTCTTCACTAGTGTAATATGTGTTGTGAACGAGCCTTGCTAGCCCCGAACTCACTTGCGTGAGGAGCTAAAACATAGGATTTCTCTTCACTAGTGTAATGTGATTCGTGAACGAGCAAATCTGGTTGTCCAATCGTCTCTTGTGATGTCAGTGATACGTGCGCGGGCAAATCTGATTGCCCAATCGTCTCTAGCGTCGATTGTGTTGTTAGGAGTGGGTTGAATAATATGAGTAGGATGCAAATTAGGTGGGCTGATTTGATGACTCTGATTCTTGGTCGGCGTGGTAGTTATTAATTGAGGTCGTGCTTCTTTGGATATTGAAAGGTTTCTGAATAAACAGTTGATTCTTCTGAGCTGGAATTTCCGTCCTCCTCTTTTTCGCTTACCCATGAATGGGAAACAAATGAGTACGTTAGGTTTAAGAAGCACTAGAAGCTATTTGTTGACCCAATATTTTCAGAATTGCGTGTACACCGCTTTAACACATGGTAGGTTGACAGTATATATGTAAATGGTAGTACAACGAAGTTAGTGTTACGGAGCGAATCGTATAGAAACAACACAAGAAGTCTGATGTTTGTCTGGTTAAAACAAATATAATCTTACTCTCTATAATTAATATTTGGTGAAGCTATTTTCCTTGTAGTTCTCCTCACGTATGTTTTAGCAGTTATTCTTTCTTACTGTTTTATTCGTTCAAAACCAAGTTGATTTAAGAAAATTTCTGGCGTGACTTCTTCAATGAGCTCTTGTGCGAGAACCTCGAGTTCCTTTATACGCACTTGAAGTACAAATAATTTTTCCAATGGTCCCATATAATGGAGTACAACTTATGAATATGTATACATATATATATATGTATATATATATACATCCACGTATATCTTCTCTACCTTTTTTTTTTATTCACCAGTCGTTATCGAATATTAATTTCCACATTTGATTTCCACAAGGTCAATTTACTTACAAGGAAGGCTTACCGTATAACTTGAATTATAGCTGGGATTCTTCTAAAAAGATGGTAAATTTTTATGAAATGGCTTGGCTCGTTAAACTTCACTAAAAAGAAGAAAATAAATCAACTCAAAAAAAATGCAATAAAAGGGGAAAGGGTGGATTTTATAAATTAAATCGTTTTCTAAAAACTCAATAATAAATGATGATAAATTTTCATGAAATGCATTGAATCGTTAAAATTCAATAAAAAGTAAAAAAATCAATTTCTTTAAAATAAATCAATTCTCGAAAATGCGATAAAAAGGGAAAAGGTGGATTTTATAAATTAAATCGTTTTCTAAAAACTCAGTAATAAATGGTGATAAATTTTTACGGAATGCTTTGAATCGTTAAAATTCAATAAAAAGTAAAAAATCAATTTCTTTAAAATAAATCAGTTCTCGAAAATGCGGTAAAAAGGGAAAAGGTGGATTTTATAAATTAAATCGTTTTCTAAAAACTCAGTAATAAATGGTGATAAATTTTTACGGAATGCTTTGAATCGTTAAAATTCAATAAAAAGTAAAAAATCAATTTCTTTAAAATAAATCAATTCTCGAAAATGCGGTAAAAAGGGAAAAGGTGGATTTCATAAATTAAATCGTTTCCTTAAACCTCAGTAATAAATGATGATAAATTTTCATGAAATGCTTTGAATCGTTAAAATTCAATAAAAGTAAAAAAATCAATTTCTTTAAAATAAATCAATTCTCGAAAATGCGGTAAAAAAGGAAAAGGTGGATTTTATAAATTAAATCGTTTTCCAAAAACTCAGTAATAAATGATGATAATTTTCATGAAATGCATTGAATCGTTAAAATTCAATAAAAAGTAAAAAATCAATTTCTTTAAAATAAATCAATTCTCAAAAATGCGGTAAAAAGGGAAAAGGTGGATTTTATAAATTAAATCGTTTTCTTAAACCTCAGTAATAAATGTTGGTAATTTTCCTGAAATGCATTGAATCGTTAAAATTCAATAAAAAGTGAAAAATCAATTTCTTTCAAATAAATCAATTCTCGAAAATGCGGTAAAAAAGGAAAAGGTGGATTTTATAAATTAAATCGTTTTCCAAAAACTCAGTAATAAATGATGATAATTTTCATGAAATGCATTAAATCGTTTAAATTCAATAAAAAGTAAAAAATCAATTTCTTTAAAATAAATCAATTCTCGAAAATGCGGTAAAAAGGGAAAAGGTGGATTTTATAAATTAAATCGTTTTCTTAAACCTCAGTAATGAATGATGGTAATTTTCCTGAAATGCATTGAATCGTTAAAATTCAATAAAAAGTGAAAAATCAATTTCTTTAAAATAAATCAGTTCTCGAAAATGCGGTAAAAAGGGAAAGGGTGGATTTTATAAATTAAATCGTTTTCCAAAAACTCAATAATAAAGAAGGATTATTTTTCGTGAAATGCATTGAATCACTAAAACTCAATAAAAATAAAAAATCGATTTTCGAAGATTAAATCGGCTTACAAAACCACGGTAAAAAGGGCAAAGTAAAAATATTTTCTTTTCAGTTGATTCTTTTACACAATATTAGTTTGAACAAAACTAACACTCTAAGATCCCGGACGAGCCCCCAGAATTTGTTACGTCAAAATCGCGGCCTATCTTACGAACCCACGAATTTAACATAAATTTCACGTTTCGGCGTATCTTTTCCGTGCTCTGGTCAAGGAGAATAAATTCTCCCTTTACCACACCCGACGAGAAAATACCGAAGACGCAAGCCCGTTTTTGAGTCTAACCTCGCGGAAAATTACTCGGGATAGGGCTGGAGTGCGTTTTGTTCTTGGTTGGGGATAATCACTTCACGAATAATGGGGAGGGACTTGAATGACAATTTCACGCGGAGCAAGATTTCACTTTAATTGGTAATTGAAAATTATACCTACGGTTGTTTGTTGCTGTGGTTCTTACTGTTGAACGTTGGTTGGGCGTAGATTAGTGTAGTCAGACAGACTAAAAATCGAACGTAGGCGTTGGTGCGTATTAATAATTATTTATTGAAATAAACTACATGAGTAGTTGAATGTTGCACGTTCAATATCCCCGATTTTACAAGGGTTAATAATTATAAGTACTGTACTCTTACTCTGTTCTACTTGAAACTATACTTTGTGAAAATTAAGCCGTAGTGAAAAATTATCGTTCTGTACTACTTTATATCCCGGCAAACAGTACTACTTGTTGCCTTGGAAAAATTCTAATTCACTGCCGGCGACTTATTGACTGCCAGGCTAGTGATTAGTCCTCTACTTAACCCTCCGTGAAACTGTGTTACTTGACTCCCCGTGAAAAAGTATTACTTGACTCCCCGTGAAAAAGTATTACTTGACTCCCCGTGAAAAAGTATTACTTGACTCCCCGTGAAAAAGTATTGCCGGCCGATTTTCGCGGCCTTTTATAGGGCTCCTGAGCGTCGGAAATTCTTGTCGTCAAGCGCGTAAAAGAAGAGAAGGGATAAAACCCTATCCTGATTATAAGAATTTCCCCGTGGTCTATCTCGACCATACACGTATTCATTCCCCTTACTCCGCAGAGTAGCTTCTCGACATGCAGAGCCATAGATCTATGCAAGTGCATCGGTATGGCGCGCTCTGATTTGTCCGCGCGATGTGTTACACAGAGGACCACGCGATTAGGTGAGGGAACGCGTTCGAAACGTTTTTCCCCTGAAAATGAGGCGATTTTTACCACCCCACTTCTTGGCCTACTTTCAATAGACTTTCCTAGTTTAGGTAATATCCTTATGCTCGCTTCTCTGTAGATGTGTCTATGGTAATGGCTTAGTTTTTCAGCGTTTTTACGGAACTTGAATAAATACTTCACATGAAACCACTAATAATAATTTTGTTACAGCTTCTGTAGTTAACTTTGACGTATGCAACCTGATTTCTGCGTTAATCTCTTATTAGTATAAATGGTTTCGTTGAGTTATGGCTTATTCCAAACATCATTGGTTATTCGTTAAATTAGTGATTACTCTAGTTATAGCTAATGAGTTGTCTTAAACAATTTGTTAGTTAGACGTTAGATTTCTTATAGTTAATAAGTTTTCTTAAATAATTTGCTAGTTAGACGATTATTTTCGTACTATAGGAACGAGAGCGAGAGAGAGAGAGATATAGATTTTACTTGAGAACGATTCGTCTAACTTGGTTACTCGTACATTTCGTTCGTACGCAAGTCGGCTAGATCGCCGTTCAGCCCTAGCGATAAGGCGTTCGTCGTGGCGCAGAGAGTCGCCCCAGCCTCGCTTTCCTGCAGAGGAAGCTCTATTGAAACGCGTTACCGTTTTCTCTCTTTCTCGATTCGTTTTACTTTTAGTATTTAGCTGTAAAACAATCTTAACATTTCATTTTATCCTGTCTATATATGTGTAATGTATTCCATATAAATAACTTGATGGTAAAACAAGTATGTTTATGCATGGAAACGAGAGAGAGAGAGAGAGTTCTTCTCTTGAGAACGACTCGCCTAACTTGGTTACTCGTACATTTCGTTCGTAGCCAAGTCGGCTAGATCGCCGTTCAGCCCTAGCGATAAGGCGTTCGTAGTGGCACAGAGAGTCGCCTAGCCTCGCTTTTCTGCAGAGGAAAATTTGTTGAAACATGTTATAGTTTTTCTCTCTTTCTCGTTTAGTCTTACTTATGGGTGTTCAGCTGTAAAATAATCTTAACATTTCATTTTATCCTATATATATATGTATAACATATTCCATATATATAATTTACTAGTAAAACAAGTAATTTTATACATGAAAACGAGAGAGCGCGAGAGAGTTCTTCTCTTGAGAATGACTCGCCTAGCTTGGTTACTCGTACATTTCGTTCGTACGCAAGTCAACTAGATCGCTATTCAGACCTCGCGCAAGGCGTTTTCGTTGCGCGGAGAGTCGGCCAGCCTCGCTTTCCTGCAGCAGAAGCTTCATTGCAACTCAATTTTAGTCTCATCTCTTTCTCGTTTTTCTGTCTATTTTTCGCTATTTTACCATAAATTAATCCTAATATTTCCTTTATCCTTTCTATATAGGCATAACATGTTCTATATATTTATGATGGTGTTTTTACTATAAATTCCAATATTTTACTAGAGACATGTTAATATATAGGCATAACATGTTTTATATATTTATGATGGTATTTTTACTATAAATTCCAATATTTTACGAGAGACATATTGATGTAATCCCAAGAGAAAAGGGGAATTAATCCTGATGTACTGATCTTTCTTCTATTACCCGACTATACTTGGTAAGCTCATTAATTCGATGTGGGTTGTACTCGTTTTCGAGTGACAGCCATGGGTAGTTTCCATATGGAAGCATAATTGTTCTTTTTGCAGCTGATATTTTATCTACAGTATTCGTGTGAACATTTTAATAGTCATAACTTTTTCGTTTAAATCAACAGTTCCTCTGCTTTTGTTAATTGTTCTGCTTAGTTAATAATTGTTCGTGATTTCATCATCTTTGTAAAGAGAGAGAGAGAGAGAGCGAAGATTTCAGGCAAGAGCGAGAAGAAAGGGTGCGGTCGCTTGGTCACGTGATAGCGTTCCCTCCAACCGCTCCCTTATGACCAACAACGCCCCGACGGCGACTAGCCGAACCCCTGGTCTAGGATTGAGGGTAAGGCCGCGCTGAATCATAGATCCATAAATGGCAGTCGATAACCGGGTCTACGCAGTAGATCCCATGGTTTGAAAGTTTGCCTTTTGACCGGGAGCGCCGAAAAATTCCATCTTTACAAGATTAATTCTTCCCGGGAGACGGTCGGTAGGGCCGCATCTTCACCCTGTTCCGATCTCCGTCGCTAAAATCGCTCTCCTCTCCCCTTAAGAAGTTCGAGAATAAAAGAAAAATGTGAGAGGTTACTTTTACTGTAGCGAAACTAAAACAGAAGAACTTTAACGTAATCGAAATAAAAAAAGATAAATGCGACGTTACGTCAGGACGTAACAGCACGTACAATTATATTAATTGTGTGCCGTGTTTAATAATAGAGCGTAAAGCAGCCCGTGCTGCACCGCACGCCGCGAGGTAAGGTATTTGAAGATGCAGAAAATGATAATTTTCCATCTTACCTTGATTGAAATTGTGTAAATATCAAGTTGCCACCTTACCGTTGAATTTGAGTCCAATTGAGCACGTTTTCAGTTGAGAATATCCGAGAAAGACAGTGATAATATGCCCAGTCGAGTAGAGGTGGGTGTAGTGAGTAGAGTGATGCTTACTTGGCGGTTTTCACGAGAGTAGCGAAAATTAGCAAGATGGCTGAATTATTCGAAAGCGTCGTTGAGCGACGCTACTGCCAAGCGTGAGATAGATCATCGTCTCTCACGGGAGTTAAGTAACTGTGAGGTGCTCCGCGCACGACAGCCGAGCGCAGTGTGGCACCAGCAGCATCGAGCTACCGCACAGCGACCATAGTGGCCGCGTGCCAACGGATTTCTCAACAGTGTATAATATCTAATGGGATCTATTTTGAAGGGGATAATATTTTTGTAGACGAATAAATATAATTCTCTCCAAAAAACGAAAGTTACCGTTTTTTTTTAACACACCGCGTATATCTGGATAAATAAAGATTGCCGCTGTGGCCCGCCATGTGGATCCCTATCCTGTGGTAGACCTGCCCTTGCACTTTGAAAGAAAAAAGACGTCATTTGGAAACATCCATTGCACTTCCGGGCAGTAGAAGGAAAGTGCTCTGCCAGTGGATGATGGTCGATGAGCATACTGTGTAATGGTTCAAGATAGACCTCAAGGGTAGGAAGCCGGACAATATCACCAATTCGACACATTCCGGGAGGATCATCCTGCCACTTCATAGCACAGCACCACGTACATGGTGACCGAGGTCGAAGATCAACAATTTTGTCACTTGAAAAATTAATGTGAGGTTCGCATATAAAACCAGACAAATGCTTATTAGTCCAAGGCACCTATCTAATTTATGATCTCTTTTCATTATATTTAGCTGCAGCGGCCTGATTAACGTGGGGATTATTATGTGCAGTTTTTTTAACAGCTTTTCTAAACACTTCGAGATGACTATGAGTATATTGTTCACCAGCATTTCTATTTACATCTAGGTTATTGTTCGTATATTTTGAAGCAGCTTCACTTACTTGTTTTTTCCTAATCTGTAAATCTTTTCCTACGTTTTTTCCCTATTCTCACTTAAACCTTCATTACATTAGAATTAATATGAGAATTAACATATTCGTCTGAATGAGGTGGTCAGTATACGGAGTGAGCTTGGGCCGAACGCTGTCCAAGACAAATCCGGTTCACAGTCCGTTGTCTCATCGGTGGTTGGTGATTGTGTCTGACATTATTAGGGCTAGTTAGTTGAACATCACCATGAGTTGTTGATTCCGCCAATGGAATTAAAACATCAAAGTGCCCTAAATTAAAATTTTCGGTGAACAGGAAATCGCCGGAACCGGAAATCTTCTTTTGACTCTGTTGGATAATCAGCTGGTGCACGGCGATCGATGTTCGCCGTGCGTCGACCTTTTGCTGCTGTGTAGCATGGTGCGCTCAGCTATGCTGGAGATGGCCGAGGCAGGGCCACGCAGAGCCAAGGCTGTGCCTCGTAGGCGTGCTGCGTTAAGTGAGAGGTTATCTCTCTCAGAGCTCAACGACGCTTTCGTAAAGCGCAGCCATATTGCTATTTTTGACACTTTCGTGAAAACCCGATCGAACAGCGCACAGCTTTCTCTGCACATCTCGGACTTTTCACTGCTTTCACCGGACCTTGTCAACATTTTGTGCTCACCAGGACTCAAATCAACGGTAAGCGTTCACCATCACAATTTAATATAATTTAATAACGGTGAGGAGTGTAAATCTCAATAGTGCATCCTCATAAAGGTCTCATTCTGTGGCGTGCTTTGCAGTGCGGGCTGCACCACGTCTTTCTCATTACATTTTGCCTGCTCGATTAATATAATTGCGCGTGTGCCTATTGTTCACTGTACTTTCCCCCAACCAAACTTGCTGGGAAAGTATTGTGAATATTTTTCTTCTCATCGGCATATCCTCAAATTCTCAATCCGTAGCGTGCGATGCAGCGCTGGCTGCACCACGTACACTTTACTCATTAAAAGACAGCACAGAATTAATATAATTGTGAGCTGGTCACTCAAACCAAAATTTAATTCAGTTTATTTTTTGTATTTTATTTTTATATCCTTACGACTTTTCCGATTTTGGAAATATTTTGTAGTGAAAGAGCGGATGGTGCAATAAACCACTTTCTCTATATACGATCCTTGTGTCTGGTTTTTATTTTCCCTGTCGTGAAGTGAAGCCTCATAATTTTCAATATATTCACACGTCGGTTCCCTACAACATCACGAGTGATTGCGCAACAGACTCCCTGTAGCCCGTCCCCAAATGTAGCAATAATTGTGCCACCTAGAAACACCTGAAATTCATAAGGAAGAATCTCTAACGCCGCCTTGAGTTCGCAAGTAGTTCCATAGGTGTGTTACATCTCGAGCTGAAGGCCTTGGGTAGCGAAACGTAAGTAACGTAACTCCCTGCGTGAGGCGGTTGTGCCGCGAACTAATTCTTTGTATATTACGAGTATTTCGCCATTGTTTCTCCTTTGCGTGAGGCCCACTCGCCAAAGTAGAAAAAATGTGTAAACGTCAGCAACGAGCTGCAATTAATGACTAGTGGGAGCTTGAGGTACGACTTGCTGGAATTCGCAAGCAAAGATTATTATGAAATCGATTTAGACACTCGATTTCGGTCAATGGGCCAAATAACTGCTTTGCCGAAATCAGTCTAAAGTTTAACATCAACCTGAACGGTTGAGCGCGGGTCGGACTCGACCGAAATACAAAATTCTATGAGTAGATTCAGACGCGAGAGGTTGGTTCCTCGTACGGGCTCGAAACCACGATTTATTGTATTAAACTTTTATTGACTTTTAAATAGACAACGGAAGGTTGCCGTTGCCTATAATAAACACTTCCATTTTACATAAATGCACGTTTACACGAATTACTCGAGTTCCATCTCCTAATCGGCAAACGATCCCAAAATAATAACTTTTTAATATTATACCGATTACCGAGTTATCCAATTACGCGTTACCGGCATAACAAGGCGCAGGGTTTATATTTATTTTTTATTGTGGGATCTGCTGCACTGTCCGCCCCTAAACGGGTTCGGTCTCTCGAAGCAGGTCGGCAAGAAATGATAAATGCTAACATATTGTTTTGTGAAAATCAAAAATAATACCGAAATTTATTAAGGAAAAACACCCGCTCATTTAAAAACATACACACACACTCATTCTTACAAGTTCTGGAAGTAATAGTAATAACCCATTTGGGGTCGCTGATAATTGCATATCACCACTAAGCTACTATTTATAATGTCTTTAACTTTTATCTTCATAATGGTCTTTATCACTACGGTATAATAAACTTTAACGTCTAACGGGTGGGACTAATATACGGTGCACTCTACTCTCGGCGTTTTGTATAGACTCACGATGTGGATCGCGGAGTCCAAAACTTTATTCCGGATGTTTTAACAAGTACTTTGTAAGGCTCCTACGCAGAGCTTCTCTGAAAACGATGGCTGCTCTTATTGTCAAGAGAAGACTGCCGTTCTCCTCACCTGGACAGGATTCGCAAACCCCATTCGCCGAATGCAGAGCGAAGATATTATTTTTCGCTGAGCTGTTACCTGTCTAGAGCGCGCCGCGCGATTGTCTTAAATAACCCAGGCGTGCCGCATGCTAACAGGGATTGTAAGGGAGCGCATCGCATATCAGTCCAGGGAACGAGGGCGGTGTTTACACCTGCATACGCATCAATCACGGGCCTCGGAAAAAATTTCCAAGGCCTGGGTTCGGACGTAACACCCTCCCCTCTTTAGGATTGACCCCGATGACCTTATACTAACTTATTCTTAACATTCGGTACTTGCACAGTATGTGGAGGATAAGCCAAAAATAAGTATATAAAGTAAGACAAAACTCCACTTTATGGTATTTAATAACGTCATATTATGGAGATGCTTCAAGGGTAAGGCTGAGGCCTGAGGCGTCGCCCGACCTGCATGCCCCCACGTCCACGCGACGATGGCAGCTGATGGTCGTCGACGGCTGACGACTCGCTGTTGGCGTTGGCGACGGAGGCGGCTGCTGCCAGCTTGCTTCTTCCGTCGATTTGCTTGATGATGCTAGAGGTGGCGGCCGTCGACACATTGCTGACGCTGGCAGAGACGGCGGCCGTCGGCTTGCTTCTCTCCAGTATGAGGAGGTCAACCAGATTTGCCGACATAGCGATGGGAGTGAGGATAGGGATCAAGCCAAGCCTGTCCGTATCCTCCCCTAAGTAGATGAGTTCCCCCTCGAACTCAAGGACTATATATTGGATAAACCTTTCCTCCTGACCCCGGCACAGCCTAATGGAGGGAGGCGGGTATGGGTGGATGCACTCCTGACCCCAACCATTCGCTTTATCTGCGTTGAGTCACTTTTCATAACCGGTTTCCCTCTTCCTTATGGAGGGCTCTTCTTGGCCTTAAGTCTCGGGGCACTTCCACCTTCCAATCGGTGTGGTGCACTCCGCAACTTCTAGCACACTCGGGGGTACTGCGCCTCGCACTCGCGAACGTGTCTGCGGGACTTTTTGACCTCACTCGTACGGTCGCACAAACCACAGTGATGCGACGATGCTGACAGCTCGCCGCCGGCATTGCGCATCAAGGACAGTGTCAGGGAACCACATCAATCAGTGGTTTTCTGACAGACCGCGCACATCTTTTTATATACGTAGCGCATAGCGTTGTGAAGAATATATGTCTTTCGAATTCGTTTTCAGCACTTACTTCGGCATAAATTATCAGGTGGGCTGAAAAGTTCGTAGGCTAGATGGAGCTACTAGTATTAAATCCATATGATTTTTAGTTAGCCCTAACCTTCAAAAGACATGTGTATAAATTTAACAGCTGTCGCAACTATTCGTTTGTGAGATATAGCATTTTGAGTGAAGCAACTTTTGTTAGATTAAAAAAATGGATAAAAAGGAATTTCGTGTGTTAATAAAGCATTGCTTTTTGGCAAAGAAAAATACTGTTGAAACCAAGACTTGGCTTGATAAACATTATTTGGACTCTGCACCAGGAAAATCAACCGTTGAGAAGTGGTTTGCTAAATTTAAACGAGGCGAAATGGGCACCGAGGACGATGCACGCAGTGGACGCCCCAAAGAGGCTGTTACCGATGAAAACATCAAAAAAGTCCACAAAATAATTTTGGATAACCGTAAAGTGAAGTTATTCAAGATAGCTGAGATACTAAAGATATCAAAGGAACGTGTTGGACATATCGTAAAAGAATATTTGGGTATGCGAAAGCTCTGTTCAAAGTGGGTGCCGCTCGAGCTCACAATCAACCAAAAACAACAACGAATTGATGATTCTGAGCAGTGTTTGGAGCTGTTCTATCGTAATACTCCCGAATTTTTGCGTCGATATGTGACAATGGATGAAACATGGCTCCATCATTTCACACCGGAGTCCAATCGACAGTCAGCCGAGTGGACTGCATGTGATGAACCGACTCCAAAGCGTGGAAAGACGCAACAGTCGGCTAGCAAGGTTATGGCATCAGTATTTTGGGATGCGCATGGTATAATATTCATCGACTATCTTAAAAAGGGAAAAACCATCAACAGCGACTATTACGTAACGTTATTGGAGCGGTTAAAGGACGAAAGTGCGGAAAAATGGCCCCACTTGAAGAAGAAGAAAGTGCTGTTTCATCAAGACAATGCACCGTGTCACAAATCAATGAAAACGATGGCAAAATTGCATGAATTGGGCTTCGAATTGCTTCCGCATCCACCGTATTCTCCAGATCTGGCCCCCAGCGACTTTTTCCTGTTTTCAGACCTCAAGAGAATGCTTGCTGGAAAGAAATTTAGCGTACTATAAAATGGTATCGAAAAATTGTATGACCGCTCTAATCGTTGTATCGCCTTCGAAGGCAACTATATTGAATAATAAAATCAAATTTTATCAAAAAAAAAAGATTTTTTCTATGTTAGCCTACGAACTTTTCAGCCCACCTGTTAAATTTGAGATCGAAGTACACCAGACGCTTTGATTGCTCGAGAGCGAATGATTCTCAGTGTTTTCGAAGAAAACATACCTCTGGGTTAAAGCAAAGAGTGGGGAAATTCCTAATCAACCTCGGCCGTTTGAGTAGACAACGTAGGCGATAACTAAATGGCCTCCTTACTTTGGTTCTTGACTGCTGATACCTGCATGTTTTTATTGACGGCGTCTTTTTGGCCTAACGACACTTCAGGAGGCCCCGTTTCGCTGTACGAGGGCTGCTCGGTAGTTGTTGTTGCAGTCCCGTTATCGACGTTCCGGCACCGATCTGGCGGGACATATTTACGTAGCACCCAACAAAGAAGACGGGCTCGGCAGAGGTATATACACGCTGCTGCGATAATCTCTACCTGAGAGAGAAAGCAAGCGAAGGATAGTCTACGACTTTCGGATTTCGTTCTCTATGTCATAGAGCGAGGCCCCCGAGGTGTGAACTGCGTGTGCTCGCACGATGATAGCAGACGAGAGAGTCACCGGATCCGAGTCTAGAAAAAATTATATTTAGCTGTTATATTTAATAGCGGCTGCGGACGGTAGATACCAGCTGTACAAGTATGAAATGCGGATTTTTTTTCTAAAAAAACATGTTAAATTTGGAAGAATGATAAAAAGTGCTTCATTCAAAGTATGCTTCATCGCTTGTTATACATTTTTCCTATCTTTCGGGTAATTTGTGAATATCACACCAGTAAGAATCTTTTCCCTTTTGCTGCGAACCATTCATCGAGCTATTTTTTCACATCTTCGTACGAACCAAAGCGCTGCTCAGCTAGTGCGTGACCCATCGATGCAAACAAGTGGTAATCGGAAGAAGCCAAGTCTGGTGAGTAAGCCGCATGGGGTAGAACTTCCCAGCTGAGTGCTTCCAACGTGTTGCGAACCGGTTTCGCCGTATGTGATGGAGCATTGTCATGAAGAAAAATGACTTTGTGTTGCCTCTTTCGGTATTCTGGCCTTGTTCCAAGTAGCGAACGGTTCAAATCAGTCAATTGTTGTTGGTAACGTTTAGTATTAACCGTTTCTCCAGGTTTGAACAGCTCATAATAGACCACGCCCGTCTGGTCCCACCCAACACAGAGCATCGTCTCTCTGCCAAAGCCATTCGGTCTTGCGGTCGATGTGGATGGTGCGCCTGGGTCTACCCATGATTTTTTACGCTTGGGATTCTCAAAATAAATCCACTTTTCATCCCGTGTAACTATACGATGCAAAGACGACTTCCTTTTGTACCGAGCGAGCAAAGTGTCACATGTGTTTTTGCGCTTTTCAATTTGCTTCTCGTTCAACTCATGTGGTATCCATCTACAGGTCTTCTGAATCTTTCCAATCTCTCGTAGCCGATTGAAAACAGTTTGTTGACTAACGCCCAATTGCTCGGCGAGTTGTTTTTGTGCTTGCGAATCATCTTCATCCAACAATGCTTGCAATTCCACATCTTCGTATTTTTTGACGGCTGTCCACGTTCCTTGTCTGCAACATCGATGTTGCCGAGGAAGAATAACTACCCGCCCTGGTGTGGTAGATGAGCCCCAAATGCTTCATGTTATGTGTGTATCCGGATATCACTCTGTCAAAATGTATGGATCGTTAGCCGGATTAGCATTAGCAGCTCGCACGCGCTGGAAACAGATGTCTCATGGACTGGAGTTTCCATAGAACAAATGAATTTTCTTTATTTATTTAGAGAAAATGGACGGTGCTCAGCTAAGAGCGCCAGATACTGGGGGGGGGGGGGAGAAATACCGATCCTTTAGAGCTTCATTCCTGAGTAGCATGTTTATCTCCATTTGTAACTGCGTAACGTTTGTAACGAGACTGTTCATTTGTTGAGCTTCTACAATGTTCTCTTCGTATGGCGTTTGAAGCCTCGACGTTGTTATGCGCATTTGTTTTCCAATCAAGTGCGTGAGATTCGTCTGGTCGGCAAACAGTCGGTCAATTTCGTCGTTGAAATACTCAGTATCTTCTTGAGTCAGAGTATCAAATAATGACTTACTGACAGATCCAACGGAGCCGAGAGGGACTGACCTTCTCTTTATGGAGAGGGGTATATCTTCTATCGGCTCTCGTATGAGTCTGGAGTCATATGTGACCTATTTTCATTCATCGATGAGTCTTTCTGCTCGAGTTATCTGGCTGGAAATGAAATTTATTCGTAATATTTCCTGACAGAAATCTTCTGAATTTATTAGGCTGCATGAGCCAAGGACCCGCTGCAGTCGAGCTCTGTCGGTCGGGAAGTCCTCTCTAAAGCGGTCAACTTCTATGAAGAGAGTGATCCTTCAGTCCGCGTGCTGCACTCGCAGTTGCATCATTTTCTCGTAGTAAAGGCCTGGGCATTCGTAGACGTCAGTGACTTGAAATTAATCTGACGCGCTGAGCGAGCATACCGCTGTTGCAATAAGTCCGAGAAGGATGCCCGTACTTATGGGATTCATGTTGGTTTCTTGAATTGAATTTGCTGTTCAAACAAACAATGCGATTCTTTTCTTTAAACTGTCCCTGCTGTGGGCTTCACTTGTGAGATGACGCATGCCAGACATGCATATAAAGGGTGGTTAAATTTTAAGGGCCGATGTTGAATGTGAACCACACCTAAACGACAAGTTTTTTTCTGCATTTCATTCGACATTTCTCAATTTCAGACTAACTCAATTTGAACCATGGAAAGATACACAATCGAGCAACGCGTTAAAGTTATTCAGGCTTATGATGAAAATGGGCGTTCAAATCAAAATGCATATCGTGCACTTCGTGATTTTTTCGGTCAATTTAATCGTCCAAATGTGCGTACAATCGGAAAAATCGTGCAAAAATTTGAGCAAACCGGGTCTGTAGGAGATATTAAAACACCAGTGCATGCTCGTACAGCTCGTACTGCAGAAAATATTGCTGCTGTTCGCGATAGTGTGGCTGAAGAGCCGTCCACCTCAACTCGTCGTCGTGCCCAACAATTGCACCTCTCACGCTCGTCGTTGATGAACATTATGCATAAAGACTTGCATTTACACGCTTATAAGGTGCAATTGACTCAAGAACTAAAGCCTCTTGACCATTCCAAACGTCGTCAATGGTCAGAATGGTGGCAAGAAATGGCAACAGTGGATGATCAATTTTCGAAGAAAATCATCTTCAGTGATGAGGCACATTTTCACCTCAGTGGATTCGTCAATAAGCAGAATTGCCGCATTTGGGCGAATCATAATCCAAGAGTGATTGTCGAAAAACCAATGCACCCACAAAGAGTGACTGTTTGGTGCGGTTTATGGGCTGGCGGCACCATCGGGCCGTATTTTTTCCAAAATGAGGCCGGTCAGGCAGTTACTGTGAATGGTGTTCGCTATCGTGAGATGATAACGAACTTTTTATGGCCCGAATTGGAAGATATGGATGTGGGCGATATGTGGTTTCAACAGGACGGTGCCACTTGCCACACAGCTAACGAAACAATGGCTCTTTTGCGCGACAAATTCAATGGCCGTGTTATCTCACGTGGTGGCGATGTCAATTGGCCGCCAAGATCATGTGATTTGACATCGTTGGACTTCTTTCTTTGGGGTTATTTGAAAGAAAAGGTGTACGTCGATAAGCCAGCAACAATTCAAGAGCTAAAGGATGAGATAATTCGGCACATTAACGGCACAGAACCTCAATTATGCCTAAGCGTCATCGAAAATTTGGACCATCGGATGGAGGTGTGCCGCCGAGGTCGCGGCGGCCATATGGCCGATATTTTGTTCCATACATAATTGAACCATACCATATTATCATAATAAAAAGAATTGACAATAATTTCCTAAATAATTTGTGTTTTATTCAAAATCAACATCGGCCCTTAAAATTTAACCACCCTTTATATCCATTCAGTACCCTCTTTCAGTATTTGAATAATCCTCTCTTTTTCCTTTTTTTAATTAAAAAAAAAAATATTTTTTATGAATATGCCAATTTATCTTTGTCGATATGCTTAAAATCCGCCTCCGAGACAACATTATGCTTCTTCGAGAGCTGAATGATGGTGAACGTTCCAGTGTAATTGGCAGCGAATATTCTCTTTCAGGACATACGCCCAGTCACCTACCTTCCCTTGGAATGGGCGCACTGTGTTATCGGAATGAATTTTGGCATTCTCCTTTGCTTTAATACAATTATTTTCCGTCATTTCACGTATTTCCGATATTCGTCCAATAAGTTCAGCCAAAAATGAGTTTTAGGTCTCTAGCTTTTCATCTATGGGGTACAGGCTCGGTAATCGAGGCAGTTTCCCGTAAACCAGCTCGTACGGTGTAAAGTTGGTCGCCTCGTGAACACACGTGTTGTACGAGAGTTCTGCAAAAGGCAATAAACGATCACGATCGTTGTAAGCAGTCGCATAATGCTTAACGTATTCTGTCAATAGTATGTGGCTGCGCTCCAGTGAGCCGTTCGTATGTGAGCGATAACCAGATGTCGTTAATTGTTGTATATGAAAAATTCGAGATAGTTCGTTCAATAGATTACTAGTGAACAAAACTCCACGATCGCTAAGAATGGCCCGAGGTAAGAGGGGCGCCGAATTGACTAATTCAACGACGCGCCACAGCCTCGGCAATTGTCGTGGCCTTCAGATCCGGTATAGCTTCAGTCGGGTAGTATTTTGACAAGTTACGCTTATTTTCATGCGGGGTCGAGGGAAGGGTCTCCACGGTATCGAGAAAAACCTTTTCGAATAGGTCAGCTGGCGTGTCCGTGACTAGCATCGGTTCACGGACCTTGGAGTGAACCAGTTTCTGTTTCTGGCAACCCTTGCAAGAATGTATATAATTTTGGCCTTCATTTCGTAGCGAAGGCCCATAAAATCGTTCGCGAATTTTTCTATACGTCTTCGTCACTTCTTTATGACCACCTATTAGGCTTTCGTGATATTCCCTGATTATACCACGCCTTTGTTCCTGACGGGATAATATAGTCTCGCCATAGCACATGGTTACAAAGATATTAGCACCTCTGAACAGCTCGTGTATCGTAGTAATGAATTCTTTGCTAGGCAGTTCATCCGCAATAACACCTGACCTGGAAATTCGAACAGTGTTTTCGTGCTGATACTGCAGGACGATGTTCAAATTATTTAATCAGGAATATACTGTTTCTTTTGACGTTTTGTCATTATGTTTTTTTTTACGACCATGCTGTAAATATTATTATATATTAGGTGTACAACTTTGCTTCCCCGTTTTTTCCGAAATTCGAGGCTTTATTGTAAGAAAGTGGTGATACATTTATGATTCAAAGTATTGTCCATCACTGGCCACAACTTTCTCTCATCTTTCGGGCAGCGTACGAATCCAGCGTTGAAAAAACTGGTCATGTTTTGAAGCGATTCCCGAATCGATCTAATTTTTTACTTCTTCAGAAGACCGGAAGTGCTGGTCAGCCAGGTCGTGTGCCACTGATCGAAACAAGTGATATCCAGCGGGAGCAACGTCTGGAGAATGCAGCGGGTGGGGTAGGACTTCCCATTTCAACGTTTCCAAGTATGACTTAACTACTTTCACAACATGGGGCAACATTATCATGCTGCAAAATCACTTTATCGTGTCTCTCGTTTTATTGCGGCCGTTTGTCCTTCAATGCTCGGCTTAAACGCATTAATTTCATTTGATAACGATTGCCTGTGCTTGTTTCAGTCGGTTTTAACAGCTCATAATACACTACGCCGAGCTGGTCCCACCAAATACAGAGCATTACCTTGGAGCCGTGAATATTCGGTTTGGCCGTCGACGTGGAAGTGTAGCCGGGAAATTCCCGTGATTTTCTGCGCTTGGGGTTATCGTAATAAACCCATTTTTCGTCCCCAGTCACAATGCGATACAGAAACCCCTTCCGTCTTTGCCTTTCAAGCGACTGTTCACAAGCAAAGAATCGTTGCTCAACGTCTCTCGGTTTCAACTCATACGGCACCCAATTTTCTTACTTCTAAATCATACCTATGGCTTTGAGGCGTTTTGAAATTGCTTATTATGTCACACTGAATGATCATGCCAATTCTTCTTGACTTTGACACGAGTCGTGATCAAGTGATGCCTCCAATTCTGCACCTTCGAAAACCTTCTCTCTTCCACCGCTATGCCGGTTTTTGACGTCAAAATCACCGTTCTTGAAGCGTTGAAACCACTCACGACACGTTCTTTCACTAATAGCGGCCTCACCATAAATATTTACGAGCATTCGTTGAGCCTCAGCCGCAGATTTCTTCATATTGTAAACTGACATTTTCAATCGGGAATAACTTTATGATGCAGACAAAATCGACTAATGGTTCTATGGGGTTATATTGACAGATACCTAAGGTTATTGCATGACGTCTATGATCTACTTATTTCGACCACTATTTACCGCTAAAGCCATCTGTAGGAAAACGGCGGAAGCAAAGTTGTACACCTTATAGTATCTACCGTTGGGCGTAATTACGATTGCCCCGTTACAAGGCCCTCGGCTTTTATTGTCGAGGTATTTATTAGTTTTAAATCGGCCAAAAGTCTTCCATTAGGACCCGTTAATTCTCCATCAGCAGGGGTGAAGTAGGCGTATTTATCACGTTTATATGTTAAATTCTCTTGAGTGCCAGTAATCGCGAAGGCGTCCTTTGCGACGTCGCTGGCACTGCAACTCGGGAGGGCGTTACCTTTGAAAGGTACATTTATTGGCTTAGCCTCGTTCTGCATGAACTTAGGAGGAGAATCTGTGTCAACTACTACACATATTTTTTCGGGACAATTAACATCCTGGCTGATAGCACTGGCCCGCAAGGTAAATGATGACCGCAAGTGGCGTTATCGCTGGTGGGCACCCCGCAGCAGCCGAGGAGCCAGACATTAGAAGCTTCGGTTCTCGGTTCATCGTTCCTCCTTGTTTTTCGCGTATGTGAGACAGAGGAGGCAATAAGGGGAGCGGAGTAGACTTAGCAGTAGGGCGTTGACTCGGTGCAGGCAACGAGAACCGCGAATACTGAGGCCCAGCAAGCATTGTGTCAGCCAGAGGTAGGGGAGTCTCACTCACCATATCTCTAGCGCCGTCTCTCTCTCTCGCCCATTAGCCTTGCTCAACTGACTCTCTGTGATAGCTTGCATGCGTTCGGAGAATATACTCATGCGTCGCTCGAGCTCTGCATCGCCTTCTTTGTCGTTATATGTGCCCAAATCGATTAGTAAATCACGCGTTTTCTCACCGACTGTATCACCTTCCGACAATTGATCTATTAAATTCCCCTCGGACTCCTTATCTACTTGCAGTGCTTTTCCCACTTGGAATTTTTCCTCCAGCTCCCTAAGAGATCTTTCAAAATTCTGAAAAGAGTCCTGTGGACAGCCAGGTACTGCTAGCCGATCACGGATAAGCCTCGGACGTTCTTTAGTCAGATTCCTTGGCCGCAGGGCTTGTCATTACCACCGCGATGTCGCTCTCGTGAGGGAGCGGGGCAGGGGGTTGGCCTCTCGTGTAGCAATTTCTACAGGAGTTTTTTTTGTTGCTAGCGGCCGCTTGGTGGGAAGGAGCGGTGCGCGAAGCATGCTACGATGCAGTCGATGTATGGGAAACCCTCGCGATTCAGAACTTGTACTTGGATCTTCATGCTCAATCGTAAGCGCTTACCCTACGTTCGATCTGGTATGCGTGGTGATTGCGCTTGTGTCCGCCAGTACAGCCTTCTTAAGGACTTTCTTTATTAAAGACTTTCTTTATTACAGGCCGGCCCATACCACGTGCTAACGGTCGCACGGGTCTCAAAACCTTAAGGCATTCCTCATCAAAGTCTACTTTGCTGGTACATGAAGATGACTCTGTATCATAGGAAGCGGTATTCTCGTCTGTAACCACCGGGTTTCGTGAAAAAGATCCGCGTTAGTATTCAGACGACCAGGCTTGTACAGAAATTCAAAATTATAATTTATCAATTTTAGTCGCCAATGAATCAGCCTTTTACTCGGATCGTTCATCAAACCAATGCACTTAAGAGGCTCGTGGTCCATGTCCAATTAAAATTTCCGCCTATACAAATATGGTTGAAAATTTTCTAGAGCTTTCACCACGGCTAAGCATTTTTGCTAAGCACACGCGGTGCCGTATTTGCACTCGGTAGGGCTATGAATTTTTTAAAAATAAGCGATGGGTCGATCTTGCCTATCCTGCTCTTGACTAAGCACAGCCCCGACGACTACGTTAGAGGCATCGGTAGTGAGAATAACAGGATGACTAAAGTCTGGATACTGCAGAACACGTTCTCTGCAAAGAAGCTTGCGAAGATATCGGAAGCTTCCGCGCGCTGCTCTGGTCCACCTGAAGGGCGCGTTCGTCTTGGTAAAATTTTATTAAGATTTCACGTTCCTCGAAAAATCGGGAATAAGACGACGATAATGACCAGTGAGGCCTAGAAAATAACGCACGTTTTTCTTATTTTTCGGCGTTGGAAAGTTTTTTACAGACGATAATTTCTTTCAATCGGGGCTCAATCGGTCACAGCCAAGCATGTGACCCAGATAATCGACTTCTTTTCTCAAGAATTCTCACTTATCTGACTCAAGTACGAGGTTCACATCCTCCAATCTACTCATGTGGCGACGTACCTTTTTTTGTGTCATTCCAACGTCGTGGCGAATACCACAATATCG
Source organism: Cylloceria caligata (assembly GCA_963942595.1). NCBI lineage: Eukaryota > Metazoa > Arthropoda > Insecta > Hymenoptera > Ichneumonidae > Cylloceria > Cylloceria caligata. The sequence goes on along the minus strand of OZ012706.1, from coordinate 67,948,912 downwards.
TCCAGGTATACAAATACTTCTGTACCTTGGAGACCCGCAGCACATTATCGATAAAACGTTGGACGGTTGCTGGTGCGTTATTAAGGCCTTCTGGCATACAAGCGTATTCATAGTGGCCATTAGGCGTTGTAAATGCGATTTTCTTGCGATCTTCTGAACGCATAGGAATTTGCTGGAAGCCGCTTGCTAAATCAAATGTTGAGTAGTACTGGGCTTCTCCCAGTTGATCCAGAATATCCCTTATGTTCGGTAAAGGGTATGCGTCGGAGATGCGTCTTCAAATTACGCTTGTAAAAATCAATCACTATTCGCATCCGAGGTCAACCTTGAGTATCCGCCTTCTTCGGAACTATCCATACAGGAAGATTATACAGAGATTGAGACTCTTCTATCACCTGGTTATCGAGTTTCTTTCGATCTTGGGTCTCTACCTCGTCACGATGGATAATAGTAAACCGATATTGTCGAGTGTTGACCGGTAATTCGTCTACCGTGGGGATGCGATGAGAAACCCGGTCCGTACAGCGCAATTTGAATCGCTTAGGAAATTCTTCGACTAATCGACATATGTGTCTTTTTTTTAAATCCTTCCGACCTTCGAGACGCAGGGCTCCTAAAATTGCCTCCACTCAATCTGTCAGGGGCGGGGCCCCATCCTCTGAGGAGTCGTTTTCGTCCGACATGTAACCCGAGTCCGAGCGACAGTACTCGAAGGACTGCAGCTCGACCGGCGGAATTGTTAGTTCCATGTCTTCGTCTCGAGTATTTACAACCAGTACGTGGCAAATGCCATTCTTCTCGCTGACAAGAGTGTTTCCTAAAAATAGGCCATTCGGTGCATCGACAAGTGGTAGATACCCTCCTGACCGATCGCAATTTATAGTAGGCAGAGGTACCTGATTTCGCGAGCGTGCCTTCACCAAGAAAACGTGGTTGCCCGGGTTTCTTCGCCCGAAGACCCCATTCTGTGCAAATTCCTCCTTCATACGGAAGAAGGGTTTTCCACGTATAGGGTCACTTAAGGTCACGCGTATTTCATGATGAAAGGAAACCTCTGCCTATTCCTGACGCATGTAAGGTTTAACCAACACTCTATTGCTTTGCGTGGAAAATTCTCTTACAACATGAAATATCGTAGGTTCGTCTATGAAGTAGATTTCCACTGTGCCGAGAGTAGGAGCCTTCGATTTAGTTGAACCTTCGCATTCAGTACTCGCGCTCTGGTCCTCGAGGACCTCCTCATGGAGCGCGGATAACTCAACTCACTTAATGCAACGCACACCCCGTGTTTGTCTTCGTTACGATCACTCGATTTTCGCTCCTTGTAAGATATTCCTGATTTTAACATGCCCGTCGGACGAGGACCACCTGAATAAAACGAGCCTGGTAGGGCCACCGTGGCTGAAAGGGGTCGTAAGTACGAAGGCGAAGGAGAGCAAGATTGATTACATTTCTCGTCAACCCTAGCAAAAAGTACCGACAGCTCGGTTGATTTTTGTCGCGGGGAATCGTTTACGCCAGCAAATTTAGGTTCGGAATCAGGGAGAAGAAACGTGCTGCAGTTCCTAATGTCTTAAAGAAAATCCTTCAGGGGCACGTCGGCTCCGATGCCGTCAAATAGGGGAATATTAGCAATTCTATTTTAAAGAAATAAATTTTCCACCATACTCGACATAGTGGTCATTAAAATCGAGGGGTCAAAAGTAGCATTAAGGGGGTGGAATCATTCAGCTCTCCGGAGCGATTCCCTGTATCGTTAGGTATTCGATGCAAAATTTACAGGTATATATTAGGTGCGCAACTAAGTTCCCGCTGTTTTTCAAGAGATGGCTCCAGTAGTAAGTGCTGGTCGATTGGGACATAACCAAAACGTCATGAACCAAGTTTAGACATATGGTAAACAAACCGCTTTGACACATTAGTGATTTTGTTTTTGCGTCATATACTTTTGGTTGTGTGAAAATGTCTGATTTTGTGCCAAATAATCGTCATTTGCGGGGAGTGTTGCGATGAGAACTCGAAAAAGTTTACGGAGATGCTGCTCTAAGTGAAACAACATGCCGTGATTGGTTCCGTCGCTTCAAAGACGGTAATTTTTATGTGGACGACCGTTCGCGTGAAGGAAGGCCAAAAATCTTCGAAGACGCTGAATTGGAGGTATTGCTCGATGAGGATCCGTGCCAAACGCAAAAAGAGCTTGCTTCAGCATTAGAAGTTACCCGCCAAGCTATTTCCAAGCGATTGCATGCGTTGGGAATGATTCAAAAAAAGGAACTTGGGTTCCTTATGATTTGAAGCCAAGAGACGTTGAGCGTCGTTTTTTTCGCCTGTAAACAACTGCTCCAGCGGCAAAAAAAGAAGGGTTTTCTTTATCGCATCGTTACGGGTGATGAAAAATGGATTCATTACAGCAACCCAAAGAGAACAAAATCATGGGGACTGCCCGGTCATGCTTCTACGTCGTCGGCTCGGCCGAATATTCACGCTGCGAAGGTTTTGCTGTGTATTTGGTAGGATCAGGACGGTGTTATTTATTATGAGCTGTTGAAACCGAACGAAACCATCACAGGGGAACGGTATCGATCTTAATTGATGCGATTGAGCCGAGCACTGCGCGAAAAGCGGCCACAATACGAGCAGAGGCACGAAAAAGTGATTCTACAGCATGGCAACGCTCGGCCTCACGTTGCCAAACCCGTTAAAACCTACTTAGAAACGCTCAAATGGGAAGTCCTACCCCACCCGCCATATTCCCCAGATATTGCGCTGTCCGATTAGTACTTGTTCCGTTCGATGGCACATGGTCAGGCTAATCAGCAGTTCAGCTCATATGAAGACATCTCAAAATGGCTTGATTCGTGGATAGCCTCAAAAGACGAACACTTCTACCGTGACGGTATTCGAGCTCTGCCAGAAAGATGGGAAAAAGTTGTCGCTAGCCATGGATAATATTTTGAATGATTCATTTGTAAACATTTTTTCAGAATAAAGTTGCATTTTCATAAAAAAAAAAACAACGGGAACTTAGTTGCGCACCTAATATTATATATATGAAAATAATATCTTCTCTCTGCACATATAATATCATATATACCAGGTCTACAAATATGAAACCGGAATTTTTGTATAGAAAATACACGTTTATTGTATGAAAATGATGGAAAATATTTTATTCGAAGTATTGCCCATCGCTAACTATACATTTTTCCCACCTGTCTGACAATTTGTGGATGCCACGCCAAAAAAACTGTTGCTCTTTTGAGGCAAACCAGTCATCGAGCCATTTTCGTACATTTTCGTAAGAAGTAAAGCGCTGCTCAGCAAGTGCGTGTCCGATCGATGCAAATAAGTAATAATCGGACGGAGCCAAGTCTGGTGAGTAAGCCGCATGCGAAAATATTTCCCAACTACACGCCTCAATCGTTTCCTTGACCAGTTTTGCTGTGTGTGATGGTGCATTATCATGAAGCAAAATCACTTTATGTTGCCTTTTTCGATATTCTGGTCGTTTTTCACGCAAAGCTTGATTCAAATCGATCATTTTTCATCGCCAGTCACAATTCGATGGAGAAATGACTTTCTTTTGTACCTGGCGAGCAGCATTTCGCAAGTGGTTTTTCGGTTTTCCTGCTGTCTTTTATTCAGTTCATGTAGAACCTATTTTCCCATCTTCTAGATCTTTCCCATAGCTTTCAAACGTATGGAGACGGCTTCTTGTGTCACATTTAATTGATCCGCGAGTTGTTGCGTTTGAGCGTCATTCTCATCCAACAATGCTTGCAATTTGCTGTCTTCAAACTTTTTCGATGGTCTTCCACGTTCTTCGTTTCTCATGTCAAAATCGCCCCTTTTGAATTTTTTAAACCACTCAAAGCACTGTGATTTACCAAGAGCATGTTCACCGTAAGCTTCGACAAGCATTCGATGCGATTCTGCAGCAGTTTTCTTCAAATGGTAACAGAAAATCAATGCTGTCCGCAAATCGTAGTTTCCAGGCACAAAATTCGACATGTTCAACGCTATTACAAACTATGCTGATGAATGAAACTTGTATTGTTGTGAGTTGAAAATCTTTGTCAGAGATGTCAACAAGGAAATGGCGCCAATGACGCGGTTTGACGGTAACTACATTGACATCTAGGGCCATCTATGGGCAAATTCCGGGTTTATATTTATAGACCTGGTATATATATATAGAATTTAGAGAGAAGATATAATGTTTCGAAAAATTTTCCGAGGCCCGTGCTCGGATGTAAGAGGTGTAAGTCCTAGATATTTCGGTGAGATACCGACGTTTAATACTGTAAGGAATCCCAGACCGCTCCTGAGTGAAGCACTTAAACCTCTGCCAGTTGTTGGATACGTGACTCACAATGTCAGCCCGAATCGGAACGCCTATTGATACATCGCCGTGCATCAGATAGGACAGGGAGAAGAATAGGTATGCGCCGTCACCAAGAATCTTTACTATTCGGCAAGGAATCTGTCATCCGTTAATTACAATAATCTCCTCATATATAAAATTATGTTTTACTCTTGAAAAATCTGAGAAATAAATTATAAATTAACGTTACATACGTTAGTTTTTAGAAAATATTTTAATAAAAATTGCTTCAAATAAAAACTTACTGATTGCTTCTTCGAGATACTGCACGATGCTCAAAGTCCTCTCAATGAGCAACTATAATATATTTCTTGATGTTGGCTTCTGCACCGAGGAAGCTTTAAGTATCGTGCCGAATCTCGAGAAAGCAATTTGCAAGTTTCAATTTGCAGCTTTTTTTGGAGTAATTTCGTCAAAATAGAAAATTTCATAAAATCTAAACGCATCTACCGATTTTCTCCTGATTTTATACAAATTTTATTTTTTTACCGATTCTCTTCAATTTGAATACCAGCTTTACTTCTATAATACTTTATTTTTAAAAATCTGCACAATATTTTGAAAATCTCAAAAAATAGATCAACTCGTTGATTTTTCGGAAAATTCCAGTATTCATAAAATCTAAAAAAAAACGATAACAGAGATTTTTTTTTTTAATTTGGAAATTCCGTAGAAATGTTATTATAACGTATTTCCGACAAAATTTGCAGTGATTAACCATTCTCGAATTTTACAGTGCTACCACGGTAATTTCTTTCGCAATAAATTCCGAGTCCTTACCACGCATTCCCTGTATATTCACGACGATATCCATTTTCACGTCTAATTCATACAGATGCTCGAGTTCGACTGATTAGTTACTCACGGAGATGCTTGTACGTCTCTTAACATCAAATAATTTTATTCCGACATCAGCACATTTTTCGCTTATCCGGTAAAATCCACCATTACTTGCCGAGAGGCATCGATTTCAAGGACATTATCATCTTCCGCGTATACTACACAATTTATCGTTAAAGCAAGCGCATCTTCAAATCGTTCCCTATTCTCACACTATCGTGCTTTATTAAATTCCAGTGTGAATTGCTGTTCGCCGAAAGATTAGGTGTCACATCAAAAGCAAACCGACAGTATCCATCGCGATAATTATCGCGAATCGATCGAATTACCGTCGTTCAAGAAATGTATTCCAGTTCCCGAAAACAACGTTTGAAAAGCATCCACATATAGATGATTTTATCGTGAAATCAGGTTGTAACGGTTTCGAAGGTATTTGAGCACCATCTACATACAACGAGAAATAATTTATCTTGTTATTTTGGAAATTGAATGGATTCATACTGAAGTCGCCGTGAAACGCTTTGTTATCGACAAAACTAATAATTATACGCTTCGGCAATTAACCTAGCACGATATTATCGATAGTCTCTCCACGAACACCAGAATGTATTGAAACGGCTTTTACTTCGACTCTCGTAAGAGGATATTTAGGCGTGGATTTTGCCAGAGTTCTAGCATGCGAGAGCAGCACAGCAGGAGCTATTTTTGTTCTATGAACGAGAAGCGATGCCTCGAGAATCTTTAAGCTGCATTGACCATTGTTTGTATCGCCCACAAGACAAAATGTATCTCTAGACTACACCAGCCGTAGTCGCGTCTCGACACCGTTTAATAGGAACCGCTCCTAATGAATATATCGCAATGCAGATGACCGAGCAAGTCTACAGTTTTTCCAACATTTAAAAGATGTTTTCTCTTCACAAGACCCGTATTTCCCGATGTTAAATCATCCATTTTTCCAGGGATATCATCGTACCAGAGAACGCTCGTGAGATGTGAATTTTTGGCTGCTGGACCGTAATTCAAAAGTGTTTCTATGTACGTTCGATAAGCGTAGGCATTATTTGGAGGTGAAACTAATTTTTGATTCAGGTATACATCCACCTGATTGAACATAGAATGCAAGAGATTGTTTACAGGGCCGGTACTTACTTTCGACGCTGTACCCGCGGCAATTTCCGTAGTAGGAGATGTTATTTTCATTCTCAGACTAAGATTAGTATGCGCGAAATCGATATACTCATCATCCTATCCAGAAATAATAACTTCCTGGTAACACTCGACGAAACAGGCCCCCGAGAGAGCTGCCGATACCGTGTCCTCGTTGATTAGGTGTTCCGATATAAACATGGCTAATACCGCCGTACACGCGTATACCCCATCCATGCTGCACACTGTCAATATCATCCATAGGGGTGCAAGCAATCGTGGGACCTTTTGAAATGTAGTGTCACAGTCAACGTTCCCTGTTCGAATGGTATAGGATCTCCAAATTCGTCTCTTATATCGATCTCGATAGTGTGTAAATTATTGCCCAAGAGAGGTAAATATCGTGGCGTTGGGAACAACTCGTAAGACGGGTGTTTGTACATCGCCTATAATATAGCTCTCGCAGAAATCTGTGTATAGAAATATGCTGCCCGGTATAATACTGGTCAGAGATGCAGGTCTCGACCCTGTATATTCGCATTGCGGCTCTATCATTACATACCTACAGGCCTCTTCCGAGAATCCTAGTAGCCCTGCGATAGCGGGCGATACGCGAAAGTCGTGGTATCGCAGATCGTGGCATACGCGCGCCACTTCGACCTGCCCGCCCGGAAGCGATTTAAAGCGCAAATGATCGGCTACATGAGGTAACTTATTTATACTCTCCAGAAGAGCGTCTATAGAGCGATATACACCAGGTGGAACTTGGTCTCTATCAGCGCATCTCCGTGTTAAAATATTTAAACCCGATAAATCATAATCACCATCCTCAAAAGTTACGAGATTTCCTACAGTAGTAACATGTAAAAGAGTCATCGGATAAGCAATTTCCGCAAGAGAAACAGACCATTCTCCGTGCAAACGTGTCTGACGCGGTAGTTTTGTAATAAATTTTATCGTCGTATTATTCGGAATATACTGCATACTACTGTTGCTCGGTAGTACGACAAAGAATAAGCTATCCTTGGAGCTCATATTTATCAGGGACGGTGATTCCGAGCGTTCTTCTTCTTTGTTCTCTTCTTCTTCTCTTTCGTCTTCAAAGATGACGGAGGTACTCGTACTCGCGATGATTCTGCTTCGTAGAAAATACCGTCGATAGTCTCGTTATTCAGATCGTGTAAAATATACACGAATGCTTCTCGATTCACTGATATTCGTCGAATCTTGAATAATTCGTTACTCCAACCACGCTCATATCCTTCCGCGAATGCTGCTTTAGCTGTACTGATACGTACCAAGTCACCGACGCTGTATTTAGGCTTTTTAATTTTTCTCGCGTTACGCTCGTAACGCCGTGCTAATTTTTCGCGGGCTATAGAGGCATTTTCGAGGCTTACCTCGCTCGGAGGAATACACGTTCCGCTGTGTCTAGTGTTATTATAAGCATATACAAAATTTTGTAAAACATCGATGTAACGCTTATTTCGCGTGTATGTAAAGTAACGCCATATTCGCTCTTGTATTGTGCGATTAAAGCGTTCGGCAATCGAGGCTTTTATATCCGGGTTACGAGCAGCGCGAAAATCGATATTCTTTTTCTTGAGAATTTGCTGAAATGGAGTGCCGATAAATTTCTTGCCTCGATCAGTTTGCAATTGCTGTGGGCGACGATTGTTACTGCGTGCGAGTATGCGTGTGAGACCGCGGGCCACGTTTGCGCGTGTTTTGTCACGCAAAGCCTCGACCCACGCGTATTTGCTCAACACGTAGATAACAACAAGCAGATATCCGTACCCATCGTTGTACGTGGCTATCGAGCGAAGGTCAGCTAAATCAGCCTCCCATACATTTTCCATATTACTCACGTTGTACGTACGACGGGGAAATCGTCGACGTTCGTGACGATGCATGTTATATGAATCCTGTGCCTCGAGCCATGGTAAAACATTTTTTCGCTCTTCGATCCACGTGGGCCTAATTTTTTGCTCGAGAATACGAGGCAGGATGAGCGGTGTCATAATAGATTTTTTGAAGAATTTTCATAATTTTAACGATGACCAGTTAAATGGATTCTTTTTCTTTTCCTTTTCTAACTGTGTGAGGATCAATATTTACTGGGGTGTCGTTGGCTCTCTACTTGTGCGACGTTTCGCAATTGTTCGTCCTCTTCCTCATCCCCCTCCTGCCCCTCGATGATGTCGTTTTCCGCTGTGAGCGTTAAATCTGTGTTTGAGTGTGCGGTCTCGTCCTCGTTGTTGTTGTTGCTACTGTTGCTGCTGTTATTGTTACTACTATCACTATCGCGTGGTAAATTAAGACGCCGCTGTGGTGTCGAGGATGATGTAGTTGTAGGCTCGTGTAGTAACTCGGGATTGCCGATAAATTCGCGTGGCATCTGTATCGCTCGCAGGATTTTGGCAAAGTGAGATCGACCAATGGGTTTCTCGCATTTTCTAGCTCGCATAGCATCGTTAACAAGATCAACGATATTGGAATTTGAAATTCTTCTGCCGTCTATGGAAACAACACCGTTACGATCCCATGTCATTTTTTTACCAACGGCGCTGCGATGCAAATTGCGAAGCAACGATATTGCTTTAGATCTAAATTTTTTTGGTACGCTATCGATAATAAGTGTGTCATTGAGGCGAGATTTAACTTCGTTCATTAAAACGTCGTCGGATTTATTCTCGTAGCTATCGAGTATTGCTATTTTTCGTTTTGTTGAAATATTCGGTACTGTATTATCGTACTCGACCATGTGAAGATAACGCTGTAAAACCTGGTACGTAAAAGCTGGTACCCTATCCATTTCTCTCTCTCTCGTTCTTGTACGAGTGAGAGTTTAGAATTTCACTCAGCTCAGAGTCGAGACGCGATAATGGCGTACCAGTAGTCTGTACGGAGGACAACGGGTCTGTACTAGCAGTAGTAGTAGTTGTTGTAGCAGCAGCAGTAGTGGCGAGTCCAACGAGACAATGTTTGTTATCATGAGGAATAAGTTTTATCTTTCTGGCATATTCCATAGCTCATGTAGATCAAGACAGGCACAAGAAGAAACTTGAGAAATCCGACACAGTGCTCGACGATGATCTTCCTTTTACCGCTCCAATTTCCATTTTTGGTGGCTAGTCGTCGAAGAATTGTCGCGTGCCTGCGAAGATGATTCTTTTGCACGTTGTTCAGACTCACGTTTCCCTGTAAAACGTTTAGAGCACACTCGCATATACACCGTACCAGCACTACATCTGCTTTGCGCAAAATTGCACGTCGTTGCTCTTGCGTCAGATAACACAGCACTTGCAATATAATCATTTGCTTTTTATTGAGAGATCCGTACAACGCCATTACAAGCGCATTACTGGTACATCGCGCGTCGCATCGCGAACCTTCATTGCTTTTTGAGGCACGTAAACGTAATGGTATTGGTCATCGGGACATATACCAAGACGACATACTCGTCTTATAATTAAATATACCGCCTAAATGACGAGCCTAAACTACATCCACACACACCAACATAGAGATTCATACCACACAGCACGCACACCTATAAACCAACTACCGTTACTCAAGATATAGTTATACTGACAAGCAGTAATGCTATAGTCTCAAGTACCGTATGAAGAAGCATCTATAAGGTACATGCTAAATTATTATAACCAAGAAGAGTATATTAACCGGACAAATGGGCTACAGGAGATGGGCTACAGGCCGACTAGCAGATATAGTAATACCCTGCTATATCGGCAGAACAGGAAGAAGAGCGGGGATGTCGGTATAAAAGGGCACGACATACCACAGTCGGGGAGCATTCTGTTCACAGACTTTCGCCAACATCCGGAATCTACCAAAGGAGGACCACCTAATCAACCAAAGGAAGACCAGCTAATCGACCAAAGGAGGACCAGCCATCCGGCTAGAAGAAGGACCACCTAGTCAACCCAAGGAGAAGCATCTTCAACTACACCACTCCAAGGATCAGGCCTGAAACTTCTCGCCCAAGGAAAAACGAACATCTCCAAGGCCAACTACAGAGCCATCAGTCATCCAAGTAGTCCAGCATCCCAGCCTACAAGATCTTCCATCGAAATTGAAACAAGCGGTATGGATAAAAAATATATTAAAATCCATAGGGACTAAAAAACACCATAGAAACTAGCTAGAGCCGCTCCTGTCGCATTTCCGATGCGTCGATGCACCGCGGCTGCACCGCGCTGACGCCTCCACCGGAACAGCGGCGGGACCAGCGAGTAGATCGCTCAGCCAGAGGAGCTCGAGTGAGAGCTCCGTCCCCACTACAGTCTACGCGCTATAGGTATAGAATAGGCTACCTCCGAATACCGAGAAATAATAACAGAGCCGATATAGATATAGTAACGATGGCAAACCCAGCAAGCGCGTTCTATGTGTAGAAACTATACCACCATTATAGAGGCGATTATAGAGGCATGCGGAAGCCCGGGTTACATTCTTGTTGTAAAATACATAATCACCGAAATTAAGGAAAAAGGAGTATATTTAATTCTTACACAAATCATTTCACTTTTACTTGTATTATTTATTTAATGTGTCTAATAAACCATACTTTTACCTAATACAGAAGCCTATATTAATTTCCTCCCTGCTCGAGTTCGAACTAAAACCCTTTAAGGGTGATGTTAACGTAAAATACCGTTACAATACAGGCGCGAAGTCGACAATTATCACGCGTCGATTGTTTCAAGTCGAATAATAGATAGCCGTGCGGTGCAGCTGTTGCATCGAATTATACCTCCTGCAAAAATCGCGGATTCTCGGGACATACCTGACGGGCTAGATGCTGCATTTGCGCGCGATCTCGCGGATTTTTGAAGACAACGATATAATTAGCGTTTAAAGAGATATTGCGCTGCCCGTGACCCTGATGGAAGCGATTTTGCGTGATGAAAATGACACTAAGATTTGTATGATGGCTACGCATGGTGAAAAGATCGACCACAGTATTGTTGGATGCCACGCGCATTAGATCGTCAATGACCACAAGTTTAGGTCTTGTATCTTTCGAGTAGTCTACTGCTTGCGATAAATCCTCGCGAAATTCGATTTTATAACCGTACTCTGGATACCCGGACTGCCACTCTGAGTAATAAAAAAGTATACGCTCGAACGGAACATCCGTCATTTCGCCCATGTATTTATAGTATTTTTTGACAAAATATATTTTACCACAACCCGTCGGACCGCTTATCACGGCTGTCCATGGATGTTTCCAACCTGTATCTATATCGATAAATGTCTATCAAAATCAATCAGTCAGCTGACTCTTCAATAAGCTTATACCGCGACGGCTGCGGCTGCGGCGGCGACCCCGCGGCATCAACTATTTTCGCGGCCTTGACGAGCTGATAAGACGCGGCGCGCCTATACTAGCTGATGAGGCGCGGGCCCGCGGTATAAGCTGATGTTTACACCGTATGTAAATTGAAAAACGATAGTTTTTATATTTATCTCAAATAAAGCACTATTTTTATTTCACTATGCATACATCTCTATGTGCAAATTTTACGAATCATGTAATTCTAAACAGCAATGTTATGTCGACGGAGGTAGCACGAGAAAGTCAGAACAAAAGGAAACACTCGATAAGAAAGACGGGACAAAAGGAATCAACGATAAGAAAGTCAGAACAAAAGGGAATGGTAGAGAGATAGCAGCTACTGCTACGAATAGCAGCACAAAAAGAACGAGCAGACAACGGCTTTATACATAATACATCAATTTTTTTAAATGTATTGTACACAGTGAATATGATACATGGAATCAGTCAAAAAGATTATTTTTAAATTTCGCAAATTCAACCGTAAAACCGTTACCACCGGGGCGACTCACGTAAATACAGGAGTCCATATCGCAGGACAATATTCGTCGCCCGAGCCCCTTAAGGTAACTGTATAGTTTTAGGCGTGCCTGTGCCGTCGTGTATGCTGCAACCACGGCATTTGATGTCGGGGATGGTTGGATAGCATCGCGGTTGCTTACATAGTTTACATACATAATCTTGTGATTAACCGGTAGCATTCCCGTAACCTCAATCTCCGGACTCGTTAGCAAATTCATTAACTCCGCGCGCGTGAAAACGATAATGGTTTTCGTGAGATTCTCACATTGACCAAACTTTCCCCAGAATAAATTAAGAGCCAATTTTGCGAGCGAACGTCAACCCGGATTTAGCTGCAAAGCACTTCGCTCGAGATATACACCCTCAGACTCCTTGTACAATGCTATAAAACGCGCTATCGTTTCCTCGTCATCGTTACACTCTGTTGATGGTCCACTCGCTTCCTGTTTTATTTTTAGGAATGTATTGATGTACTCGGGAAAATGACTGCCTTGTCGCGTTGTCGAGTCATACTGCGTAACAACGTATTGCTAAATTTCATAGATACGCGTCACCATATATTCGAGCGACACAGCTTTTCACAGTTCGTCCACGACCCATGTGCCGTCAAACGCTCGCTCAGTCGTGTCATCGTGTGTACAGCTCTCGGATGTGTCCATATCTGTACAGCACGTTCTACACAGGGAGAATAGTAGTCTCCTATGCATGCGAACAGGCAGTACGGGGATATACAAATCGCGCGGTGCTACCACGGTACACTTCACGAGACCCTCAACGACACTTAGATCGTTTTTAAGTCCTACGAGTTCTGGACACTTGTCACCTACGTAGAATTTCGGATTTCCAACGGGATATTTTCCGCTCTTACACACCCATGGATACAGCGAGCACACATCCAAATAGATTATCTGCTCCCTTTTCGCGACGTCATACAAGCTTACAAAATTTTCCGTTCGACCTCCAAAGAATGCATCGCCTGGTTCGAGAGACGCCTGCTTGACCATGGCGTGATTTTTCACGTATAACGACATTTCCTCGTTATTCTCAAGTAATCTGTTAAAATCGCATTCCCATATTTCGGTTAGAGTGTACCCTTTCGATCTGACTCGCCCGGAAATAAGAACGGTGCATTATGCGTGAGCTCCATCGCTGCTGTATATTGCACATTTCGGAGCCCGTTCCGAATTTGACACCATCGTCTATGTAGCTCGCCTATACCTATTTGACCGCGTTCGGGATGCGCTCGGGCTGTGTCAAGGGATCGTTGTAGACACAAAGTATCGCTATTACTTATGCGTAAAATTGACTTTTTTGCTAAAGACTCGTGTGTAAGCCTAGTGCCCACACCGGCTCTTTCGACGCCTCGTACTATACATGTCGTCATTCTACATGTACCAGCGTCTTTTCAAAATTTGCGCGCGCTCTGAGCTACACTATTAATTAGTCGGCATATATCGTCAGGAACGATGTCACGAGCTGGTCGAAATGATAACCATGCAGGTCCTTGCGCGAAAGACGGTACGCTCAGAGTCATACCCACATAATTATGTCCTTCGCACTATTCTGTAAGACGTGTGAGAACATCTCGTACACCGCCCTCGAACCATGTCAGATGATCGATACCGTCCGGTGGCTGACGAAAATAAAAATCTGTCTCTCGACCCTGCATCCTAAAGCGTGGAAAATATCGTCTCTGCTCATTGTCGATACCGAAGCGTTCAACAGGAAGCAAAATATCACCTCCTCGTGCAGCAGTCCTTCCATCGCCAGTCTGTCCACCTGCAAGCATAATTAAACCATTTATTAGAATTTTTATTTCATTTAATTTAATTTTTTGTTTGTCGCTAGCTCTATAGCTAGCATATTTATATACATAGTATATACTATGTATATAAATCGTGTAACGTAAGAATTACAAACTTATATTTGCTTCTAGTCCTCGAATTCGTCGACTGCACCCGAGAACCGCCGACGCATTTCGTAAACCAACTCGATTGTCGGCGGTCTCGGCACAGTGAATGTGCAAAGCAAAAAACGTTTGGGTCCGACTCGTACCCTGTTTTTTCATTTTACTGTTATTATACCCGTAATTTTTTTATTTTTGTCAGAGTAATTGTATTATTAAAAGCTTACCTGAATATACCGGGTTCTCCTCCTCCTCCTCCTCCTCTTCTTTTTCTTTTTCTTCTTGTTCTTGTTGTTCCTCTTCTCTTTCTACTTCTTCTTCTTCTTCTTCTTCTTCTTCTTCTTCTTCTTCTTCCTCGTTGTCTGTATTGCTATTAGTATCATCGTTTGAACTGTATTGTCGCGATGGACCTGCGACGGCTCCATCTGGTTCTCCCGCGGGGCCGGCCATGAAAAGACCGTTTGTTGGTTTATAACCACAGAATGGCTGGGTAAAATTTATCCAACGATTCCCTGCGGAGCTATCACCATCGTTGTCCCTGCTATGATCATTTGAATCGGTTCTACCCTCCTCATCGAAATCATAGGTGTCGGATCCCATTTCTTCGTCTTCATACCGTCGAACTGTATAAAAATCTGATGAAATAAAGGAAATAAAATAAAAGTAATTACTTACACTGCATATTAACGCTGTATATTACTTACGTCTTGCATTGAGTATGGGCTGCAGAGCAGACTCATTTAGCCAACCGCGTCGACGAATAACACGCACCACCGAATCAATAATTATTTGATTATCAAACAATCCAATATTATGCGCGTCAACTAAATCGTGCTAATGACACTCGCACACCATACAACGAATTTTACGAACAACCGCCTGTGTCGGAAGTTCCCATAGGGTGATCTCTAAATTTCTTCTCCCCCACCGCGAAAGTAACGACGGTCTACGCTTCAATATAAACTCTATCAATTTTCTTATCAATGACCGCTTTTCCACTCTGACCATGATTGTGCTGTTAGAGTAGTAGTAGTAGTAGTAACCACAGTAAGTCAGACAATTAACTAGAGATTTTTCAAAGCGGCTCACTTTTGTATACAGGGTGGCCGATCTATCTGAATACATTGAAATATTTCGAAAACTACGCATTGGATCAAAAAAAGTTCTGAATAAAATTTGTTTGCCTGGAAGAGGGCAAAAATCTGAAATGACTCTGATTTGTGGTGAATGTAGGCGGAATGTTGACGATGCTGTTGCCTTGTATGCTGAGTGTTTTCCAGATACCGTTCGCTCACGTTCTTTTTTTTTACAAAGTTGTTCAATCCTTTATGTCTGACGGTAGTGTGCAACCTAAAAAATGAAATCGAAGAATCACTGTTACAGGAGAAGCTAATGAAATTGATGTGTTAGCAGCTGTTCAACAAAACCCTCATGTAAGCACTCGGCAATTACATCGGGATTCCGGAATTTCTAGAGATAGTATTCTCAGAATATTGCATCGTCACAAGTATCACATATACCACATTTCACTGCATCAGGAACTTCATGGCGATGATTTTCGTCTGCGAGTAGAATTTTGTGAATGGGCAGTTCAGCAAATACAAATGAATTCCAATTTCTTCGCTAATGTACTATTTTCAGATGAGTCCACATTCACAAACCATGGTGCCGTTAATCAGCATAACATGCATTACTGGAGTGTGCAAAATCCCCACTGGTTACGACAAGTTGAACATCAACATCCCTGGTCGGTTAACGTTTGGTGTGGAATTGTAGGTAACAAACTCATTGGTCCTTATTTTATTGATGGTACTTTAAATGGAATCAAATATCGAAATTTCCTGGAACATGAACTACAACTTCTACTTGAGGATGTTGCATTGCCCATTCGCCAAATTATGTGGTTTCAGCATGACGGTTGTCCAGCGTATTACTCAATAACAGCACGGGAAGTATTGAACCGTGATTTCAATGGCCGATGGATCGGCAAAGGTGGCCCGATTAATTGGCCTGCTAGGTCGCCTGATTTGACATCGCCGGATTTTTTCTCTGGGGTCATCTAAAAGATAAGGTTTTTTAACAAGCACCAACAACTCGTGAAAACATGATACAGCGCATAAGAAACGCTTGCGCTGAAATTCCCGCAGATATGCTCCTCTCCTATGTACAATCATTCGAGGAAAGAATAAATAAGTGTCTAGAAGTTCAAGGTCACAATTTCGAAGATTTAATCTAATTTATTGAATAGTGAGAGGCAACGGGACTCACGTAAAACAAGCACCCCGATGGTGAGAGGCAAGGGGACTCAACTAAAACAAGCACCCCGATGGGAACAAAAACTACTACATCCACGTCGTTGTTCCTGGGTAACGCTAAAAGTAGTTGTTAACTTATTGATAAACGAATACATGCTTTCGATTGCAGCGCCATGTGTGAGAAAATTTTATATCAACACTAAAGTCAAATCAATGGATTTTGTCATGAAAAACCAGGAAAAAAATAGGGTTTTCCAATCACGATTTTGAAGCAACTTCTATTTTCACCACAATGGGGTAGGGATGCAGGGGAGGGTGGATCGAGTTTCGTATCACTGAATAGCTTTTTGAAAAATGAAACATGTGTTTTTTCTTTTTTCGATCCAATGTGTAATTTCTCGAGATATTCGCAACAATCAGGTTCCCAAATTGTCAGGCAGGTGGGAAAAATGTATAGTTAGCGATGGGCAATACTTCGAATAAAATCTTTTGTATCATTTTCATAGAATAAACGTGTATTTTCTATACAAAAATTCCGGTTTCATATTTAAAGACCTGGTACAGGTACAGGGCTATATACTCTCTACCTGTGGTGCTACGGTTGATTTGGTTCGGCGTCTGAATAAGTATTGTTTTTTTTTTACGGTGTCACCGGGCCCATCCTTTCTCGGCACGGAGCCGACTTGTTCCGAATAAGTAGGATTCACAGTATCCAGCAGTTGAATCTAAAGCCAGCGCTTAATTTTTCCAACGTTATTTAACGCGCATTTTGCACAATCCTCCTTTAACACACCATGATGTATATACCATGTATCGTAGGACGGCATGTTCTTAAAGCTGGGTCCGTCGTACTCTTCCAAATTGATGATATCGCGACCTAACACATCACGTAGAATTTCCGCTTTCTGTATACCACGTGTGTATATTCGGAGCGCGTAACGACACCTAGCTTTCAGGCTAGTGTAAACTTTCTACAAGGCCGTGTCGCCGTCAATCCACTCGAGGCCGTGATGAAAACACGTTAGACGATTATTGCTGACGCGCACTGTTTTAGGCAAATTTCTAAACGCGTATGGTGTCTCGATCACCCAATGGCCTAAACTATCACCTTGCAGCGTAGTTACGGCAATCTCCTTAGGTAGGAACTCGCCGTGTTCGCCGCACAGGGCCTGAATATTCACTATTGCGTCCATGAAGGCGGCTGGAGGTAGACTGTCGTCGAATACATGGTGAGCCTTAAATACATGGTTGTGGCGATAGCGCCCTCTTCAAACGATACTTGATACTGGTATACACGGTGTCCGGTGGAGAGGGAATATTTTTTACTCTACTGTTACTTGACGTTCAGGCACTAAAATCTGTAATTACCTGACGAGCAGAGTCAATCTCAATCACGTTGTCGTATTCACCATAAACAATGCAATTTATTGTAGTTATGAGAGTTTCGGCGAAGCGCACTTCGATACTCACACTACCATGTCGCACGAGATTCCAATGGTTGAAGCAGTTTGCCGATAAATCAGGTGTCAGATCAAAGACAAATAGACAATAACCGTTAGCGTATGCTTTACGGGAAACATCTCAATCGTCATTTTAAAAGTATATGCCTGTGCCAGAGAAGAGCGTGTGATAACTCTAAATCCACGTATCATAGCCACCAAATTCGGGCGGAAGCGGTTTTCCCGGTATCTGTTGACCGTCCACGTAGAGATATAGAAAATTTATTTAATGATGTTGGAAATTAAAGGGGTTCAGCGTTTTGTCACCGTTCAAAGCTCTGTTGTGCACAAAACCGAGTATTACCGAGTAAACCGAGTTTCGGTAATTGTCCAAGGATTACATTGTCCAATGTATCACCGATAAGGTCACTATGCATC
The DNA here is from genome assembly GCA_963942595.1 of Cylloceria caligata. Taxonomy (NCBI): domain Eukaryota; kingdom Metazoa; phylum Arthropoda; class Insecta; order Hymenoptera; family Ichneumonidae; genus Cylloceria; species Cylloceria caligata. The sequence continues at coordinate 67,930,617 of OZ012706.1, read as the reverse complement.
GTAAAAGATTTAACTTCTACGCGTGTTATGGGATTCTTTGCAGTCGTTTTGGACAAAGTTACAGCATACGCTATAAGTATTCCGCGATTAATTTTTGCCCGACATACCAGTAGTCACATCGTTAATTTTCACTTTGTGTGAAATACCTTGTACAATTTCGAACGTACAAGTCGCAGACGAACTTCCACGCCGTTCATCAAAAATGTTCCCTGATTGAATACATCCCAGTGCAAATGTCCAATCATATCCACAGTTTTGGCGGCTTTGATAAACGTTGATCTTGTCAATTGACCTTTATTAATCGGACTGGTTTTTGAGCCTGGTAGCGAGTCAACAGTACCAGGATCGTCTGCTTACCATAAGGCGGTTGTTAAGTACCTTAAGATCAAAAAGTACCCGGATTTGTCAATAAAACGAAAACGGTTCAATTATTCATCGATATTTATTTTATTCCTTTCAAAGTAATCTCCATCGTAAGCAATACACATATTCCAACGCTTCTTCAAATCTTTAAAACACTTTTCATAGGCCGATTTTGGAATCACCTTAAGCTCCTCAATCGCCTTCAGCTCCTATAGCCACAATCGTATCAAAACGCTTTCCGCGAAGTGGTAACTTGAGTCGTGAGAATAGGAAAAAGTCTCACGGTGCTATGTGAGATAAATACGGAGCAGAACGGTATTAACGTTGTTTTTGATCAAATAGTCGCGTACAAGATGATATGTGTGAGCCGGTGCATTGTCGTAGTGAAGAAACCACGAGTTGTTTTTCCACAATTCCGGCCTCTTGCGACGAACATTCTCCCTCAAACGCTTTAGTACGCTCACATAATACTCCTTATTTACTGTTAGGCCTGGCGGAAGGAATTCGGAGTGGACCACACCACGGCAATCAAAGAAAACGGTCAACAAAACCTTGATTTTGGATCGACGTTGTCGGGGTTTTTTGGATTTTGGCTCGTCTGAGAAGCGCTATTCCGATTATTGTTGGTTCGTTTTAATGTCATATTCATTGTACTTTTGCGTTTACACAAATCATCGTGTGTGCGAGATCCAGATATTCCTCGCCGGGTCCAGGTATGACAAATACGATGCACCCATTATCCGACAACGAGGAGACGGGTTTGTAATGAACCCATTCAAATGCTTCTACGGACGACTACGTCGGTCGTATGTTGAATAAGTCGAGCTCCGACTTCATACATTCACAAGAATTACAATGTAAAAAAGACATGTTTAAGCACTTCCAAAAATATCAATGGCTGTCCTTTTCGTCTTTTTTCGTCTCTTCATCACTTTCCCTGTCTTCGTCCTCTTATGTTGCTTCTTCTTCTTCTTCTGTGCAGTGGTATTTCGCTTCTTCCTTTTCGGACTATTAATATTTTTCCTTACAGGTTGGCAACCTTGGTCATTTGAAAAATTTCCTTACTCCGATTTCGCTCGTAACCCTTCTCGAAGGTGCCTTTTGTTCTACTTATCCTAACGTGTTCACCGCACTTGTATTTAATTATAGTGAAACGCCTTCTTTCACGTTGCTTCATAGAGGCATTTGTCATATTCTGCAGTGCTATAACTGCTTTGTCCAACGTCACGGCAACCGGTTGCATCTTAATTGACGAGTGCTGTGCATGATTGTATAAATAAACAAGTTGGTGAAGTATATGGATGTAGCGACGAGTATGTCGATGGGTAAAATACCGCCACATTCGTTCTTTAAGTGTGCGATGAAAACGTTCGACAATTGCCGCTTTTATATCGAGATTGCGGGTAACTTTAAACGGGATATCACTTATATATGATATCTGCGTAACTTTTTTCTCTGGTAACAATACTTTCGGACTTACTGCTTACTTTATCGATCGAACAATAAGTCCCAAAATATTCTTACCAGAGGAAAAATTTTCAGACAAAAGTTACAGATAATTAAATGATCTACAAAAAAGTCGATTAGAGTTTTTCAATAAAGTCAATAGTTCCGCTATAATATTAACAAAAAGATGAATTTTCGTTCATTTTGAACTTTGAACCCAGATATTATCTGAATGGCTATGTTTATCGGAAAACTGCAAGATATCTGTTTTGTAGAGCGTTCAATTCTCTATAAAATATATCATGCGTTTCAACAAACAATGAGCCATTGCCGAAGTATAAAATTCCAAATATGGAAAAATTTGTCCCGCATGTTATTTAAATGGGAAATAGAAATTTGCAATGAAGCACATCTAGATAATAATTTTAAGAGCTCAAATTTTTACAGGCATCTTATTTCACCTTCCTGGAAGTATACAACCTGTTTGTGAGTTGAAAAAAAAATTGCCCCAAAATGACACACCCTAATATATATATTGTAACGGAACGCAATTAAGGCGATCCGCTACTATAACTCACAACCTTGATTCAATCTAACAAACCAACCCACACAAACTAAAACAAGACACATAACATACCAAAACCAGACAAAGTCAACAAGTAGTTATCGGAACTTAAAACACTCCATAACATCTCGAAAGAAGCACCCACCGGACAAGGAGAACAGAAGGGACAAGTAGGTACGCACGTAGACTCGTAAGTACACACCTTAAAAACAATGGCGTGAATAAAAGGCCCGCCTAGCCTGAAGACCGCCATGTAAACAAAACAGAGCACGCAAGGGGAACCTCCCCCGAACGAAGACAGGAGGCGGAACAGCAAGCACACGCCGGGCCCACTAGACCAGCGCAATAGCCCCCGCTCTATACGAAGACCGGACCAAGCCTAGACGCAGTCGGCACCACCCAAATAGGCCATACTACTCGAAAGGCGAGAACACCGAGAACCCCACAGCACGGCGAAAAGAGAAAATAATTCATGGAACTCTCGAGAATCTACGAAACACCGAGACAGATCAAAAGGGTACCTTCGCATGAAAGTTCTCCACGTACCCCCACTCACAAATAAAACATTAATATTAAGAAAAACACATAAAACAAACCTATCTTTTACAAAAACTAAGAAACAAATATAGGAAAAGACAATCCTTACACAGGAGAATACACGGAAACAAGAATAACGTAAAAATCAGCGAGAAATCCGTAAAAAACTCACAAAGAAAGACAAAATTAACAATAATTAATTATCCTTGGCAAATAATTATCAATAAAACAGACAGGCAACGGCATACGAAGCAGGGAAGGACCCATATGGGCCTAAAGCATAGAAAAACCATGACCAAACCACAAAAACCACCTGTAAAAAGTTTGAACCTCCAGCAGGTAGGAATATAACGTTGTCTGACGAAATTCAACCTCGCTGAAACCTCGTCTCAAACCCTAGAAGGACAAAGCCCGGCTAAGAATAGAAATTCAAGAAATAACAGTACACCTATACGTCACCCCGCACCTCTCTCACCTAGTGATTGAAGTGCGACAAACATCACGTGACCTACCACAAAACACACACCCCCCCCGGGGTCCATCCGCCAACCTATATAAACCGCGACGGGACAAGCCTCGGGGCTCTTGTCAAAATTCAAAAGACAAGACGAAGTGCTGCTCGACAGCCTACCCAATAGATAAAATCACTCGGCAAATCCACATGGAATAGATACGTGTTCTTTCGATCAAGTCGATTCCCCTGCATTGCGCTTGGCCGTCGTTTGATCGAACGAACCTATTAAACTACCATAGATAACATCACTCGGAAAATCCACACGTGTTCTTTCGATCAAGTCGATTCCCCTGCATTGCGCTTGGCCGTCGTTTGATCGAGCGAACCTATTAAACAGCAATAATTAACAGTTTGGGACACAGCATGGTAGAACCAGTGTTCTTTCTCTCAACTGATTCCCCTGCACCGCGCTTGGCCGTCAGTTGAGCGAACGAACTCATCAGAATACTCTGTGAGGAGTAAGGCTCTCCTGCACTGCGCTTGGCCGCCCTTACTTACAGCGTCAGGGCACGCTCCACTAACGGGTCCCCACGCACGGCGTCGTGGCTATCCGTCTCTTGGAGTGTGAAGAAGTACGAGTGACACAAGGTCAAGGGAGTGGCATCCCGACTAAGTGCACCGTGGACTAGATTCGTAGGGTGTACCTGCGTGGGTGGGACCACGTCAGGGCCAGCACCAGCTACCACATGTAACCTACGAATACCTCGGCTGCATAATCATTAAGAAAACCGAATCGTAAGCCTCTTAATGGCACGATAAGGTGGCTTAATTGATCGTGAATAAAGGCTTCAGTATCCGCGGTACAGGAAGAGTTATCTGGTCATAGCTGCGAACCCGGTGTCTTGTGCGAACAGCGAAGCTATAGTCAGGGACCCAAACAATAACAAAGACGAGTAGGATAGGTACATTCATACACACACACTACCTCACGGAACGACACTCGCGATTCCCCTATAAGCTCACCGCGTAAACATCAGTAGGGCGGAGCCTTAAAGGCAAGTCACACGGTTACACCTATCTATGGAATACCGAAATAATAAATCACCAGGTAAAACGTCCAATGATTCAAAACAAAGGCCGACCGGTACGTTTTACGACGGTACCACGGAACGCTCCATATGAGGACAAGCACAGGCAGTAGCAACTAAGCAGGCCCACCCCTTGAAGATCAAATAGACTGTTACGTCAAAATCGCGGCCTATCTTACGATCCCACGAATTTAACATAGATTTCACGTTTCGGCGTATCTTTTCCGTGCCCTGGTCAAGGAGAATAAATTCTCCCTTTACCACACCCGACGAGAAAATACCGAAGACGCAAGCCCGTTTTTGAGTCTAACCTCGCGGAAAATTACTCGGGATAGGGCTGGAGTGCGTTTTGTTCTTGGTTGGGGATAATCACTTCACGAATAATGGGGAGGGACTTGAATGACAATTTCACGCGGGGCAAGATTTCACTTTAATTGGTAATTAAAAATTATACCTACGGTTGTTTGTTACTGTGGTTCTTACTGTTGAACGTTGGTTGGGCGTAGATTAGTGTAGTCAGACAGACTAAAAATCGAACGTTGGCGTTGGTGCGTATTAATAATTATTTATTGAAATAAAACTACATGAGTAGTTGAATGTTGCACGTTCAATATTCCCGATTTTACAAACGTTAATAATTATAAGTACTGTACTCTTACTCTGTACTACTTGAAACTATACTTTGTGAAAATTAAGCCGTGGTGAAAAATTATCGTGCTGGACTACTTTATTTCCCGGCAAACAGTACTACTTGTTGCCTTGGAAAATTTCTAATTCACTGCCGGCGACTTATTGACTGCCAGGCTAGTGATTAATCCTCTAGTTGACCCCCCGTGAAACTGTGTTACTTGTCGAAGTTGACTCCCCGTGAAACTGTGTCGCCGGCCGATTTTCGCGGCCTTTTATAGGGCTCCTGAGCGTCGAAAATTCTTGTCGTCAAGCGCGTAAAAGAAGAGAAGGGATAAAACCCTATCCTGATTATAAGAATTTCCCCGTGGTCTATCTCGACCATACACGTATTCATTCCCCTTACTCCGCAGAGTAGCTTCTCGACATGCAGAGCCATAGATCTATGCAAGTGCATCGGTATGGCGCGCTCTGATTTGTCCGCGCGATGTGCTACACAGAGGACCACGCGATTAGGTGAGGGAACGCGTTCGAAGCGTTTTTCCCCTGAAAATGAGGCGATTTTTACCACCCCGCTTCTTGGCCTACTTTCAATAGAATTTCCTAGTTTAGGTAATATCCTTATGCTCGCTTCTCTGTAGATGTGTCTATGGTAATGGCTTAGGTTTTCAGCGTTTTTACGGAACTTAAATAAATCCTTCACATGAAACCACTAATAGTAATTTTGTTACAGCTTCAGTAGTTAACTTTGACGTATGCAACCTGATTTCTGCGTTAATCTCTTATTAGTATAAATGGTTTCGTTGAGTTATGGCTTATTCCGAACATCATTGGTTATTCGTTAAACTAATGATTACTCTAGTTATAGCTAATGAGTTTTCTTAAATAATTTGTTAGTTAGACGTTTAATTTCTTATAGTTAATAAGTTTTCTTAAATGATTTGCTAGTTAGACGATTAATCTCGTACTATAGGAACGAGAGCGAGAGAGAGAGAGATAGAGATTTTACTTGAGAACGACTCGTCTAACTTGGTTACTCGTACATTTTGTTCGTACGCAAGTCGGCTAGATCGCCGTTCAGCCCTAGCGATAAGGCGTTCGTCGTGGCGCAGAGAGTCGCCCCAGCCTAGCTTTCCTGCAGAGGAAGCTCTATTGAAACGCGTTACCGTTTTCTCTCTTTCTCGATTCGTTTTACTTTTAGTATTTAGCTGTAAAATAATCTTAACATTTCGTTCTATCCTATATATATATATATGTATAACATATTCTATATATATAATTTACTAGTAAAACAAGTAATTTTATACATGAAAACGAGAGAGAGCGAGAGAGTTCTTCTCTTGAGAATGACTCTCCTAGCTTGGTTACTTGTACATTTCGTTCGTACGCAAGTCAGCTAGATCGCTGTTCAGACCTCGCGCAAGGCGTTTTCGTTGCGCGGAGAGTCGGCCAGCCTCGCTTTCCTGCAGCAGAAGCTTCATTGCAACTCAATTTTAGTCCCATCTCTTTCTCGTTTTCTGTCTATTTTTCCCTATTTTACCATAAATTAATCCTAATATTTCCTTTATCCCTTCTATATAGGCATAACGTGTTCTATATATTTATGATGGTGTTTTTACTATAAATTCCAATATTTTACGAGAGACATATTAATGTAATCCCAAGAGAAAAGGGGAATTAATCCTGATGTACTGATCTTTCTTCTATTACCCGACTATACTTGGTAAGCTCATTAATTCGATGTGGGTTGTACTCGTTTTCGAGTGACAGCTATGGGTAGTTTCCATATGGAAGCATAATTGTTCTTTTTGCTGCTGATATTTTGTCTACAGTATTCGCGTGAACATTTTAATAGTCATAACTCTTTCGTTTAAATCAACAGTTCCTCTGCTTTTGTTAATTGTTTCACTTAGTTAATAATTGTTCGTTATTTCATCATCTTTGTAAAGAGAGAGAGAGAGAGAGAAGATTTCAGGCAAGAGCGAGAAGAAAGGGTGCGGTCGCTTGGTCACGTGATAGCGTTCCCTCCAACCGCTCCCTTATGACCACCAACGCCCCGACGGCGACTAGCCGAACCCCTGGTCTAGGATTGAGGGTAAGGCCGCGCTGAATCATAGATCCATAAATGGCAGTCGATAACCGGGTCTACGCAGTAGATCCCATGGTTTGAAAGTTTGCCTTTTGACCGGGAGCGCCGAAAAATTCCATCTTTACAAGATTAATTCTTCCCGGGAGACGGTCGGTAGGGCCGCATCTTCACCCTGTTCCGATCTCCGTCGCTAGAATCGCTCTCCTCTCCCTTTAAGAAGTTCGAGAATAAAAGAAAAATGTGAGAGGTTACTTTTACTGTAGCGAAACTAAAACAGAAGAACTTTAACGTAATCGAAATAAAAAAAGATAAATGCGAGGTTACGTCAGGACGTAACACCTCCCCCCTTAAAACGATTATTAGGAGAAGCCTAATAATCGAATCCGAGGGTGAAGCTAACAATTTTCCAATTATGCTTATCGTACTATTCTTTTTCTTTAACGACTTGTCTCTTGCAGGATCTTGGAATCTGTATGTGGTACTAGCTTTTGGTTCGTACCATGATGAATTCGTTAAACACAAACAAAACGTTACTTTTAATAGAGTAAGGATATTTGATTGGCAACGGTTTGGCCATATTGCTATTCTTGCTTTGGTTAAATATTGTTCTACGTTAAGTGTATGTATATGTACGATTATATATCTTCGGATTTATCCGTACTATGCTTAGTAGGAATATTATATGGTACTAATTTTTAACTTAATTATTTCGTTGCTTCATATTTCCCAACAATAGGTGTTATGTTATTGTACTTATATATGCGTCCCTTTATTTATGGGCATTTGTATTTCTCTCTTTTCCTTTTCTAATATTTTCTTCGCTTGTTTACTTTGTTTATTCGCTTCTTGATTTTACTGTTGTATTTTCTTTTCATTGAAATGTTTAACTCCTTTTCTTTTTTTTTTCTTGCAACCATACAATAAGTTAGGTGAATTCTTTTCTTAAATGATACTTATGATTAAATAACGGTGAATATTGAACGTGACTCCCTGGTTACAGTGTATGTGTTCTTAATTCTACTTCTTCTTATAATTCGTAATCTTTATCCAAATATTTGCTTCTTTGGAGTATTTGCTCTTTCTCTCTTTTTGTAACTCAAATATTATTTATGTCTAATGACACGGTTAAAATATCCTTTTTCTTCTTTTCTTATACCACGCATCGGGGTGGTTAACTTGATTTGAATAATAGCAACTGACGTGTGTAAGAATATGTAGGTATGAATTTTCTCATACAGACTTGGTGTTAATTCAATAGCTCGTGGACGTTAGCTTCTGAAGTTCGTGAAATTCTTGGAGTTCTTGAAGTTCTTAGCCCTTTTGAAGTTCTTGACGATCTAAGCGTTTTGAAGTTCTTGATGTTCTAAGCGTTTTGAAGTTCTTGATGTTCTAAGCGTTTTGAAGTTCTTGGCGTTCGTGAAGTTTCTTTAGAGTTGTTGGTGTTCGTGAAGTTCTTAAAATTTTTGTCCATATAATGCTGGACGTTCGTGTGGATTCTCCTATTGTCTCGCCTTCATGATGGTTGGCTCTATGAGATTTGGTATAAGGATTCAACGATCGTCTAGTATAAAACGAATGCTTCCTTTTACTCTGAGGAGATGTAAATGTTTGGTTGAGGTATCCAGGGCAGTACGGTGGCCCTCGGAATGAGTGACTTGTAAACTCTTGTGTCTGTGAAACATAATGTGCATTACTAATATGCGATATCATAGGGTGGTTAACGATTATTATTATTATTGTATTTTTTTTTCTTTGGCCTTTTTTTTTTATATTATTTTGTTTTATTTTAAGTATATAGGTATATTTATATATATATCATGTTTTTTATGTTTTTTATATATGTTTTTTTTTTCTTTTTCTTTTTATTCTTATTCTGAGAAAAATTCAACAACCCCTTTTTTTTTTAGTGCGGAAAGGTATAAATAAAATAATTCTGTGTATTATGAATCAACATATATATGTAAGGGTATAGTTATATAGTTTTAGCTCAAAATGGATTAACTTACGTGAATATTTGGTGTTGGCAGAAGTTTTCCTTGCATTATTCCTTCGCTTATACTTTTTTTTTTTTTTTTTTTTTCATATTTTTATTTTTATATTTACCATTTGTGTAACGAAAGTGTTACCAGTGTCCCATTATGGCGTTTTTGAATAGTCACACGTCTTGTTGATAAGAGAGTGAATATCGTCGGTGGGGGCTTGTGGCTGGTGGCGTAATGTAGAGTCGCTTTCCAACAAGTAATCCACCAAGTTTTGGATCGTAATCTGTTCGGTACTACGGGGGGGCTTTGGGAATAGGAAGGGGAGGTATTGGAGAAACAGCGGTGGGACTAGTGACTGATCTTTCCAAATTAGAAAATGTGGGTATCTTGGTCCTGCTTCTAGTGACAGGGCTAGGAATCATACTTTGAACTTTGACAATTTATGCTTGACTGAAAGATAATTCATTAACCGAACCTGAGTTGATTTTAATTAACCTACACAATTACGGTTCTAGCTATTTATTGTCGTTATCGATATACTTCTTAGGTTTTTTCTTTGTTTACGTTATCCTATTCGGAGTCGAGCACGATGCACTGTATCTCCGAGTTGCATTCGTCGCATGTTTCTCTATTTTTGCTGCATTTGTAACAATTATTTGCGTGGAGACAGGGGAGAAACGTCACGCTTATAGGTTGGTGATGGCAGGTTTGACATGACGGAGTGGCAGCATCTTCCTCGTGGGAGGGTGTCAGCGATGGTGTGGATAGGTCCAATGACTCCGCCCAAGGGGTAGGAGGTCGGAAATTGCGACGATGTGAGGTAACTAGTTTTTCGTCTGACTCGTCTTTGTCCGTCGTATCGGGATGTTGGTTCGCATAATTATCTTGGTTAGTGGGCGATGGAGGGGGAGCGGGAGGTCTGTGAAGCAGTGATGTAATTGAGTCGGTAAGACTGGTGGACAAGGAGGAGCATGGGAATGTATTCGTAGTCATGCTCAGGAATCGACAACCTGGATTTAACAAGACGTGTAAGTGTAAGGGGTTTGGACCCGTTCCCCAACGCTTTACTTTGATACCGCAATAAAAACAAGTTACTCTGTCCTTTTTCCCAGAATAAAAGAATCCAGCATCTACTAATGTTACTGGTTTTATCGGTAGCGTCTCAGGCCAGGAAATGAAACTTTCCATGCGGTCAGTATAGTTTTCGTAGGTGGGGTATGAGGGTTGTAGGCCGTCGTCCCTGGAACATACCCATTCTAAATAGTCGAGGGTGCCCCGGAGCCTTTCTAATAGTCTGGCGACAACTCTCGGATCGCAGGTAGGGGGGCTCTCGTACAGTTCTGTCTGAGAGGCGGGGGTTAAGGAAGAGAAAGGATGGCGGCTCGGTGTTCGACCGGGTGGTCGGCTTCCGATACTCATTATTACGTAACGACAGTGAGGGCCCCGTGTAGCATGCTTTTCCCAAGGGTCGTCATAAACTTCGCAATTGTTTAATGACACTCCGCAATGAAAACACCTGATTTTAGTCTGGTGACCCGTGAAAAAGAATCCGGCTGCCGCTAATACTGCAATACTAATTTCACAATTTCCAGGCCAGTAGGTGAAGCTGTCTACCCGTTTAACATAGTCTTCGAATGCGGGATACATGGGAGTTAAATCGCTCTTTTTTGGAGGCATATCCTCGTGGCAATCAGGGGTCGCGTTTACTCTTACTTCTACTCTGCAATCGTGGCGTTCTTTTTCACGAGAAAGGGGTACATCTAGTGGATCGGCCCCGATGGGAACGTTCCCACAAGGTATGCCGCGGACGAAACGACATTGTTCTTGCCACCTACGGTGGTCATGCATTGGTATATCACCAACTTCCCATTCTTTAATAGTAATTCTGCAATCAAAACAACTGACCTCGTCGTCCTGTCCGGTGTAATAAAATCCTGCAGCGGCAAGTTGCCGCGGGTCTAGTAAATTTACTGGCCAACTACGGTAACTGTCGATACGCACTTGTTCGTACGAGTACATGCCGCGTGGGTCTTTTGATGACATGCTTATTGAGAATCCGCACACTTTTATAATTAAATTTTTTTTCAGATGCAGGTATAAATAGTAGTGTATTTATCTAGTTATATTAATAAAATTATTTATACGTATATTTACTGGTATATGTTAATATTCTTAAATATGGTTATTGTAGCATTCTCTTTATATTTGATTGTACTCTCTCTCTCCTTTGAAGTCTAAAACTGATCAGGGTGCACTAAATTATATATATATTTCTTTTTTTTTTTTTCAAGAGGTTTTATTCAATACCTTTGTCTCTGAGTGCGTTTCCTGGTATCTCGTTCGCGTCGGCGTATCGGTAATTATGTTTGCCTTGTTTTGAAACCTTTAAGAAAAATTCCTATTCACTTAATACTTGAACATATTGATCATGGCTATTATTATTATTGCTATTACTATTATTACCATTATTATTGTTACTATTATTATTACTACTATGATTATATGTATGTATTATTTCTTTTCATAATTAATATGTTTATTTATCGGATAGAGGGTTATTTGATTAACATGTTATACCACGGTATTTGGTGGACGACTTGGCACTGTTTTCTGCCAAAATTGTCTCCTAGTATTGAAATATCGTTGATAAAAATAAATAAGGGTTGCTATTAGGGCTTATTGTAGTTTTATATTTACTCCCGTATGATATATATATATGGTTTTATTTTTATTTTTATTTTCTGATTTTTCATTCGTATATATCAATTTTATTATGTAAATACTATGTTTATTATTCCATGATATCCAAAAAGAAAGTGCCGCATGAATGCGTACCATTTAAACATCGTATATTTTTACGCAAAATGTTTCTGGAAAAATTATTTCGAAAATGTTAGTAGGCAATTCTCGATTTTTTTAATCGATTTGAATGTACAATAATGTCTCTGTTTGGGAGTTTAATACGTACGTTACCGTTCGTTAATATAGTCTTTATTTCGTGTGGACCGGTATAGTGGTCACCGAGTTTTCCGGGTTTTGGTCCTTTAAGCAAAAATACTGGTTCACCCACTTTAAATGCTACAGGATTAATTTTCTTGTCTTGATATATTTTGGAATTTTCTTTAGCCTTTATCAAATTTTGTCGTCCCAAACCCTGTATTTCATGGATTTGCGTGACCAGTTGCGTTAGATATTCGTCGTACGTGGCGAGTTTTTCCATCTCGGCAGGGGGCATACTAGAAGGGGTACGAGCTATCTTGCCAAAAACCATTTCGTATGGAGTATGCTTGGTACCTTCGTGTACATTCGTGTTGTAATTGTAAATAGCCATTTCAACCCATTCATCCCAATTATTTTGTTTAGTAGTGAATTGTTTAAGATATTCACCGAGAGCATGATGCGATCTTTCCAATGATCCATTGGATTGAGGGTGAAATGCTGTCGTTCTGACTTTACGTATTTTGAACAATTTCGCAATTTGTTTTAAGAAATTACTCAAAAAATTACTACCTTGGTCAGTAAGTACCGCTTTGGGTGAGCCGAAATAACAAATGAATCGTTTGACAAATGCTTCTGCTATCGTTACTGCTTTTGCGTTAGGTAAAGGGATTGCTACTGAATATTTAGTTAATTGATCTTGAATTGTAAGTATGTATTCATTTTCTTGTTTAGTTTTTGGCAGAGGGCCTACTATGTCCATTGCAATTTTATCGAAAGCTATTGCTGGAGTATCTGTTATGATCATAGGTTGCTTAGTTTTTACGCGGACTAATTTCTTTAATTGACATTGTAAACACCGTTGAATATATAATTGGACGTCGGTTTTTAAATTTTTCCAATAATACAAATGACGAATTCTATTATATGTTTTACTGACACCTCTGTGTCCGCCTATGGTTGACGAATGCATTTCTTCAATAATCTCATTTTGTCTTTCCACTGGAGGTTGTCTAACTAACCCGTGACAAATAATGATTTTAACGTCGCTTTGTGCGAATATTAATCGAATTTGAGTCATAATATTTTCCCATGGCACGTTTAACATAAAACTTGATTTTGCAATGCTAACTGTTTGCAATGATAACTTGTCAATTAAATAACGAGCACTTTTTAGAGCTTCTACTATATTTTCCAAAATCAACGTGGGACCTTCTCCAGAATTATCTGTGATAGGCAAAGCTATATTGAATCTTTGAGCTCGTTTCATAATAGATTGAGCTTTCTTTAATTCTAGATTCTTTAAGTGTGGAAAATTGTCGTTATCTCGAAGTGCAATAGCTCCAGTGTCTATCGGTGCACAGTCGGTGGAAACAAAATAAAATAAATTATCTTTTCGAGTGTGAAATAAATCTCGTGACTGTTTGACGTTGGAAGCAATAATCCTACCCTTCGTAGTTTTATGCAGGATCGTGGCGGGCAATGTAAATGAATTCTCGGGTTCTACGTCGGACATGTTGTCGCTTAGGGGTTCTGTTTTGCTACTTTGAAAGAGTTCACGTGCATATTTTCCCTGTACTGTTCTGCTTGAGTTTTCCCGAGGGTTATGGTCCTCGAGTTCGCTTTCGTCTCTGAATTCGTTGTTCTTAAGAGGCCTATCGTTGTGGGGTAGGTCCGGTAATGGCACATATGTTTGGCTACTCGGTCGATCTGAAGAAGTATCAGATGGCAAAGGAAAGTTCTCAACACTGCAGGTCACTTGTTTAGTCTTAGTTTCAATGTTTTCATTCTTGCATGTCTCCCGAGGCATATTAGCTTTCATTTTTACGGTGGGTTTCTTTAGTGGTGCCTTGTTCGCTGCAGGCGTCTGAAAAATTTCGTTTTCGTGACCGGTGGTCGTTGATTTGTATGGAGAGGCTATGTCTTCCAGCTGTTCGAAAGGATCATCCGACTCACGTACCCAGTCACATTCTTCTACATCGTTAAGATAACCGAAATTTTCAGGGACATCGTTGCTTAGATTTTCTTCCTCTTCGGAATCTTCTTCTAATAGGCGAGCTATATCGGTGTCTGATAAGATGCGTTGATTATTTTTACTGTGACTTTTTGGAGGTTTCGACCGAACCATGTAAATATCGTCTGTGGTAGTCAATGACTCTATGGGGTTTCTTGAGAGGGCGTCGGCGTTAACGTTAGTTTTTCCGGCCTTGTACACTACATCGTATTCGTACTCGGCGAGTTTCAGTCGCCAGCGCAGGATTTTAGGATTTCCATCTGTAGCCCGTCGGAACCACAACAGCGGTTTATGGTCGGTTACTACAGTGAAGTGGTGCCCATACAGATATGGCCGAAAGTGAAGTATAGAGTATACTATAGCCAATGCTTCCTTTTCGTAGGTATCGTATCGTTCTTCGACTAGACTCAAAGCTCGCGAGGCGTAAGCGCATGGATGATCGTTGTTAATTTCTCCTTGTGAAAGTATACTACCGATAGCATAACCCGATGCATCTGTCGTTAAAATAAAAGGCTTGGAAAAATCAGGATATCGCAAAACTGGAGCCGTACAAAGTTTATTCTTTAAAATTTCGAATGACTGTTGTTGTTCGGGTCCCCAATCAAATATGTTTTCTTTGCGTAATAAAGTCGTGAGGGGTTTTGATATCTTGGCGTATCCTTCTATGAACCGCCTATAATAACCTGTTAATCCCAGAAATTGTCGAATATTTTTAACATTTTTAAGTACGGGATATTCACGTACCGCCTCTAATTTCTTAGGATCGGGCCGAACTCCATTATTCCCGATTATATGTCCTAAATACGCGACTTCTCTTTTTAAAAATTCGCATTTATCTGGTTGTAATTTTAAATTTGCTGCTTCTAATCGTTTAATTAATTCGCGATATATATTCTCGTGTTCTTCGAGATTGTAGGCATAAATGACAATATCATCCAAATAAACAAATAGTCCTTTCCCGAGAAGCCCACTTAGTGTGAGGTCCATTGCTCTTTGAAACGTCGGAGGGGCGTTCCGAAGGCCGAACGGCATTCTAACGAATTCGAAATGGCCGCGTGGCGTAGTAAATGCGGTCTTATGACGATCTTCTGGGGAGACTTCTATCTGATGGAATCCTGATGCTAAATCGAATACAGAAAAGTATTGTGCACCGCCTAATTGATCTAATATATCGTTGATATTGGGTATGGGGTACGCGTCGGCGATCGTTTTTTCGTTCAGTGATCGGTAATCGAACACGACTCTCCATTTTTTATTACCCTGAGAGTCGGCTTTCTTGGGAACGACCCAGACAGGACAATTGTATGGCGAGGTAGAGGGTATTATTACTCCTTTACCGAGCATATCCTCTATTTGCTTGCCTATTTCTTCTTTAGTACATTCTGGCCATCTGTATCCTCGAGTATTTATAGGAAGATCATCGGTAGTAGGAATGCGATGTTGCAATATAGTGGTGCATGTCAACGTATCTCCTGGGATTTGGTATAAATGTGCGCTTTCCTTTAAAAGCGTCTCGATACTTGCTTTTTCTTCTTCGTTCAATTCAGCGAGTCTTAATAATTCCTTAATTTGATTATAGCGTTCGATCATTACCGATTCTGATATTACGTAACATGAATTTTCGCGAATGAAAGGTTGAATTTCGCGAGTGATATTAGCTATACTCAGTTTTTGTGTTAAAGAAATGTTCATGATTTTATACGTTTTTGGACTATTTTTCTCGCTTCTCAAACGTGTATCTTTATCTTTAATATTTTCTATAATAGTTTCCTCTTTTGACGGTTCAAATGTACAAACTGTTCGTAAATTCTTCGGGTCTTCATAATTTTCGAAATTGACGGTTTGATCGCAATGGTTTACAGGCACGAAAGGTTCAACAGGTTTCTGGCAAAATACTTCTTTATTTTCCATCGTTATTACTTCTTTTATTGACTCTGATGCTTTGCTAAAATCTGAATAATTGACTTTTACTGATTCAATTGTTTCAATGTTTCTATTCTCTCGGAGTATTTGTTCTTTGGTTGACTTTCTAAATTCCTCATTGTAATTATTAATATCATCAAAAGGTTCTGTCCTTTCCATCGGCACAGATATCCCTGTAAAATCTGGATCGAGTTTTCGCATATCTCCAACAAGTTCTGTCCGTTCAGTCGGCACAGTTACATCTGTGAAGCTCGAACAACCCGCATAACTAACACAATTAGACTCGCTATCTCTCGCCGATATTTTAGTTTTTATTGGATTTGAATTAACGATGTTTTCTTCTTGAACATAATTTTCATATACTTGAGAAGATTCTGTCCTTTCCATAGGCACAGATTTTCTCGAAAAATTTGAGCTGAGCTCCCTTAAGTCTCCAACGACCGCTGCCCGTTTCGACGGCACAGACCCCCCTGTGGAGCCAAGGCAAGACTCCTCATTGACACAGTAAATTTTCGTCTCTATCGAATTCGGATAGACAACGTTCTTTTCGTTTTCACAACTTAATTCGGTACACCCTATTGGTGTCTCTGTTTTTATCGAGTTCGAACAAATAACACTTTTTTCCTGAACACTGTCATCAAAATATTGAAAGGATTCTGTCCTTTCCATAGGCACAGATTGTCCCAAAAAATTTGAGCTGAGCTCCCTTAATTCTCCAACGAGCGCTGCCCGTTTCGTCGGCACAGACACCCCTGTGGAGCCAAGGCAAGACTCCTCATTAACACAGTTTACTTTCGTCTCTATCGAATTCGGATAGACAACGTTTTCTCTTGATACAATAATCTCTACAGGTTCAATATAAGTGCTCTCCTTGCTCGAATCCGACGTACAAAGTTCCATAAAATTTCGCGAACTAGACTGCAATTTTTCAACTTGATCTTCTATTTTTACTTTACCAATTTCTTTACTTGATTTTTCATTTTTCACACGATTTTCGTAAACTTCTTCAATAATTTCTGAACAATTTCTTATTTCTTCCTTTATAATTTTTTTCACAAAATCAACCATAGAATCTCCGCGAGATAGTGTCTCTGATAAGAACGCATTTTCTCCCGTCGGGATGAATTTTTTTTCAATATTTTCACTTGAATTGATTTTATCTTCATTAGTTTCGTGACTCAGTCCGTCCGAGGACTTATTTTCTTTAATTAATTCAACTTTACTTGTTACCTGTTGTTCCTTTTTCGTTTTTGAATCGTCAGTAGATTCTCTTATTCCTGTACTGTAAGTTAATTCCTCCGATGACATTAACTCCAGTACTGGTACCTGGACTTGAACCGAATACCTATTGCTATTTGTCACATAAATGTAAGCTTTACCATTATTATTAATGACAAACCCGCTCTCTATGTTTATACCTTCACCTGCATCCAGGGGAGGCAGATAACCTTCCCGTAAATCCAAATTCTTTACTCTCACGAAGCACAATTTGGTGGACTCTGCAGGGATAACAATAGTTTCCTGAGTTGCAAATGGTATTCTTACATTCTGCATTTTCAATTGTCTTTTCTCATAGTCAATTTTCACGCGATTGCCGTCAAGGTATTCCGAACCCAATATACCAGCTTCCTTTATAGGGAAGTTATTATCTACAATATGGAAAGTAGCGAAACGTCCGAAGGCTTGTATTGTAATATGACCCAGAGTAAAAATTGAATTTGTTGTTATTCCATTAAGTTGTAAAATTTCTCCGTGATTTATAGCGATATGTTCATTTACAAATTGTTTCTTTAAAATATTCGGCCCGGCTCCCGTATCAACCATAAGAGTGATAGGGGATATTACTTCCGATGCCGTTATTGTAACCGTCGGAACACTACTTTCTCGATGCAATTGTATATTAAAGATACGGACTACTCGCGGTTGAGGGTCGAAGCTGCGATTGAAATAGTACGGATCGGATGCATGTTTAGCGGAGTCTCCCTGGGCGCACCCGTACTCGGAAGACCACTTCGGTTTCCCGCACTTCCATATGTTGCTTCGTTCTCCCTTCGAGCGGGACACTCACGGATAAAATGACCGGGTTGTTTGCAATAAAAACATGGTCCTGTTGAATTCATGGAGTTATTATTGAAATTATTAATATTTCCGCGATTTTCCGATCGATTGTTATTTAAAGGCTGGGAATGACTGTTACGATAAGGACAAATATGGGCCCCGTGGCCTTCTTTTTTACATATTTGGCACCGAATATCGCTAGGATTTTGGTATCGGAGATTGACTGGTACCTGTGTTTGCGGTAAAGACATTAGTTTGGGGGGGGGGCTGAGGGTGATTGTGGACATCTATTCGCTGTGTGTCCATGATTTTTACAAAAGTGACAAAACATCGGTGTATTTCCCGACTCTTTCCTTTCAGGAGGAAAAATTTTATAACAACGGTCGGCAGTGTGCCCACGCTTGTTACATACCTGGCATATAGTGAGCGGAGGACCGTCAAAGACGGGTTTATTATTATTTGAAGGGGGGAAGATTTTAAGACATTTGTCGGCCGAATGTCCTGTTCTTTTACAGATCTGACATATGATAAATGAAGGAGCTTCGAGGCTAGATTTATTGTTATTTGAAGGTGGAAAAATTTTAAAACATTTGTCTGCCGAATGTCCAGTCTTCTGACAAATCTGACATATGTTCGGTCCTTTATCGACATTTCCCGTATTTTGTAACCCAACTGCCAACGTTTGGCTAGTCTTTTGAGTCGAACATTCTTTAGCATTGTGCCCTTTTTTATTGCACAACTGGCAATGCACTTCCTCGCTTGCTACCACGTGTACTCCTCGTTTCGCCTCGGGCTTAGGGACCCTTGGACTCGACGTTACTTGCTCACCGCTACGCAAGGCTGCTTGAGACACTAAACTCTTTTCGGTCTGCACTGCTAGCTTTATTAATTCTTCAAGATTATTATTAGGAGTTAACCGTTGTTCGATTTCCGGTTTTAAACCGTGTAGAAAACAAGCAGGAAGGCTTTGTTTAGTATTATCAATAAAAGCGCCAGCCAAGGGATTATCTTCGCTCGCATCGTAATTTTCAAGTATCAAATTTCCCAAATCTCGTACACGATTCGAATAGGCAATAACAGACTCGCTTTCTCTCTGGTATATTGATCCTAATTCACCTTGCAACTGATATACATTTCGCGTGGGTGCATAAATATCTTTGAGAAATTTACCCAAATCTTCTATTTTTTCAAAAGTTTGCCCTTGTATAGTGCGACGGGGTTCGCCAATTATTTTTATGCGGACTGCTTTTACTAAATTTGATTCGGCGCCTGGCCCCATCATGGCCAAGGCTTCCTTGCATCCTTGGATAAACATCCCCAATGACAAAGTATGACCATCATAATTCGGTATGACAGCCAATGCATCTCGAAGAGACAACGTTTGGTTGTTATTAACCATTATGGGAGGAGGGTCGGGTACAGGGTCGCTAGTTTCAAGAGAAAAGTTCGCTGGTGGTATTTTACTGGGCTTTTTGTATGGACTCGACCTTTTTCCCGTGGGGTGGGAGGAACAACCAGGAATAGCAGGTTCGTATTCCGACAGCAGGTGTAAATTTTTCAACAAATTCTGTGGTACAATGTGGGAGGGTTTAATTATTGATTTTAATTTTGATTTTTCACAAGTATTCCTTCTTCCTGTCGAAGTGGACAGTGTTTTATTATGACTCACGAAGAGCGGTGTTCCAATGGGTGAGTTGAATGGGGTAGACCCTCCTGTAGGAGTGTAAAATATGTCGCTGGAGTTCGAAAGGCCTAACGTGGGCGTGGTGACTACGGGGTTCGGGGTAGTTATGACTGGTGTATTCGTACCTGTCGTCTCGTGTGTAGCGGGCTGTAGCTCGACTTCTTTTACCATATGTTCGGGGGATGCGGGGATCTGAACTGGAATTTCGTTACAGGGATCTCTATATATTACAAGTGGTAAATATTGGTGACCAGGTTCTTCCAAAAATCCAACCACAGACAATAAATTGTTTCCCGATCTCGCTGCAAGTGTTTCTTGCACTCGATTCGTGAATTGCTCAAAACTTTCTGAATTCTTTGAAATTTCTTGAATCTGTAACGGACTATTTGCTGTATCAAGATTGTCTGATAAAATTTCTTCAGTACTCGAAGAATCACTTGCTTCCTCGCAATTTATTTCCGTTTTTGTAATAATTAAATGACTTGACGTTAATTCCAAGGAGCGTATAAGACTATTTTCGTCTACTTTAATTAATTCCGGATTTTCCTGATTAATGTCGCTACTTTTCTCTGTATCCGCAATAATTTCTTCCGTTGGATTCGTTATGGAGGGAGTCTCGGGATGCGAACTGTTAATACTTTCGTCGGAAGATTCTTCGACTGTTTCAAATTGGGATTTAGGAGGGCTCTGTATTCGAGATTTCTTTTTTCGGTCTTCAGGATAATCATGTATTACATTATCATCAAGTCTTAGTTTTGATCGAGTCGAACTCATTTATGATGTATTTTATATAAGTATAATAATATATTTGCTCTCTTTTTTTTTTATACCGCATCAAAGAGACATACAACAATACATAAGAATATTATGAGACTAAAATCGCGCAGGAGGAGGAAATAGGAATAACTTTCTTTTCGTTACTTGTAACGAGGACAAATTATAGAACTTTATTCCTTTAATTTTGTTTCAAAATTTCCCTGAGATGAAATCAAATGTGGTTTTTCCTTCAGGAGGATAACTTTATGTTTATTCAACGATTCGATCTTAGTGATACGAGGCTTGCAAGGTGTTACTATCGGATGATAGCGTATCCCTTCTATCGAATGAGCCTCGTAATCAGCGACAAGTTCGTCTAGAAAATTTTTCCGCTCAATTTCTCGGATTTGCTTAAGGCGTTTTATTCTATATTCACTCGGTATTTTTGTGTCGACGCCCTGTGTGACTTTACTGCTGCTTGCTTCGTACGTAATTTCCCTTAATAAATATGGTATCTCTTTGTTAGAGAGGCCCGTGCAATCTGCCTTTACACTGTCTGAATGATTTTTATATTTCTTTGTTTGTTCACCTATAGGTCCCTGAAAACCTGTTATTTTTTCTTGGTTAAGGAAAATACCTTCGTTATCTTTTGTAGATTTGATGCTAGCGACTCCAAAATTCTGCTCGTTATACGATTCACTTGCTGTTACTGTTAAAGGACGATTCGTCTTACTAGAATTTAAATGTCTATTCCTTTCTTGCCTCGTATAGTCGTTATGTACTGCAATTGTGTCGTCGCAATCTTTCTTATATTCAGTTATTTCTTTTCCTTCGAGAGGAATGATTTTATTATCGCTTTCTATTTCAACATTAAAGGCTCTAAAATCTTGCTCGTTATACGATTTGCACGCAATTATTGGAACTTGGTACTGTTCTTTTAAGATTCGTTGTTTTAATCTCTGCGCTTGAATTTTCCTTCCTGCTCTATGGATTTTAGGCATGGATAAATGATTCGGGTCAATAGAGGTAGGGTAATTGTTAGAATAAGTAAGTAGTATGTGTAGTTATGTCTGTCTTGTTGGTATAATGTGTTTCGTGAGCGAACCTTGCCAGCCTTAACCCCACTTACGCGGAGGGCTGAAACATAGGATTTCTCTTCACTAGTGTAATGTGTTTTGTGAGCGAGCCTTGCCAGCCTTAACCCCACTTACGCGGAGGGCTGAAACATAGGATTTCTCTTCACTAGTGTAATGTGTTTTGTGAGCGAGCCTTGCCAGCCTTAACCCCACTTACGCGAGGAGCTGAAACATAGGATTTCTCTTCACTAGTGTAATGTGTTTTGTGAGCGAGCCTTGCCAGCCTTAACCCCACTTACGCGAGGAGCTGAAACATAGGATTTCTCTTCACTAGTGTAATGTGTTTTGTGAGCGAGCCTTGCCAGCCTTAACCCCACTCACGCGAGGAGCTGAAACATAGGATTTCTCTTCACTAGTGTAATGTGTTTTGTGAGCGAGCCTTGCCAGCCTTAACCCCACTTACGCGAGGAGCTGAAACATAGGATTTCTCTTCACTAGTGTAATGTGTTTTGTGAGCGAGCCTTGCCAGCCTTAACCCCACTTACGCGAGGAGCTGAAACATAGGATTTCTCTTCACTAGTGTAATGTGTTTTGTGAGCGAGCCTTGCCAGCCTTAACCCCACTTACGCGGAGGGCTGAAACATAGGATTTCTCTTCACTAGTGTAATGTGTATTGTGATGATTGTGGTGTTAGTGATACGTGCGCGGGCAAATCTGGTTGCCCAGGTGTTAGGTTGAAAAAGAAAAGGATAGTTAAGGTAGGGTTTTAGAATGCTGTCTGCTGGTGTAAGCGAGACGGTGGATTTAATAAATGAGGTAGGGTTTTAGAATGCTGTCTGCTGGTGTAAGCGAGACGGTGGATTGAATGAATAAGGTAGGGTTTTCAGGACGATGTCTGCTGGTGTAAGCGAGACGGTGGGTTTGTTAAATGAGGTAGGGTTTTAGAACGCTGTCTGCTGGTGTAAGCGAGACGGTGGATTTAATGAATGAGGTGGGTTTTTTGGAATGTTGTCTGCTGGTGTAAGCGAGACGGTGGATTGAATGAATAAGGTAGGGTTTTCAGGACGATGTCTGCTGGTGTAAGCGAGACGGTGGGTTTGTTAAAGGTCTGTGGCAGAAAGAGCAGCACGTGCAGGCGGAGGTGCAATGCTATGAGCGGTGGATGGAGGTGAACGATTCTAGTGATCGTTCGAGGGGGTTGTTAAGATGAGCAACGTAGGAGTGAATAGCAGAACTGTTTTGTAATTCTATTAATATTTTCTGAATTGTGTGCCAACTGTTTTAACGCTTGGTAGATTGGCAGATTTTATGTAAATGATAGTACCAAAAAGTTAATGTTACGGAGCGAATCGTATAAAAACAACACAAGAAGTCTGATGTTTGTCTGGTTAAAACAAATATAATCTTACTCTCTATAATTAATATTTGGTGAAGCTATTTTCCTTGTAGTTCTCCTCACGTATGTTTTAGCAGTTATTCTTTCTTGCTGTTTTATTTGTTCTAAACCAAGTTGATTTAAGAAAATTTCTGGCGTGACTTCTTCAATGAGCTCTTGTGCGAGCACCTCGAGTTCCTTTATACGCACTTGAAGTACAAATAATTTTTCCAATGGTCCCATATAATGGAGTACAACTTATGAATACGTATACATATATGTATATATGTATGTATATATATATATATACATCCACGTATATTTTCTCTACCTTTTTTTTTTTTTATTCACCAGTCATTATCGAATATTAGTTTCCACATTTGATTTCCACAAGGTCAATTTACTTACAAAGAAGGCTTACCGTATAACTTGAATTATAGCTGGGATTCTTCTAAAAAGATGGTAAATTTTTATGAAATGGCTTGGCTCGTTAAAATTCACTAAAAAGAAGAAAAAATCTATTCCTGTGACATAAATCAACTCTTAAAAATGCAATAAAAGGGGAAAGGTTAGAATTTATGAATTAGATCGTTTTATAAAAACTCAGTAGCAATGAATGATAGTTTTTCATGAAGTGCATTGAATCGTTAAATTCAATAAAAAGTAAAGGAATCAATTTCTTTAAAATAAATCAATTCTCAAAAATTCGGTAAAAAGGGAAAAGGTGGATTTTATAAATTAAATCGTTTTCTAAAAACTCAGTAATAAATGATGATAAATTTTCATAACATGCATTGAATCGTTAAAATTCAATAAAAAGTAAAAAATCGATTTCTTTAAAATAAATCAATTCTCGAAAATGCGGTAAAAAGGGAAAAGGTGAATTTTATAAATTAAATCGTTTTCCAAAAACTCAGTAATAAATGATGATAATTTTCCTGAAATGCGTTGAATCGTTAAAATTCAATAAAAAGTGAAAAATCAATTTCTTTAAAATAAATCAATTCTCGAAAATGCGGTAAAAAGGGAAAAGGTGGATTTTATAAATTAAATCGTTTTCTAAAACCTCAGTAATAAATGATGATAATTTTCCTGAAATGCATTGAATCGTTAAAATTCAATAAAAAGTGAAAAATCAATTTCTTTAAAATAAATCAGTTCTCGAAAATGCGGTAAAAAGGGAAAAGGTGGATTTTATAAATTAAATCGTTTTCTAAACACTCAGTAATAAATGGTGATAAATTTTTATGGAATGCTTTGAATCGTTAAAATTCAATAAAAAGTAAAAAATCAATTTCTTTAAAATAAATCAGTTCTCGAAAATGCGGTAAAAAGGGAAAAGGTGGATTTTATAAATTAAATCGTTTCCTTAAACCTCAGTAATAAATAATGATAAATTTTCATGAAATGCTTTGAATCGTTAAAATTCAATAAAAAGTAAAAAATCAATTTCCTTAAAATAAATCAATTCTCGAAAATGCGGTAAAAAGGGAAAAGGTGGATGTTATAAATTAAATCGTTTTCTAAACACTCTATAATAAAGAAGGATTATTTTTCGTGAAATGCATTGAATCACTAAAACTCAATAAAAATTAAAAAAATCGATTTTCGAGAATTAAATCGGTTTACAAAACCACGGTAAAAAGAGCAAAGTAAAAATATTTTCTTTTCAGTTGATTCTTTAACACAATATTAGTTTGAACAAAACTAACACTCTAGGATCCCGGACGAGCCCCCAGAATTTGTTACGTCAAAATCGCGGCCTATCTTACGATCCCACGAATTTAACATAGATTTCACGTTTCGGCGTATCTTTTCCGTGCCCTGGTCAAGGAGAATAAATTCTCCCTTTACCACACCCGACGAGAAAATACCGAAGACGCAAGCCCGTTTTTGAGTCTAACCTCGCGGAAAATTACTCGGGATAGGGCTGGAGTGCGTTTTGTTCTTGGTTGGGGATAATCACTTCACGAATAATGGGGAGGGACTTGAATGACAATTTCACGCGGGGCAAGATTTCACTTTAATTGGTAATTAAAAATTATACCTACGGTTGTTTGTTACTGTGGTTCTTACTGTTGAACGTTGGTTGGGCGTAGATTAGTGTAGTCAGACAGACTAAAAATCGAACGTTGGCGTTGGTGCGTATTAATAATTATTTATTGAAATAAAACTACATGAGTAGTTGAATGTTGCACGTTCAATATTCCCGATTTTACAAACGTTAATAATTATAAGTACTGTACTCTTACTCTGTACTACTTGAAACTATACTTTGTGAAAATTAAGCCGTGGTGAAAAATTATCGTGCTGGACTACTTTATTTCCCGGCAAACAGTACTACTTGTTGCCTTGGAAAATTTCTAATTCACTGCCGGCGACTTATTGACTGCCAGGCTAGTGATTAATCCTCTAGTTGACCCCCCGTGAAACTGTGTTACTTGTCGAAGTTGACTCCCCGTGAAACTGTGTCGCCGGCCGATTTTCGCGGCCTTTTATAGGGCTCCTGAGCGTCGAAAATTCTTGTCGTCAAGCGCGTAAAAGAAGAGAAGGGATAAAACCCTATCCTGATTATAAGAATTTCCCCGTGGTCTATCTCGACCATACACGTATTCATTCCCCTTACTCCGCAGAGTAGCTTCTCGACATGCAGAGCCATAGATCTATGCAAGTGCATCGGTATGGCGCGCTCTGATTTGTCCGCGCGATGTGCTACACAGAGGACCACGCGATTAGGTGAGGGAACGCGTTCGAAGCGTTTTTCCCCTGAAAATGAGGCGATTTTTACCACCCCGCTTCTTGGCCTACTTTCAATAGAATTTCCTAGTTTAGGTAATATCCTTATGCTCGCTTCTCTGTAGATGTGTCTATGGTAATGGCTTAGGTTTTCAGCGTTTTTACGGAACTTAAATAAATCCTTCACATGAAACCACTAATAGTAATTTTGTTACAGCTTCAGTAGTTAACTTTGACGTATGCAACCTGATTTCTGCGTTAATCTCTTATTAGTATAAATGGTTTCGTTGAGTTATGGCTTATTCCGAACATCATTGGTTATTCGTTAAACTAATGATTACTCTAGTTATAGCTAATGAGTTTTCTTAAATAATTTGTTAGTTAGACGTTTAATTTCTTATAGTTAATAAGTTTTCTTAAATGATTTGCTAGTTAGACGATTAATCTCGTACTATAGGAACGAGAGCGAGAGAGAGAGAGATAGAGATTTTACTTGAGAACGACTCGTCTAACTTGGTTACTCGTACATTTTGTTCGTACGCAAGTCGGCTAGATCGCCGTTCAGCCCTAGCGATAAGGCGTTCGTCGTGGCGCAGAGAGTCGCCCCAGCCTAGCTTTCCTGCAGAGGAAGCTCTATTGAAACGCGTTACCGTTTTCTCTCTTTCTCGATTCGTTTTACTTTTAGTATTTAGCTGTAAAATAATCTTAACATTTCGTTCTATCCTATATATATATATATATGTATAACATATTCCATATATATAATTTACTAGTAAAACAAGTAATTTTATACATGAAAACGAGAGAGAGCGAGAGAGTTCTTCTCTTGAGAATGACTCTCCTAGCTTGGTTACTTGTACATTTCGTTCGTACGCAAGTCAGCTAGATCGCTGTTCAGACCTCGCGCAAGGCGTTTTCGTTGCGCGGAGAGTCGGCCAGCCTCGCTTTCCTGCAGCAGAAGCTTCATTGCAACTCAATTTTAGTCCCATCTCTTTCTCGTTTTCTGTCTATTTTTCCCTATTTTACCATAAATTAATCCTAATATTTCCTTTATCCCTTCTATATAGGCATAACGTGTTCTATATATTTATGATGGTGTTTTTACTATAAATTCCAATATTTTACGAGAGACATATTAATGTAATCCCAAGAGAAAAGGGGAATTAATCCTGATGTACTGATCTTTCTTCTATTACCCGACTATACTTGGTAAGCTCATTAATTCGATGTGGGTTGTACTCGTTTTCGAGTGACAGCTATGGGTAGTTTCCATATGGAAGCATAATTGTTCTTTTTGCTGCTGATATTTTGTCTACAGTATTCGCGTGAACATTTTAATAGTCATAACTCTTTCGTTTAAATCAACAGTTCCTCTGCTTTTGTTAATTGTTTCACTTAGTTAATAATTGTTCGTTATTTCATCATCTTTGTAAAGAGAGAGAGAGAGAGAGAAGATTTCAGGCAAGAGCGAGAAGGAAGGGTGCGGTCGCTTGGTCACGTGATAGCGTTCCCTCCAACCGCTCCCTTATGACCACCAACGCCCCGACGGTGACTAGCCGAACCCCTGGTCTAGGATTGAGGGTAAGGCCGCGCTGAATCATAGATCCATAAATGGCAGTCGATAACCGGGTCTACGCAGTAGATCCCATGGTTTGAAAGTTTGCCTTTTGACCGGGAGCGCCGAAAAATTCCATCTTTACAAGATTAATTCTTCCCGGGAGACGGTCGGTAGGGCCGCATCTTCACCCTGTTCCGATCTCCGTCGCTAAAATCGCTCTCCTCTCCCTTTAAGAAGTTCGAGAATAAAAGAAAAATGTGAGAGGTTACTTTTACTGTAGCGAAACTAAAACAGAAGAACTTTAACGTAATCGAAATAAAAAAAGATAAATGCGAGGTTACGTCAGGACGTAACAAGACACAGGTGGAAACGAATACACCAATGAATGGGAAGCTCCGCATAGAATGTATCCTGTATGCCGTAATTAACCGACCAATTCCACTTACGTAGTTTTAAGAAAATCGCGCATTAGCAAACGCAATAACCCCAGAATTCGATAAATTGAGTGTTAAACTCCGTAAATGTGATATCTAATCACTTTACGAACAATCAAGTCAAAACCCGAAATAACTTGGAATTATTCCACATACGTATTTTTAAGAAAATCGCGCATTTCGCAAACACGATGACCCAAGAATGAGATAAATTGAGTCTTAAGCTCCGTAAATGCGATATCTTATCGCTTTACGAATAATAGAGTCACATCCCTAAATAACCGGAAATAAAATCCGCATACGTAATTTTAATTATCACATAGAAAAGCGACAACCCGAAATTACATAAATTGAGTGTTGAGCTCCGTATGCACGAGACCTCTTCGTCATACGAATATTAGAGTCCAAACCGAAACACTGGAATTTATTCTATCTCTGGAGTTACGGTGGCGAGTAGAATAGCGCTAGGACGCGATTCTTAGGAAAATCCGTTCGAACGACACGAGATCGTCATCCTGAACCATCAATATCCATTTCAGTCTTCTCACAAAATATTGCAAACAACTAACGCCTTAAGCACAACAAAAAGAAAAGAAACAGAGAATTACCCTACAAATATAAAAGACCGATGATGAAAGGGTAACGAACCGCATGTCCACCACGGACGATGCAACTCATAAAAAAAATCCAACCTGAGGTCTCTTACACAAACAATCAAAAGGATTAACCATAATAGAATCTACCACACACACTCATAAATCAATAAACATCACTCTATACTCTTAATTGTTGACCACGATGCCAAATGAAAGTTCCTGGATTGTCGGCTACAGATTCCGTAACTGTGGCTATATTTTCGAGTGACCGACAAGAACGACGACGAACAATGATCTTCTGATCCATCAGCGTAAATTTGGTCTCAAATTTTGTAATTAAACGCCTCACTGTCGATTCATTTGGCGCATTATTACGACCAAAAACTTGACGTAATTGGCGAACTGTTTTCGCAAAACTTTCACCATTTTTGTAATGTGTTTTTACAATAATTAAAGCTTGTTGGTTTAAATACTTCTCCATGTTCTTAAATCGCGTGGTCTGTACGTGACAAATGTAAAAAAAAATCACCGTACAACTCGTATTAAGAAAATGGCGGCAAATTTAAATCCGGCGCTCTTGCTGGGACACCCTTTATAATCATCGGACAGTGGCCTGCTACTGGTTGTATGTTTGTTTAACGCATCTTATAGTGTGTGACCTATTCGTGTCGTTCGTCTCTCGAGGCTCCGCCTTGTTGGGTGATTCTGCGGTTAGCTTAGCGTAGAGCGGCAAGCATTGTCACATCGGATCGGGAGTGTGAGTTTACCTACCTATCATACTCGTCTTTGTTATTGTTTTGGTTCTCTAGCTATAGCTTACTGTTCGCGCAAGATACAGGGTTCGCAGCGATGACCAACTTTCTCATCCTGTACTCCTGATACTGAGGCGTTTATTCGCGTTACATTAAGGTGCCTTATCGTGCCTTTTAGGGGGCTTGCGACTTGGTTTCTTAATTAACGACACCTGCCGAGTTATCAGTTCGTGACACGGGGTAGTTGGCCGCTTTTCCTGGCGTGATCCCAACCACGCAGGTACACTCTCCGAATCGAGCGCGCGCTGTCCAGCAATTCGGGATGCCACTCCGTTGACCTGGTGACACACGTGCTTTTTCACTTTCCAAGAGATGAGTAGCCACTGCGCTGTGCGTGGGGACTCGTTAGTGGAAGAGTGCCCTGACGCTGTGAGTAGGGGCGGCCAAGTGCTATGCAGGGGAGCCTTACTCCTCATAGGGTATCACTAATTAGTTCGTTCGGTCAACTGACGGCTAAGCGCAATGCAGGGGAATCAATTGATCAATGGAACTTTTGTTTCTTTACATGTTAATTTAATGATTAATATAGAATCTAGGTAAGCTGTCGAGCAGCACTTCGTCTTGAAGAGTAACTTTCAACAAGAGCCTTGAGGCTTGTCCTGTCGCGGTTTATATAGTTTAGTGGATGAGGCACGGGGGGGGGGTGTTTTGTGGTAGGTCATGTGATGTTTGTCACAACTTACTCGCTGGGTGAGGGTGGTGCGGGGTGGAGTGTAGGTATACCGTTATGTCTTGAATTTCTTGTGACGTAGTCACAACCTGAAAAGGATAAAAGAAAAACAGAATAAAATTAAAAAAGAAAAAAAACAAATCACTGCAAATAAAACCATTTATTTATTACATTTATTTATTTATTACATACAAAGAGTAAGAAGAATGAAGTAAGAAGAAGAAAAGATTAAATTAGCAGTAGAGTCTAGGCGAGACCACGAAACAAGCTGGATCCTGTCACATTCCTTCGCTGCCGAAAAACAGCGGGTCAGCGACCGGCTGGCCTCGCTCGGGCAGTGAGGGGATGTAGGGGCAACAGTGGCGGGGCTAGCTGAAACAAAAGAAATTACATGAGATAATAGAAAAAGAAGAGTTAAAATAAGAGAGTGGGAAAGGAGAGAAAGGTATATAAGCGAGCTACAAACCAAGGAGGCTCTCTTATTCCGTTCAAACTGCCAACCAAGTTGGATCCGCTGGCGAAAAGTAATAAAAAATTATAACAAAAGTCCAGAAGTTGATTTTTAAATTCAGGAGTTTAACAAAAAAAGGGTGTGAGTGGGCCCTATAAATTAATTCGAATATTGAAAAATAGAGAAAACAATACAAGTGAGTGAAAGGAGTAAAATAAAGATTAAGGGCGGACGTTATTAAACAGTGCGAGGAAAACAGGAAATATTCTAAAGAAATCAGACTAAGAACAGAAAGTCGGTGACGTTAGAATAAATAATTAAGGTTTATTTTAGGAGAATTAAGAAAGTAGGATAAGACGGTTTGGGTAGGATAATTAGAAGTAAGTGCAGATAGTTATAAGAAGAATTGTGAACGCAGCGTGTCGATGCATTTGAAAGACTCGCTTGTGGTACCAATAGCTTTCCAAATTAAACACTTGGAGAGAGGGTAAATTAACACAGAAAAAGAAATAGAAATTGATAATGTAATAATGAAATTATAAACAGCAGCAAGAAAAATTACAATACAAGGACAGGGTACGGTCAAGTGGAATTCGTGCTAAACCACCGCTTTAGACAGGAGAGACTTTTGGAGTGAGATTTTGAAATACAGCTAGGAAAATTAATTTATAAATAGGATAGGGAAGGCATTTGAAAGCCCGATCCATAGAAATTGGATTCATAATTTTAAGATAATTAGGAAAACTATTATGATAGAAACAATTTCAAGAGTTTTGGGTCAAGCGCGTCGCATGATAACGACACCACTCAACGTATAGAAAACAGAAGAGAAAGGCAAATTAAAAGACCAACTCACCAAGAGCGAAGAGTAACAGCAACCTCCTGGTCCAACGCTGAAGATTTCTTGAGCAATCCAATACTTGATTGTTAACGATTATAAGTCATTGAAAAATTGTGTAACGGGAACCGTCATCATTTAACACACAAAGTACACTATCCGCGAACCAGAACCACTGTCATCTTTATAAAACACACCGGGAATATCACGGAAGCGGTACGAGCAGAGCAAACTTAACACGAAAAACAAAGTTTTTTTGATTATTAAACAAAACGACGCGTACGCGGACAAAGACCCGGCGTTCATACCGGCTGACCGACGCGCCAGCAACAACGACGCAAGCCCAGCAGACAGCACGTCAGCAGCCAGGCGGGAAAAAGATCAAGACGGCTGAGCTCGATACTGCCTAGTTGAGATATCCACCGCTCAGCGCAGAAGTCGAGAATCTGATAACCTCGCGGGTAAAGAAGAGCGTGGAACCATCAGAGCAATTAAACACCACTGATAAATTGTACGGTTAAAGGCGCCAAAAAGCCTCACAACACAGAATTCTATGAAACTTATTGAATAAACCTTACTTATACCTCCTATAGAAGTCTAAAATTAATTATCGTAGTGTTCGAGCCCGAATTCTTTCCCTCAGAAGAATAAAATTTAATGTTAACGTAAAAATACCGTTACATTCTATATTAAGCCGGTTTTTTGTCGTTCGGGGGTTTGAACCGACGTTCTGGGGAGGTTGAATACCGCGATTTAGTGTTAAGTTTCTACCTGCTGGAGGTTCAATCGTTCTTTTGCTATTATTCGTTGTTGATTCGCTGTTTTTTATATTTTTGTGAAATGTTGGTCTTGGCCTTCTATGTGGCAGTCGGTTTATCGTTTTTTTAGATCAATTGTCTGTCAAATTAGCATTTTTTTGGAGTTTTTTTGTATCTTTCTCACTGGTTTTTGTAATATTCTGCGATTTCTGCTTGGTTCTTGGTTTAGGTGATGCTTTGATAATTATTCATTCCTTAATTTTGGTGAGAGATTGGCTTTGTTTCGGTGTTTTTCCTAATGTTAATGTTCATTTGTAAGTAAGGGTATGTAGCGGACTCTCATGTGACGGTACCCTGTTGTTTTGTCTCTTTGGTTTGGGGTAACCGCGAGGGTTCCACCAGTTATTTCGTCTTTTCCCCGTTGTGTGGCATTCTTGGCGTCTTGGGCCATTCGAGTAGTGTGGACTATTGGAGGTAGGGCCTACTGCGCGAATCTTTGCACGGTAAGGTGTTCGGTTTAACGAGTGGTTTTGCCCGGTCTTAGCGTAGGGGCGGGGGCTACTGCGCTGCGGTCCGATAGACACAGCGCGTAGTATTGCTAGCCGCCCTGCCTTCTGTCTTGCTCGCTTCGTGTGGGAGGTGTTTCCCCTCGTGTGCTGTGCTTTGTTTTGATTGTGGTCTTCGCGCTAAGGTGGAGCCTACCGTTTAGGCCATTCTTTTTAGGGTGGATACTCGCGTTTGCTCGCGCGTACCTCCTAGCTTTTGCTGTTTTCCTTATCCGTGGGCGCTTATTTGCCACTTGTTTGTGTGTTTTGTTAATAGATACTCGTTTAAGTGACCTCTTTCGGATGTGTCTGTTGCTTTGGTCTTATATTGGTGTGGTTTCTGTGTTTGTTGGTATGAGTTGGATATGTTGGTTTAATTAGTCTTTTAACTACTTCCCGACGCCTTTTTTTATTCGATACGGTCCTTCGTATAAAGGTAGAAATTTGGATGTTATTTTTGCCGCGGGATTTGATACATTTAAGGCTCTCGCAAGTACCCAGTCGTTAATTTGGAGTTCTCGGAGTTTGTGTTGGTTATCAAACTTGGTGGCACTTTTGTTTCGTCCTTTTCTTATGTTGCTTTTGGTTAGCATTACTAGATTTTCGTGGTTTTTCGTTCCGTTCGTGTTTGTTATGAAATTATCCCATGGTCGGTTGGGCGTGGCTCCTGAATGTAGTTTGACTGGGGCGTATCCTATAGTTTCGTGATGGGTATTGTTTATACATTCTTCTACCTTTGGTATCGCGTCATACCAAGCGTTGTGTTTATTTGGTAGGAAGGTCCTAAATAGTCGGGAGAGTTCTCTATTGGTTCTTTCGACGGGATTCGCTTGTGAGTGTCTGATTGATGTCATGACTTTTCGTATGCCGGCGTGTTTTAGTAGCTCATTCCATTTCTTCGCTGTGAATTGTGTTCCCTGATCTGATAGGATGGCCTTTGGTTTTCCGTACTTTGGGAAGTAGTCTTGGGTTAGATTTTTCCATGTTGCTTCCGTCGTGGCGTTTTTTAGCGGGTAGATCTTTGTTAGCTTTGAGAAGACGTCGATTACTGCTAGGATGTATGTGTTGCCATACTTCGCTACTGGTAGGGATCCTTAATAATCGACGGACACGAGGTCTCCTGGTTTTTCTAGTAGGATATATTGCATTTCTGCGAACATTCCTTGCGTGTAAATTTTGTTTCGTTGGCAGGGGTCACAGTACTTCAGCTGCTCCTGGATGCATCGATGTAAGTTGCGATAATAGAAATTTTCTCGCAGTATTAGGTAGCATTTTCGTGCACCTGCATGGCCGTATATGTTGTGGCAGTTTTCTATGAGGCTTTTTATACCTTTCTCGGGGATGATGGCTCGCTGCAGCTCGTGATGTTTGATGTATAATACATCGTCTATCGTTGTGTAATTTTTAATCTCAACCCCGTCTTTTATCGCGGTTTTTATTTTTGCATAGTATACGGTTTCGTCCTGTAGTCTCCCTAGGTTGGTGAGTATGTCCCTTAATTCTTCTGTTACTTCGGTGGAAATTTTTGCGATTCTTATTTGTTTGTTGTTCTTTTTTTATCAGGGCGACTGAGGATATCTGCCACCGTGTTGCGTTTTCCTTCACAGTGTTCTATGGTTGGGTGGTAATCTTGGATCACGAGCGACCATCTTGTGAGCCGTGCGTGGGCCAGTTTACATTCTTTTAGAAACGTTAATGTTGCATGGTCGGTGACGATTTTTACGGTAGCACCTAGTAGATATGTCCGAAATTTCTAAATCACCCATACAATGGCTAGGAGTTCTTTCTCAGTTGTATTGTTGCTGATTTCGGCGCCATTGAGGGTTCTACTGACAAAGTACAAGGCTCTCTCCTCATGGTTTTCGTCCTTTTGGAATAATACGGCGCCTACGGCAAAGTCGCTGGCGTCTGTCTGGATGAAGAAGGGTTTATTTTTGAGAGGGTAGTGTAGCATTACACCCTTGCAAAATTTGTTTTTTACGTTGTTGAATGCCTCTGTTTCCTTCTCTGTCCATTTCCGTTTCTCATTTTTCCGGAGGAGATGTAGCAGTGGTACTGTATACTCGCTGTGCACGCGAGTAAATTTACTGTAGTAATTTACCAGCCCAAGGAAACCCCTTAGTTGTTTAATATTCTTAGGTGCCGGGAATTCTTTTATGTCTTTAATTTTTTCGGAGTCTGGGCAGATACCATGTGGTGTTAGTATATGCCCGAGGAATTTTGCTTCTCGTCTGAAGAATTGGGATTTCTCCAGGTTGAGTGTCAGACCATGGGTGCTGAATCGTCCTAATAGTTCATCGAGATTGCTGATGTGTTTGTCGAATGTTTCTGCCGTGCAGAGTAAATCGTCGACGAAGTCGATAACGTATCCTAGATATTGTAGTACTTTTTCTAGACCTCTGACAAGGCTTGCGGTGCTAGTCCTTAATCCAAACGGTGTTACTCGAAATTCATAGCCGCGTCCTCGATGCATAAATGCGGTATATTTGCGAGAATCGGGGGTAAGTGGTACTTGCCAGAAGCTAGATTTTAGGTCTAATGTAGTTATGTACCTGACACTTTTGCATTCCTGGAATAATTCATTCGGTGTTTGCATCCATCTAATATCAGGTTCGATGACTTCGTTTATTTTCCTAGCATCGAGACAGAGTCGGATTTCTCCTTTTTTCTTCGCTACTACGACGAGTGGGCTTGTATATGGGCTCATGGATTTTTGGATTATTCCTTGACTCGTTAATTTTTCTATTTCTACGTCTACCTTGTCTCGATATGCAATAGGTACTGGGTAGTTTATTGCTTTGAATGGCTCATGTAGCTTGACTTCGATTTTATGTTCGTAAGAGTTGAGTAACCCAGGTCGTTTGAGAAATACGTTCCTGTGCTTTTCTAGCAAGTTCCGGAATGTTTGTTTTTCCTTACTGTTTAGTTCTACTGTGTTCGTTATTTTGTGGTCGATTTCTTGGTTGGTAACTGCGTATTTCCTGTTATCTTCCATAGTGCATCGATGCCACTATGTTCTCTGGAATGAATAGCTGAAGTGACTCCTCCATCCTTTCCCTCTCATTCCTCCACCGGTTACACTCCAAGAAGGTATGATGAGCGTCGGCGCGTTCAGAATCCCCGTGGATACATTGCGGATTTTCCACTTTCCCCATCTTGTGGAGGTAAGCGCTGAAGTAGCCATGCCCGCTCAATAGTTGGGTCAGGTAGTAAGTCACTTCTCCATGTTTACGATCTGTCCATAGGGCCAAATGTTTGATGAGTCTGGCTGTCCATCTGCCTCTTGCGTCACTGTCCCACATGCCCTGCCAAAGCTCCATAGTGTGATTCCTCTCCTGTTTCTTCATCTGTTGTCGATCGTGTTCAGCTCGTCGTAGGTAGACTCGTTTCTTCTCTCTCGTGAGGAGCGCGATGGGTACCACTCCAGCAATGACCAGGGCCGCCGGTCCTGATACCGTTCGGTATACACAGGCCACTCTCAGGGCTCCTCTTCTTTGTACCGCGGCTATACGCTTCCTTCGGCTTTCCGCTTCCAGTGCGTCCGCCCAGATCTCTGCTCCATACAGGAGAATCGAGTGCGTCACCGACATTAGAAGCCGACGTTTGCTGGTCATTTGGTCCTCTCACGTTTGCCAATAATAATAATAATAATAATAATAATAATAATAATAATAATAATAATAATAATAATAATAATAATAATAATAATAATAATAATAATAATAATAATAATAATAATAATAATAATAATAATAATAATAATAATAATAATAATAATAATAATAATAATAATAATAATAATAATAATAATAATAATAATAATAATAATAATAATAATAATAATAATAATAATAATAATAATAATAATAATAATAATAATAATAATAATAATAATAATAATAATAATAATAATAATAATAATAATAAGTACATTGTCTTTGAAGTGGCAGGACAAACGGCGACGAGACGGACGAGGACTCAGCACCCCCCGCGGTGGAACCTCAACAAACTCGACGTACAGAAATTTTCAGAGGAGCTGGTGGTAGCACCAGCACCGATAACAAAAGTCCCTCCGGAGCTGACTGGCCGGCAAAGAGCAAAAAGACTGGTGAACGAGACGGCCAAACTGACGGACCGGCTGTGCAATAGCACAATGCCGAAACGACGACATCGACAGAACAGACAGCCACAATACTGGTGGACGGACGAAATAGCCGAGCTGCGCAGGGTCTGCTTGGCGAGCCGACGACTCGTAACGAGGGCTGGGGGAAGACCCGAAAGGGAAAACCTCCAAGCCGCATATAAGACAGCACGGAAGGCACTGACGAGCGCGATACGAGACAGCAAGACGCGTTGCTGGAGGAGGCTCTGCGAGGAGGTGGATCAGGATCCCTGGGGCACTGGTTACAAAATCGTGACCGGTAAACTAGGGGCCCGGGTACCACCAGAAATCAAAGAAGCCGAATCCGCACGACGGATCGTCGACGGCTTGTTTCCAACACACCTGATACGGACGGACGTTACAGACGATACGGACACACCGGCAGCCCCCATCTTCACGGCGGAGGAGCTCACTAGGGCATCCAACGCAATGAAGACTAGTAAGGCACCGGGACCAGACGGAGTACCGGCGGAGATTATCCGGCTGATAGTCAATCTGAGGCCGGAGATATTTCTCGACCTGTACAACACATGTTTGACGACGGGCACGTTTAGCGACCGGTGGAAGGCGGCAAGGCTAGTTCTTATCCCCAAAGGTAAGGGCGACCCCAATACGCCGTCAGCCTACCGGCCGTTGAGTTTACTCGACACGACGGGTAAACTCTACGAACAATTACTGAGACCGAGACTGACGGACGTGATACAAACCAGCGGAGGCCTTTCAGACCTGCAGTTCGGCTTCAGGAGGGGTCGATCGACGATTGGAGCGATCCAAAAAGTGGTTGACTCCTTCCTGGACTTAGAAAGACATTGCCACGCAGCACGACCTGTCGTCCTGCTGGCAACCTTGGACGTCAGGAACGCCTTCAACTCGGCCAGGTGGGTCGATATCCTGGAGGCGCTTGAAAGCAACTTCGGGGTTCCGGCTTACTTGGCTCGGGTGGTGGAGGACTACCTGAAAAACAGACAGATTACGTACGAGACGACTGAAGGACCAGTGACGAGGCAAATCACCGCCGGGGTTGCACAGGGGTCCATACTGGGACCGGACTTTTGGAACGGACTTTACGACGGCTTGCTCAGGCTGGAAATGCCGCTCGGCGTACTACTCGTCGCTTACGCTGACGACGTGGCGGCGGTGATCACCGAGCGGTCTCCGGATCTGGCACAGCTAAAACTGAACCAGATGATGCGACGAGTGGGACGATGGATGACGGATCACGGACTACAACTCGCGACAGAAAAGACCGAACTGACGTTCCTTAGTAGAAGACGTATACAGACGAGACTTCCTATGTTGGTCGGGACGGACAAAATCGTGGCCGGGGGGGAAGTCAAGTATCTGGGGGTAAGTCTGGATACGAAGATGACCTTCTGGCCTCATATACAGAAAACAGCTCAGAGGGCGGCCGAGAGGATAGCATCCCTAAGCCGCCTGATGGCTAACACGACTGGACCGAGACCGGGCAAACGACGACTTTTAATAGCGACGGCCCACTCGATCCTCCTTTACGGCGCGGAGATCTGGGCAGATGCCCTGAAGACAAAGAAGTACTGCCACGCGATGACGACGGTACAAAAACGGGGTGCGCTGAGGATCGCCTGCTTTTACCAAACTGTATCTGCACAAGCAGTTTTGGTGGTGACCGGCGTAATCCCCGTAGACCTCCTAGCTTTCGAGCGAAAGAGGATCTACGGGAAAAGCGCGGACATAAGACGGGAGGATGCGGCAGTTGCGGAGCGCAACAGGACAATACAGACTTGGCAAGATCGATGGACAGAAGAACGCACAGGCAACTGGACGAGACGACTTGTAAAGGACCTGAGACCGTGGATAGGAAGGGAGTTTGGGGACGTGAATTTTTACGTTACCCAGCTCCTGACCAGACACGGCTACTTCCGAAGGTACCTTTACAACATGAACAGAGTACGGACGCCAGACTGTAAGTACTGCGGACACGAACGAGACGACGCGGAGCACACATTTTTTGTGTGTGACCACTGGACAGGACTGAGACTAGAACTCGAGACGATTGTTGGTAGCATCACCCCGGACAACATTGTCCAGGTGATGCTCCACTCAACAGAATGGTGGCAACTAGTTGCCACCTATACAGAGACGATACTGCGACGAAAAAACGTAGACGGCTGCCTCACCTAACTGAGCAGACGGACTGACGTGACGCGACAGGTTACAGACAACAAGACGAACGGACGAACACGGACAGAACCCCCAGCCAGAAGTAATATCGAAATAGTTCCTGGTCTGGGGGAGGGCAACAAGGAGAGGGCGGTTTAGTGGGTAGGCCTGCTTTTTTGGGAGTCCCACATACCCCCCCAGTTCGAAAGGCTGGGGGATATCCGTAAAAAGGATTCCGCAACTCCTTGTAAAAAAAAAAAAAAAAAAAAAAAAAAATAATCCCGTGTCGCGTTGCTGATCCCGCATCGGGCGCCTCCCCAGGTCGCGGATAGGGAGACGCCTTTCAGATATGGAAGGTACCGAGAATCCTCGGGGTGGACGAAAATCAAGTAACCCCTTGCGGGGGAGGGGCTAGAATCTTCCCGCGGTAAGGTATGCCCGTCGTAGGAGGCGACTTAAATCTAGGAGCTGCCCGTGTTAGAGCCGGGCCACAAAGTGGCTCGACCGTATCGGGGAAGGGGATTGTCTATCGACGACTCTTACCCCGCCAGGAACGGCCACGGCGCTCCCCGGTTAACGGGCGCCATAAGGAAACCGGGCTGGCGTAAAAACTGGCTCAGGCGGACAAAAACCCCGTCGCGGACCAGCTCCACCCAAGCCAAGGTGGGAGCCAGCGTGCCAAGGCTGAATGGCACTGGGGTTACAGTGTCGTGCACGATGCCTATGGGGAACCGGGCGAAACCCCATGGTATTTAAGCCTTGCCCCCACAATCAGGCTCTGTGGGGGTCGACGCTCGCTTCCTGACTACTCGTGGGAACGAAAATGAATACAAATAAAAACAAAACAAAACAGAACGAACAAATACTAAACGCCGACGGTGAGGCTTCGTCTGGGGCATTAGTGTCGGCGAACGGGGACAGAACAACACTGCGCCTTCCAAGACGAACCGGGACGGACAGCACGTCGAGCGTAGGAAGCGGAGTAAGTTTTACTTCTGCTGCCTCTGCTAACGACAATGACAACCAAGGTATGCGCACACAGACAGAACAGACATAAAAAGTAACATCAAACCCCACAACACTACAACGGAACGAACCTGGACTAACGGAAATTCTGATGCTGATACAGAAGACAGCAACGAAAATGGACGAGGCAGTCGCCAAACAGAAAAACACCAACATGACGGTCAAACTGGGAATAAAAACGATTCTCGAGGCTGCCGTCGTGGCGCTACATAAGTGCACCGAGGCAGCCCCGAAAGGACTCATAACGACACATGACCTGACGGACACAAAAACGGAGACGAAAGAACAGGAAACGCCACGGGCGAAACGAAAACGGGAGACGACCTGAACCACTCCGGAAGCCGCAACCAAGCGACCCCTGAAAACGGAACTGGCTGCAGTCTGGCAGACAGTGAAAAAAAAAAAAAACAAAAACAGCAGAACGGAAGGACAGTACGCACGAAACAAAAACAAAGACCCAGGCTGAGAGGCACAGAGCGGCCCCCAAACACAGGGGGACGGCTGTCCTGGTAAAGCCTGGAACCGACAACACGTACTCAGACATCGTACGAAAAATACGGACGACCGTCGACCCGAAGAAGAGTCACGTGCAGGTGACGACTCTGAGGAAGACGAAAAATGGCCTGTGTCTTCTGAAGATACAGGCAGACGCGAACAGACCAGACGGACGAGACGACTTCCGAGGCGTTCTACAAGACGAGATCGGGGCCGCGGGCAGCGTCAGGGCCATGACCTCCAAGGTCCAATTGGAGATCATGGATCTGGACTGCGTAACAACCGCGGAGGACGTCGTACAGGCACTCAGACGGGAAACGGGACGAGACGGAGACTTCGGAGTCCATATCTTTGGCCCGAACCGCGCTGAGCAGTACATGGCGGTCTGCGAACTAGAATCCCGAGAAGCCGATGTGCTGCTCCGCCGCGGACGACTTGGTATTGGATGGGTGCACTGCCGCGTCCGAAAAAGACTGACCGTGACAAAATGCCATAGGTGCCTCGGTTATGGGCACGTAAAGGCAAACTGCTCGGACGTGGACAGGACGAAGAGCTGCCGAAAGTGCGGCAGATCTGGACAC
Organism: Cylloceria caligata; assembly: GCA_963942595.1. Lineage (NCBI taxonomy): Eukaryota > Metazoa > Arthropoda > Insecta > Hymenoptera > Ichneumonidae > Cylloceria > Cylloceria caligata. The sequence goes on along the minus strand of OZ012706.1, from coordinate 67,889,842 downwards.
TACGCTACCGACTGCACGAACGAACCGACTTGTCCCCTGTGCGCTAAGGCGGGGCACGGGGACGTAGCGCACCTTGCGGGAACCGGAAGGTGCACGGTATTCCGGGCTGCGCTGGAGGAGTGCAGGAAGCAGGCCGGAAGACGGACAGAATAGTTCAGGGAAACCTGAACAGGAGTAGGACAGCAGACATGCTACTACCACAGATAGCTGACGAACTTGACGCTGACATTCTGATCCTGTGCGAACCGTACAGGAGAAGAACGACACAAACGTACATTACGAACGAGACGGAGACCACAGCTATCTGGGTAAGGGGCGCTGCCCAATCTCGAATAACTAACTGCGGTGTTGGGGACGATTACGCCTGGGCAAGGGTCGGCGCTGTCACGTACGCCAGCGTCTACCTGACACCCAACTGCACCGCGGCGGATTTCGAGAGAAAAGTGGCGCTCCTAGAGGACGGAATCAGGGATCTGCCTGGAGACGTTATTATCGGGGGCGACTTTAACGCGCGGGCGATCGAGTGGGGAATGACAACAACAAACAAACGTGGACGGTTACTGCTAGAGATGGCTACAAGGCTGGACCTGGTAGTAGCCAATACAGGAAACATACCGACGTACAGACGACCAGGGTTTGGAGACTCCATCCCTGACGTCACAATGACATCGGACGGAATATCGCCACGGATAGGGCAATGGCGGGTGTTCGACGGCTATACGGCCAGCGACCACCGGTACATTGTCTTCGAAGTGGCAGGACAAACGGCGACGAGACGGACGAGGACCCAGCACCCCCCGCGGTGGAACCTCAACAAACTCGACGTACAAAAATGTTCGGAGGAGCTGGTGGTAGCACCAGCACCATTAACGAAAGTCCCCCCTGAGCTGACTGGCCGGCAAAGGGCGGAAAGACTGGTGCGCAGGGTCTACTTGGCAAGCCGACGACTAGTAACGAGGGCTGGGGGAAGACCCGAAAGGGAAAACCTCCAAGCCACATATAAGACAGCACGGAAAGCACTGACGAGCGCGATACGAGACAGCAAGACGCGTTGCTGGAAGAGGCTCTGCGAGGCGGTGGATCAGGATCCGTGGGGTACTGGTTACAAAATCGTGACCGGTAAACTAGGGGCCCGGGTACTACCAGAACTCAAAGACGCCGAATCCGCACGACGGATCGTCGACGGCTTGTTTCCTACATACCTGATACGGACGGACGTTACAGACGACACGGACACACCGGCAGCCTCCATCTTCTCGGCGGAAGAGCTCACTAGGGCATCCAACGCAATGAAGACTGGTAAGGCACCGGGACCGGACGGAGTACCGGCGGAGATTATCCGCCTGATGGTCAACCTGAGGCCGGAGATATTTCTCGACCTGTTCAGCGGCCGGTGGAAGGCGGCGAGGCTAGTTCTTATCCCCAAAGGTAAGGGCGACCCCAATACGCCGTCAGCCTACCAGCCGTTGAGTTTACTTGACACGACGGGTAAACTCTACGAACAATTACTGAGACCGAGACTGACGGACGTAATACAGACCAACGGAGGCCTTTCAGACCTGCAGTTCGGCTTCAGGAAGGGTCGATCGACGATTGGAGCGATCCTAGAAGTGGTCGACTCCTTCCTGGACTTAGACAAACACTGCCACGCAGCACGACCAATCGTTCTGCTGGCGACCTTGGACGTCAGGAACGCCTTCAACTCGGCTAGGTGGGTCGATATCCTGGAGGCGCTTGAAAGCAACTTCGGGGTTCCGGCTTACTTGGCTCGGGTGGTGGAGGACTACCTGAAAAACAGACAGATTACGTACGAGACAACTGAAGGACCGGTGACGAGGCAAATCACCGCCGGGGTCGCACAGGGGTCCATACTGGGACCAGATTTTTGGAACGGACTGTACGACAGCTTGCTCAGGCTGGAAATGCCGCTCAGCGTACTCCTCGTCGCTAACGCTGACGACGTGGCGGCGGTGATCACCGAGCGGTCTCCGGATCTGGCACAGCTAAAACTGAACCAGACGATGCGACGAGTGGGACGTTGGATGACGGACCACGGACTACAACTCGCGACAGAAAAGACAGAACTGACGTTCCTTAGTAGAAGACGTATACAGACGAGACTTCCCATGTGGGTGGGGACGGATGAAATCGTGGTCGGGGGGGAAGTCAAGTATCTGGGGGTAACTCTAGATACGAAGATGACCTACTGGCCTCATATACGAAAAACAGCCCAGAAGGCGGCCGCGAGAATAGCATCCCTAAGCCGCCTGATGGCAAACACGACTGGACCAAGACCGGAGAAAAGACGACTATTAATGGCGACGGCCTACTCGATCCTCCTTTACGGCGCGGAGATCTAGGCAGATGCCCTGAAGACAAAGAAATACTGCCACGCGATGACGACGGTACAAAGACAGGGTCGCTGAGGATCGCCTGTTTCTATCGAACTGTCTCTGCACAAACAGTTTTGGTGGTGGCCGGCGTAATCTCGGTGGACCTCCTAGCTTTCGAGCGAAAGAGGATCTACGGGAAAAGCGTGGACATAAGACGGGAGGATGCGGCAGTTGCGGAGCGTAACAGGACGATACAGACTTGGCAACACCGATGGACAGAAGAACGTACAGGCAACTGGACGAGACGACTTGTTAAGGACCTGAGACCGTGGAACGGAAGGAAGTTTGGGGACGTGAACTTTTACGTTACCCAGCTCCTGACCGGACATGGCTACTTCCGAAGGTACCTTTACAACATGAACAGAGTACGGACGCCAGACTGTAAGTACTGCGGACACGAACGAGACGACGCGGAGCACACATTTTTTGTGTGTGACCGCTGGACAGGACCCCGACTGGAACTTCAGACGATTGTTGGTAGCATCACCCCGGACAACATTGTCCAGGTGATGCTCCACTCAACAGAATGGTGGCAACTAGTTGCCACCTATACAGAGACGATACTGCGACGAAAAAACGTAGATGGCGCCTCGCCTAACCGAGCAGACGGACTGACGTGACGCGACAGGTTACAGCAAGACGAACGGACGAACACAGACAGAACCCCAGCCAGAAGTAATATCAAAATAGTTCCTGGTCTGGGGGAGGACAACAAGGAGAGGGTGGTTTAGTTGGTAGGCCTATTTTTTTTTTGGGAGTCCTACATACCCCACCAGTCGAAAAAGCTGGGGGATATCCGTAAAAAGGATTCCGCAACTCCTTGTAAAAAAAAATTTTTTTAAAAACAACAACAATAACAATAATAATATAAGGCGGGAAGAAGGAAGGAAGAAACACTAGTAAGGAATAAAAACAGTCTTCATTTAATTCTTAAAACTAGACGTTTACAACAAAAAGCAAGTGATATACACGGTGACCGATTTATCTGAAGACATTGAAATATTTCGAAAACTACGCATCGGATCAAAAAAGTTCTGAATGAAATTTGTTCGCCTGGAAGTGGGTCATCCAATTATACCAAACTCGACCCCTCTCCTCCACTCCCTGGGGTGGGGGTTGGGGCAACTTTGGAATTGTAAATAGGAATCCCTATTTTTTATTGCAGATTCAGATTCCCCATAATAAATAAGTAACTTTTATCTGAAATTTTATTATGAAAAGAATTATCTTCACCACAATGGCGTAGGGATGGGGGAGGATGGATCGAGATTCGTATCGCTGAATAGCTTTTTGAAAAATTAAACATGTGTTTTTTCTTTTTTCAATCCGATGTGTAATTTCTCGAGATATTCGCAAAAATCAATTTTCTTGCGATTACAGCGTCATCTATCATAAATTACTTCGATGTGTGGTATAGGAAAAAGAGCAAAAGAATATTTTAACCACGTCATAAACATTAATAATATTTGAGTTACAAAAAAAAAGAGAGAGCAAATATTCTAACAAAGCAAATATTTAGATAAAGATTACGAATTATAAAAAGAAATATAATTAAGAACACATACACTGTAACCAGGAAGCCACGTTCGATATTCACCGTTATTTAATCATAAGTAACATTTAAGGAAAAAATTCGCTTAGCTTATTGTACGGTTGCAATGATAGAAAGTTTAAATCTTCAAAGACAAGAAAATACAAAAGTAAAATCAAGAAGTGAATAAATAAAATGAGCAAGCGAAGAAAATATTAGATAGAAAAAAAGAGAGATAACAAATAAATAAAAGGACGTATATATAAATACAATAACGTAACATCTATTGTCGGAAATTATGAAGAAACGAAATAATTAATTTAGGAATTAGGAACATATAATATCCCTACAAAGCAAAGTACGGACAAGTCCGCAGAAATATATTCGCATATATGCATAGACGTAATGTAGAACAATATTTAACCAAAGTAGGAATAGCAATATAGCCAATCAATTGCCAATCAAATATCCTTTCCTTATTAAATGTAACATTTTTCTTTTGTTTGATAAAATTCGTCATGGAACGAACAAAAACGAGTATAACATATAAATTCCAACGCCGTGCAAGGGACAAGTCGTTAAAAGAAAAGAATAGTACGACAAGCATAATTGGAAAATTGTTAGCTTCACCTTCGGATTCGGTTATTAGACTTCTCCTAATAATCGTTTTAAGGGGGGAGGTGTTACGTCCTGACTTAACGTCGCATTTATATATTTTATTCCAATTACGTTAACGTTCATCTATTTTAGTTCCGCTACAGTAAAAGTAACTTTTTACATTTTTATTTTATTTTCGAATTTCTTGAGAAAAAGGGAAAGTGATTTTAACGACAGAGAGCGGAGCAAAGTTGAGGTGCGGCTCCACCGACCGTCTCCCCGGAAAATTAATCTTGTAAAGATGGAATTTTTACAGCGCTCCCGGTCAAACGGCAAACTTTCAAAGCATGGGATCTACTGCATAGACCCGGTTATCGACTGCTATTTATGGATTTTTTATTCAGCGCAGCCTTACGCTCAATCCTCGACCAGGGGTTCGGCGAGTCGCCGCCGGGGCGTTGTTGGTCGTAGGAGAGCGGTTGGAGGGAACGCTATCACGTGACCAGGCGACCGCACAATTTCTTCTCGATTTTGCCTGAAATCTTCTGTCCCCCCCTCTCTCTCTCTCTGTACAAGGATGATGAAATTATGAACAATTATTGTCTGAACGAAACAATTAAGAAAAGTGGAGGAACTATTGATTTAAACGAAAGATTTATGACCATTAAAGTGTTCACACGAAAATGTTAGGTAAATTATCAGCAGCAAAGAGAACAATTATGCTTCCATATGGAAACTACCCAGGACTGTCACTCGAAAACGAGTGCAATCCACATTGAATTAATGAGCTTCCCAGTTGTAACCGGGTAATAGAGGAAAGATCAGTATTCCGGGATTAATTTCCTTTTCCTCTTGAGATTATATTAATAAGTCTCTCATAAAATATTGGAATCTATAGTAAAAATATCATCACATATATAATATGCATATATAGAAAGGATAAAAGAAATACTAGGATTAATTTACAGTGAAATAGCGAAAAATAGACAAAAACGAGAAAGAGATGAGACTGAATTGAGTTGCAATGAAGCTTCTCCTGCAGGAAAGCGATGCTGGCCGAGTCTCTACGTTACGATAAACGCCTTGGCGCGAGGGCTGAACAGCGATCTATCTGACTTGCGTACGGACGAAATATACCTGTAACCGAGTCGGGCGAGTCGCTCTCAGGAAAAATACTTTCTCTCTCTCTCTCTCTCTCTCTCTCGCAAGCCATGTATGAAGCATTTCCACCCATCGTGTACGAAGCTATCAGGAGTACAAATTGAAAATGCGGGATTTTTTTCTATTTTTGAACGTTTATTCTGAAAAAATGGTAACAAATGAATTATTCAAAGTATTGTCCATCGCTAGCCACAACTTTTTCCCATCTTTCTGGCAATTTACGGATACCGTCGCGAAAAAATTCGGCCGGCTTGGCTGCTATCCAGTCATCGACCCATTTTTGGGCTTCTTCGTAAGAATGGAAGCGCTGGTCAGCTAGGCCATGTGTCATCGATCGGAAAAGGTGGTAATCGGAAGGAGCAATATCTGGGCTATACGGCGGGTGGGGTAAGACTTCCCATTTCAGCGTTTGTAGGTATGTTTTGACCGGCGCTGCAACATGTGGCCGAGCGTTGTCATGTTGCAAAATTACTTTGTCGTGTCTTTGCTCGTATTGTGGCCGTTTTTCTTTGAGTGCGCGGCTCAAACGCATCAATTGAGTTCGGTATAGTGCTCCTGTGATGGTTTCGTTCGATTTCAATAGCTCATAATACACCACACCCAGCTGGTCCCACCAAATACAGAGCATGAGCTTGGCGCCGTGAATATTTGGTTTGGCCGTCGATGATGATGCACGGCCGGGGTAACCATATGATTTTTTGCGCTTCGGGTTATCGTAATGGATCCACTTTTAATCACCAGTGACAATGCGATGCAAAAAACCCTTCCGTTTTTGCCGTTCGAGCAGCAGTTCGCATGCAAAAAAACGGCGCTCGACGTCTCTCGGCTTCAGCTCATACGGCACCCAATGTCCTTGCTTTTGGATCATTCCGAGGGCTTTTATACGATGGGAAATGGCTTGTTGTGTCACTCCCAATGAATCTGCGAGCTCTTGTTGAGTTTGACACGAGTCTTCATTGAGTATTGCCTCCAATTCAGCATTCTCAAACTTTTTCACTTGGCCCGGCTGCTCTTTATCCTCAACGTCAAAATCACCACTTCTAAACCGCACAAACCATCTCTCGCACGTTGAAACCGATGGAACATGACTCGGATAAGCCTCGGAGACCAATCGATGTGCTTCAGCAGCACTTTTCTTCAAATTAAAGAAGTAAATTAAAACTTCCCGCAAATGCTGTTTTGTTGGCACGAAACTCGACATATTGAGAGCTCAAAAAAACTATGAATTTGACACTGCGACAAATTGACACATACTGAAAATTAAAGCTATAAGACGTAGCTTTGACATGAACATAGTCACAGTACTGCCTGATGCGTATAGCGTTAGTAACGCCATCTGTTATCAAACCCGCATTTTCAATTTGTACCCCTGATATATAGAGTGTACGACGCGAAAAACCAGCTGGTACTATGTTTAGGGCACATCGAGATAATCACAATTACTACGACTGGAGACGACGATGAGATACCGAAGAAACGAAAAAGCGAAGACGACGAGGAGGAGGAGGAACAGGAAGAGGAAAAAAAATTGGATGAAAATATGACGAAAAACACAAATGAGAAACTTGATGTGATATTAAATAATATAGAAGAGATAAAAAATAAGCACGGCCACCGCAGTGATATAAAAGAGTTAATAGGATCGATAATCAAAGAAGAAATAAAGCAAATGAAGAGTCAGTTAGACATGGAAAATCTGGGACAAAAACTTAAAGTTGCCGTGAAAGAGATCATAACAGAAGAGGTAAATAATATAACTCAAAAAATGGCTAACGAAATTGGTGTCTAGAGGCCTATATTAGAGGAAGTAGTGGGTGATAAATCGAATTCTAATATAAATAACTGTAATAAGCAACCTGAGACAAAGACAATTCCTAAGAGCGAAAGGGTCAAATAATCATACGCACAAACAATTAAAAAAAGTAAAAAAAAAGAAATCATAATACAACCAGTTACAGAGCAAGAGAGTGAAACTACAGCAGGAAAGATTAAGACTAATGTTGACATTATGAAACTAGGAGCGAGTGTCGAAAAAATCGTTAGAGGCCCCAAAGGAAGGATCACACTGGAGTGCGAAAGAAAGAAAGATACAGACATCTTGAAAGAGGCTCTTAATGAAAAATTAGGCGCACAATTTAAAATCTACGCCCCAAACAAAAAGCTTCCTAAAGTAAAAATAGTGGGAATAGAAGAAAAAATAGGAAAGGACGACGAAACAATTTTGATACAAAAAGTTAGCAAGCAAAACGAATTCGACACGGAAAGAGAATCGTTCAAGATGAAAATTGTAAAAATAAGAAATATACAAAATCGAGAGACAATAACGATACTCGAAGTAGATAAGTATACTGACAAGTTTCTGGTAGAAAATAAAAATCGGTTGGAAAAATTGTCGAGTTTTCGACTACGTAAGCGTTTTACGCTGTTACAATTGCTGGGGTTATAATCACGTAGCGGCTGAATGTAAAAACGAAAGGACATGCAAAACGTGCGATGGAAATCACAAAATAGAAGAATGTCAAATTAAAATAAAAATAAAAAGTGTACAAACTGCTCTAAAACTGCAAGAAAATTAAATCTAGACATAACATGTGATCACGAAGCGACAGACAGAGAATGTGAGTCATATAAAAGAATTGTAAATAAATTAAAAAGGAATATCCAATACTGCGACGAATAACAACCAACGATAGAAAAGAATAACACGGTAAACCCATTCATTCTATTTCTAAACGTACAAGGCTTTATTAACAACAAAGATGCAATAGGAAGTTTAGTCATACACTGCAAACCGAAAATTTTTTGCCTAACAGAAACACATGTAACTGAAGAAATAGATAATAGAGAGCTTATGTTAGCAAACTACGATGTAGTAAGATGCAACACGAATAATAGAAGAACAGGCGGGGTATTAATATATGTAAAACGAGGAATAAGGTATAAGATTATTTTGAATAGAAGTATAGAAGACAATGTATGGATAAGTGCAATTCAACTAATGGGTAAATACCAGGAAATAGTATTACAATATGTAACCTATATCATTCCCCAAATCAAAGTGATGGTAGATTTATTGAATAAATTACAGAGGTATGTGAAGGTTTGTTAGACATAGGACACGTGATACTGCTTGGGGACTTCAACATAGATGTTAATAAGAATGAGGAACACTACCAAAAAAGACTAAAAAGAAACTTACGAAACTTACGATTAAAGCAATATGTTACAGAATTTACGAGAATCACGGAATTATCAAAAACCATGATAGACCTAGTCTTTTCAAATTTTTATGCCGTAACAAATGTGCTTGAAACTCCAAAAATATCAGACCATCAAATAGTCAGAATAGACGTTCTAGAAGAAATACAGGAAGAAAGTAATACAGACTTGTATACACGGGACTACACGGATTTCAATGAAGAAAATTTTTATAACACACTGACAGCAATCGTAGAAAATTATTATGACGCAAACAAAGATACAAACACACTAGCAAATGACATGATACAATACATTGCACAGGCTGTTAACATATCAGGAGTACAAATTGAAAATGCGGGATTTTTTTCTATTTTTGAACGTTTATTCTGAAAAAATGGTAACAAATGAATTATTCAAAGTATTGTCCATCGCTAGCCACAACTTTTTCCCATCTTTCTGGCAATTTACGGATACCGCCGCGAAAAAATTCGGCCGGCTTGGCTGCTATCCAGTCATCGACCCATTTTTGGGCTTCTTCGTAAGAATGGAAGCGCTGGTCAGCTAGGCCATGTGTCATCGATCGGAAAAGGTGGTAATCGGAAGGAGCAATATCTGGGCTATACGGCGGGTGGGGTAAGACTTCCCATTTCAGCGTTTGTAGGTATGTTTTGACCGGCGCTGCAACATGTGGCCGAGCGTTGTCATGTTGCAAAATTACTTTGTCGTGTCTTTGCTCGTATTGTGGCCGTTTTTCTTTGAGTGCGCGGCTCAAACGCATCAATTGAGTTCGGTATAGTGCTCCTGTGATGGTTTCGTTCGATTTCAATAGCTCATAATACACCACACCCAGCTGGTCCCACCAAATACAGAGCATGAGCTTGGCGCCGTGAATATTTGGTTTGGCCGTCGATGATGATGCATGGCCGGGGTAACCATATGATTTTTTGCGCTTCGGGTTATCGTAATGGATCCACTTTTCATCACCAGTGACAATGCGATGCAAAAAACCCTTCCGTTTTTGCCGTTCGAGCAGCAGTTCGCATGCAAAAAAACGGCGCTCGACGTCTCTCGGCTTCAGCTCATACGGCACCCAATGTCCTTGCTTTTGGATCATTCCGAGGGCTTTTATACGATGGGAAATGGCTTGTTGTGTCACTCCCAATGAATCTGCGAGCTCTTGTTGAGTTTGACACGAGTCTTCATTGAGTATTGCCTCCAATTCAGCATTCTCAAACTTTTTCACTTGGCCCGGCCGCTCTTTGTCCTCAACGTCAAAATCACCACTTCTAAACCGCACAAACCATCTCTCGCACGTTGAAACCGATGGAACATGACTCGGATAAGCCTCGGAGACCAATCGATGTGCTTCAGCAGCACTTTTCTTCAAATTAAAGAAGTAAATTAAAACTTCCCGCAAATGCTGTTTTGTTGGCACGAAACTCGACATATTGAGAGCTCAAAAAAACTATGAATTTGACACTGCGACAAATTGACACATACTGAAAATTAAAGCTATAAGACGTAGCTTTGACATGAACATAGTCACAGTACTGCCTGATGCGTATAGCGTTAGTAACGCCATCTGTTATCAAACCCGCATTTTCAATTTGTACCCCTGATAGTTGCACCGAAAATGAAGAAAACAATACAAAAAAATGGAAAGAGAAACCATGGATCACACGGGAAGTTAGAATAGAAAGTGAAAGGCGCGATAATGCGTACAAAATAGCAGCATGTACAAGTGACCGAGTTGATTGGGAGGTACATAAATACCAAAGAAATAGAGTAGTACAAGCAATACGTAAAAGTAAAACAGAGTATTATGAACAGAATATAGATAACAATAAATCAAACCCAACCAAGATGTGGAAAACACTAAAAGTATTAATTGGAACGAAAAGAAAAAATATGGTAGTGTTACGTCCTGGGTCTCCAACCCCCTTTGTGAATTTTTGAATTTTTAATAATTTATATTCGATTTATTATTCATTCTTTTTGCTAACGTCAGCGTTCACACGCTGGCCGGCGAGACGCGGAGCGTCGGCGTGATACGTTGCCATCCGCTAATAATTTGCTTAGGTCAGCGTTCACACGCTAACCAACGGGACGCGGCGCACCGACAAGACGCGCTGCGCCCTGCAAATAATTATTACGCGTGCCTTCTGCACTGCTTTATTCATTTTGATTAGTTAGTTCATCTCCGGGGGCCGACCACGACGGTCGGTCCTCGTAACAGCACGGGCCCGTACTTACCTCCTATTTACAAAGACATTTACCATTCAAAATTGTGTTATTGTGCCGCGCGCCATTTATTGACTATTTTAACATATATATATAATGTTGTGCCGCGCGCCGTTCATTGACTGTTTAATCAAGTATTCGTAGTGGTTAGTTCGTGCTACAATATATATTGTTTTACTGGTTTAGTGTGTTAAAATACATCTACATATAAAGACTATTGTGTCAAAAGACTGTTTATTGTGCAAATTCAGATCATTACTCTTTTACTCATCTATTTGTGTTCCAATAAACTTTATTTATCTATTCATTTAAATCCGCCCCTCACCAAAAACCGTCCTCCAATCCCGAGCCGGCACATTCCGGCTCAAAATGGAGATAAATATATATTATTCCGTCGTTGCGTCCACTCGTTAAAACCCAGGACGTAACAGGTAGAAAAAGAAATAAGCTTCAATGGAGAGAGATGTACAAATGGAAAGGATATTGCAAACAAATTCAATTACTTTTTTCTGCAAAGTATAGAGGACATAGTTAGTGATGAAGAGGAAACAAGAGATGCGGAAATGAGAATAGAAATCGTAGAAGGAAGAGAATTTGCTCATATCAATGAAGTCACCTATCAGGAGGTAGATAAAATTATACGAAATTTGGAAAATAAAAAAGGTACAGATGACGGGATAACAATAAATATACTAAAATTAGCATGGGGGTGTATTGGAAAAAAAATTCCTATCTTTAATTAACAGGTGTATACGGGAGGGAAGTTGTCCGGACAGTTGGAAAAAATCAACAATAATACCTATTCCTAAGATAAATAATAGTAAAAAAGCTAAAGATTATAGACCTATAAATATCTTACCTATATACGAGAAAGTTCTAGAGTTAGTTGTAAAAAATCAATTAAACGAGTACCTTGATGAAAAAAAAATACCGGTTGATGTCCAATCTAGCTTCCGAAAAAACTTCTCATGCGAAATGGCAATACAAAATACTGTGATAAATGGGAGCGAATCTCTGAATACCAGCGAGATAGTGGGAGTGGTATTTTTGATAAATGGTTTGTCGAATATTTAAGTAACAGAAAGCAGCAAGTCAAATACGGAGAAAGTACATCCACAACAAAGAATACGATACATGGAGTACCGCAAGGATCAGTCTTAGGGCCGCTTTTGTTTATTGAGTACATAAATGATCTTGTTAAAGTACTGCGCTTTTGCTCATGTAAAATGTTTGCGGATGATACTATAATATATATAAATGGAAAGGATACTAGTGAGATTGAAAGAAAATTAAACTATGATTTAAAAAATGTTGTAAAATGGCTACGATGTAACTCTTTAAGACTGAATACAAGTAAGACTAAATTTATGTTAATACATGATCCGCATAAACTATCAATGAGAAACTGCTGTGATATAGAAATCGAGGAAGAAAAACGAGAAGAAGTAAACGAGATAAAATATCTTGAAGTAATATTAAATAAACATCTACAGTTTAACAATCAGGCAGACTTCATTGCAATAAAAGTAGCAAAGAAGGTGAGCTTTTTGTACCGACTAAATAAATATGTTTCGTCATATACGTTGGTAACTGTATATAAGTCTATAGTAGCCCCGCATTTTGACTACTGCAGCACACTAATGTTGAAATTCAATGACTACAACATGGCTTTGTTGCAGAAAGCCCAAAATCGCGCGATGAGAGAAATTCTTAAATGTAGTAAAGAGGTACCGATCCGAGAAATGTTAGAGGCACTTAGCTTTATATGTGTGAAAGAAAGAATGCATTAAAATGTATGCCTGTTTGTACACAAACTGAAATGTGGAATTATGCCATCATACTTGTTGAAGGAAGTTAAGTTTGTAAAAGATGGTCACCGTTACAATACAAGGCAAAAGGAGAATATCAAAGTAGATTTCCGTAAAACGAGTGCAGGACAAAGATCAATGACATACAACAAAATTAATGAAAGGAAGGGAACAGGAGTGAAACAGAAGAGAAATCAACCATGGATCAATAATACTAGAAGTAGATGAAGTAAGTCACGAGGAGCTACTGAGAAAAGGTAAGCTCAGCGTGGGATGGAGAAAATGTCCGGTTTTCAATCACGTCAACGTAAAGCGATGCTTCAAGTACTGGGGCTATTATCATATAGCGATAAATTGTACAAGAGAAGAAACCTGCTACAAATGTGCAGGAAAACACAACGCAAGAGAGTATACAATAAATAAGAGTAAGTGTGTAAACTGTACGTCTAAAAACCAAACGTACAATCTGAAGATAAATGTAGAACATAGTGCGCTGGACCGGGAATGTCCAACATACAAAAGAGCGTTGCAAGAGGAAAAGAAGAGAACGGGCTGGATAGAGTAGCAATCACGGAATGAAGATACGATATGGTACACGAATGCGCAAAGTCTTTTAGCATATAACGAAGAGACGACACCAGGTGGTTGACAGAATGAAACCTGCAATCATAGCGTTATCGGAGACGATGGTGACTGCTGAAATCGGGGACAGTGAAGTATATATGCCGGGTCATAGTGCAATTAGGTGCGATGCAGAAAATAGAAACACAGGAGGGGCCATAGTATACGTAAGAGATGGTATTAAATGTGAATTAGTAAGGAAGAATAAAATTGAGTCAAACTGCTGGAGTGTAGCAATAGAGGTCAATGATAAGATATATAAAGGAGTTATAATACTGGTGTACCATTCACCGAGTGCGTCAGATGCGGAATTTATAAGATTCATAGAGGATATAACTAAAGAGTTAACAATAAAAGGAGATTGTTTAATAATAGGAGATTTTAACATAGATGTCAAGGGAAACTCGTTCTATAAAAAACAACTAATATTAGGAATGTTAAGCTTAGGGATGAAACAGTATGTAAACGAGCCAACGAGAATAACGTAGGATAGTCGAACAATTATTGATCTTGTGTTTCTAAATACAAGCGTGCAAGTGCATGTGGAACGCGAACCAAAAATAACAGACCATGCGTGGGTAAAAGTAATATTAGGAACAAGCAATACAGAGAGTTAACAGAGAGAATATAATACCAGGAACTATAGTAAAATTGACGTGAAAGAGTTTACAACGGTGTTGAAAAACTCCGTGCGACAATGGACAGATGGAGATATAAATAGAAAGGCAAAGATGCTGTCGATAGTATAGCAGACACTTTGGACATAAAAAAAAACGTAGCACCATAAAAAGTAGTTAGGATTCCAAGCGTATGGGAAGGTAAAAAATGGTACTCTGATGAGAAAAGAAGGGCAATTAATATGTTGCCATTGTACGAGAAGGTCCTAGAGTTGGTAGTGAAAAGTCAAATCGAAAAGTATTGGGAATCAAATGAGGTTATGACAGAACATCAGTCGGATTTTAGAAAACAATTTTCGTGTGAAACGCGATTCAAACCGTGATAGACGAATGGAAATTAAACATTAGCGAAGGGAAAATAGTAGGAGTAATGTTTATGGACTTAAAACGAGCATTTGAAACAGTGGATAGAGAATTGTTAACAGAAAAAATGTTTCAATATGGAATCAGAGGTAAAGTGTTAGATTGGTTTAGGTCGTACTTAAACAATAGAACGCAAAGAGTACGGTTTAATGAGGAATTTTCGGAAATTATTAGGTGCGCAACTAAGTTCCCGCTGTATTTTTATTATGAAAATGCAACTTTATTGTGAAAAAAATGTTTACAAATGAATCATTCAAAATATTGCCCATCCCTAGCGACAACTTTTTCCCATCTTACTGGCAGAGCTTGAATACCGTCATGGTAGAAGTGTTCGTCTTTTGAGGCTATCCACGAATCAAGCCATTTTGAGATGTCTTCATATGAGCTGAACTACTGATTAGCCAGACCATGTGCCATCGAACGGAACAAGTAATAATCGGACGGCGCAATATCTGGGGAATATGGCGGGTGGGGTAGGACTTCCCATTTGAGCGTTTCTAAGTAGGTTTTAACGGGTTTGGCAACGTGAGGCCGAGCGTTGTCATGCTGTAGAATCACTTTTTCGTGCCTCTGCTCGTATTGTGGCCGCTTTTCGCGCAGTGCTCGGCTCAATCGCATCAATTGAGTTCGATACCGTTCCCCAGTGATGGTTTTGTTCGGTTTCAACAGCTCATAATAAATAACACCACCCTGGTCCTACCAAATATACAGCAAAATTTTCGCAGCGTGAATATTCGGCCGAGCCGACGACGTAGAAGCATGACCGGGCAGTCCCCATGATTTTGTTCTCTTTGGGTTGCTATAATGAATCTATTTTTCATCACCCGTAACGATGCGATGAAGAAAACCATTCTTTTTTTTGCCGCTGGAGCAGTTGTTCACAGGCGAAAAAACGACGCTCAACGTCTCTTGGCTTCAAATCATAAGGAACCCAAGTTCCTTGATTTTAAATCATTCCTAACGCATGCAATCGCTTGGAAACGGCTTGGCGGGTAACTTCTAATGCTGAAGCAAGCTCTTTTTGCGTTAGACACGGATCCTCATCGAGCAACGTCTCCAATTCAGCGTCTTCGAAGGTTTTTGGCCTTCCTTCACGCGAACGGTCGTCAACATCGAAATCACCGTCTTTGAAGCGACGGAACCCCTCACGGCATGTTGTTTCACTTAGAGCAGCATCTCCATAAACTTTTTGGAGTTCTCGATGCGCTTCAGCCGCCGTTTTCTTCGAGTGAAAGAAGAAAAGCAACACTTCCCGCAAATGACGATTATTTGGCACAAAATCAGACATTTTCACACAACCAAAAGTATATGACGCAAAAACAAAATCACTAATGTGTCAAAGCGGTTTGTTTACCATATGTCTAAGCTTGGTTCATGACGTTTTGGATATGTCCCAATCGACCCGCACTTACTACTGGAGCCATCTCTTACAAAACAGCGGTAACTTAATTGCGCACCTAATATTATAACGAAATACGGGGTACCACAAGGCTCCGTATTAGGGCATCTGTTGTTCATTATATATATAAATTATATAGTCGAAATATGTCCAGAAGACTAAAATAAAAATGTTTGCTGATGATGCACTAGTATATGTTACTGGTGTCAGTAGTGCGGAGGTGGAAAGAAAGATGAATGGGGCATTAAACATAGTGGAAAGATGGATGAATAGTGTTATGCCGGTACCGGGTGATTGGATTATTCGGTATTCGGTATAATATTAAAAACTTATTATTTTTGGGATCATTTGCCGATAAGGAGATGAATCTCGAGTTATCGATGAAAACGCGAATTTAGATAAAATGAAGTATTTATTATAGACAACGGTAACTTTCCGTTGTCTATGTAAAAGTCAATGTAAGAATGTGCAATAATATGTTGTTTCGAGTATTTGACGAGGAACCAACCCGTTCTATCTTGAGCTAATTCATAACAGATTTTCGTAAAGCAGTTGTTAACTGTGTTCACGAAAATCTCTTCATTCGCAATTTTAGCGTTATCCTATCGTCGAACGCCAAGCGAGTCGCCTCATGCTGCGTCAGCGTTCTTGGTGTCGATCGTACGATCAGGCATTGGACTTCGTTTCCTGTCTTGAACGAATTCCAATCTTTCTTTGCTATGGAATATTCCCGAATATACGAAATACGAAGTGGAATATTCCGCGGCACAAAATCCCTCCCCCCTTAGAGGAAAAATTTTTTCTTCGATTGGTTTCTCTTATTTCCACTTACAATTTGATATTTCATATATCGGACAACATAGCAGACAATACAATCTTCATTTGTTAACGATGAAGTTTTCCTTTTGCTTCTTATCGTCTTTCGTGCCGAGCGAGTCGTTCTCGGTTGCGGACAGGTGCATACTCTGGCCAGCTCGGATCGCAGTTGCTCCTCTGGCTGTTGTCGTCCGAGCGGCTCGAGGTTGATGTTTACCTCGGCTACTGCCGGGGTCGTTGCCTCGGTTGTCCTTGTCGGTGTCTGCTTCCGCTTGTACCTGTAACATTTAAACAGAAGGAAGCCGACCAAGGCTTCTGCTCGAATCTCCGAGCTTTTGTAGCCCCTCCGAATATCGCAGCACGCTTGATAGGGAAACTTCCTCCTCGGTGCGTGTCGGAGGTGCCTCAGCCTCTATTTCCCTCAATTTTAGGGCGTACATACGCCTATCAAAGCCAGTATTTCAGTTATTTGTGTCCGTTTTCGCGTACTTTAGAACTTCGCAGGGTGCGTTGTTTGTAACCGAAATTGTAGGGTGTGTCGACGGGCAAATGTAAGATTTGTTCAGTACCTTGCAATTTTTAAAGTATTTTTGTATACGGTACTTTTTGTATACAGTACTATTGCTGCCCGATCAGCGGTTACTCTCGCAGGAGCACTACCGCGTTGCTTCGTTGCGATAGGTGTGGTAGTGCGTCGACGAGGTGTCTTGTGAGCGTTCTTGGCGGCAGGGACGTTGCTCTGGCCTTACCACTAGCTATGTCGTTTACCAGCCACACTAACTCCTGTACGTCCTCGACTGCAATACTTATCGCGTTGAGCGTCTCTTCCAAGTGTTGACGCCTCGTTACATACTACAGGTTGTCGTTGAGTGTGTGATTTATACGCTGTATCTGGGCCAGCAGGGCCTGTTCGTTGGCCTTTATATGATGCGCGCTTTCATTATATAGGCTGAGGGTGGTCCTTACCACTTATTTTTAGTTTTTCAACTCTTCCTGCAGTGTCTGCTGTGAGGCCTGCATTCTGGCAATCTCTTCGTGGAGCTTTTGGGCATCGGCAGCGTCCATATGTCCTATGATGGCTTCGATGCTTCCAAGGCCGTCGACCATTATATGCTTAATCGAAAAATGTTTGTCTTAATTATGTACGGTTATTACCTACTCTGCTTGGTTCATTGAAGTTTCCACCTTGCGCCCTGAGAGGTTCTTACCCAAATTCAATATTAGCTCTAATTAATCTGTTAATAAGCTATAGGTAATTTTTATAATTTCATATATTCCTGATCTATTAGTGCTCGATAAAGAGTTTCAGGCGGTTTGCAGGTACCGCCTGAATTTTATGTCTCTTCCGGACTACGAAATTGACGGGGGGCCTCTTCTCTATTATTTCGTGAGGTCCCGTCCACTTCGGGGTCAGCTTGGCTGACCGCCCCCTACGCACCGTGTCGTCACGGAGGAGTACGCGTTTTCCGACGCGGTACTCCTGTTCCTGCGCGCTGTGGTAATATGTATTCTTTAACCGTCTTTTCGCGCCTTCCAGATTATCGCGCGCTATAGTCCATGCGGCGCGTAGTCGCTCTCGTAGTTCTTGGACGTAGTCGTCATACGCATAGGTACCTCGGGGCTCCTGTCTTACGGACGTCGGTAATTCAGCTTCGCTACCATACACCAGCACGTGGAGAGATAGTCCAGTCCCCGTATGCGGCGTGGTGTTGTATGTAAACATTGCGTACGGCAGCAACTCGTCCCAGTCTCCTTGATCCTCTCTTATGAACTTTTTCAGGTATTCTGCGAGAGTGCGGTGCGACCTTTCCAGGGCGCTATTCGATTCCTGGTGGTATGCCGTTGTCTGTATTTTCTCAATTCTCAGCAGTCGACACATTTCTTTGAAGGTCGCACTGAGGAAGTTGGTGCCCTGGTCTGACAGTATCATTTCCGGCGTTCCGTGCTGGCAAATTAATTCTTCAACGAGCGCCCTTGCTACCGTCAAAGCCTCTTGGTTCGGCAGGGGGATCATTGCACTGTATTAGATAAGAGCGTCCTGAAACGTAAGTATGTATTTTTTCCCGGAAGCGCGTTCCGGTTGCGGTCCTACGATGTCGACCACAACTTTTTCAAATGACCTCGATGGGGTCTCCGTTACCACTATCGGCACTCGTTCTTTTTTCCTGATTTTGTAGTTTTGACAGGATTCACAGGACGATATGTACTCTTCCAAATCCCTTCTCCGGCCGGGCCAGTCGTACCTGGTCCGGATCCGATGTAACGTATGCCGTATACCCTGGTGCCCTCGTATGGGGGTGTCGTGGTATTCTCTAATTATTCTCTAATTGAGTTCCGCGCCTCGCGGGTTCGCCATGCTGTGCTGGGCTGGCTCGGGGTATTCTCGGCTCTCCGCTTTGTGCCGCTGTCCGTACCCAGGCTCTTGCCGTTCTTTTCTGTCTCGTGGGCGAGCTCGACCTCTCGCTCCGACGAGCTACCATGGCTATACGGGGTATCTTCGGCCCTCCACTTTGTGCGGTCGTTCGTTGTGCCTACTTGCCCCGTAGTGCTATCCTCTTCCGACTCACAGACTACGTTCTCTGACCTCGTTTGGGCCCTCGTAGTAAGAAATATATTCTACATTAAACTCATGTTCCGCTAATTTTATTTTCCAACGCATTAATCTTGATCCTGGGTCCTTTACCCCGAACAGCCAGGTGAGTGGTTGGTGGTCCGTCTCGACCGTGAAACGAGTACCATAAATATATAGCCGGTATTGAGCAAGAACCCAACTATGGCGAGTAGATCTTTTTCCGTCGTTATATAATTTAGCTCGGCCTTCGACATGGTGCGGCTCGCGTAGCATATGGGCAAATCGTCCCCGATTTTGCCTTGCGAAAGAATAGCGCCGAGCGCCATGTCTGAGGCGTCCGTTGTTACAACGAACGGGTTTTCGAAATCCGGATATTGCAATACTGGTGCTGTGGTAAGCGCTGTCTTCAGTTCTTCGAAGGCAGCATCTCTTACCACGGTCCACTCGAATTTAACCCCTTTTTGGGTTATTTCTGTAAGTGGCTTAGCGGTTTTCGAGAAATCCTTGATGAATTTTCGGTAATCACCAGCTAGTCCGAGAAAGGATTGAACTCTTTTTACGTCTCTCGGCACCGGGAATTCCCTTACAGCTTCCAGCTTCTTCGGATCGGCACGTACACCCTCTTCGGAGATGACGTGGCCGAGGTACTGTGTTTCTTTGCGCAGGAACTGGCACTTGCTCGGTTGCACTGCCAATCTGGCTTCTCTTAACCGCTGCAGTACCTCCCGCAGCCTGTCATTGTGCTCCTTGAAGGTCTTTCCGTGAATTACTATGTCATCTAGGTACACATAACATTTAACTCCCTGTAGTCCAGCCAGCGCGGAGTTCATCGACCTCAGGAATGTCGGTGGCGCGTTCTTGAGTCCGAATGGCATGCGGTTATACTCAAGATGGCCCTGTGGTGTAGAAAATGCGGTTTTTCTTTATCTTGCTAAGCCATCGGGATTTGGTGGAATCCAGAGGCGAGATCCAAAGTCGTATAATATCGGGCCCGTCACAACTGGTCTAATATTTCGGTGATATTGGGCAGTAGGTATGAGTCCCCGATAGTGGCTTCGTTCAACTTCTGAAAGTCTACTACTACGCGCATTTTCCTCACTCCTGCCGCATCAGGTTTCTTCGCTACAACCAGCAGCGGCGCGTTCCTCTGACTCCGGCTGAATTGGACAATTCCTTCCGCTAGCATTTTGTCTGTCGGCCTCTCGACTTCTCTTTCTCGTGGACGAGTTTAGCCTCTCGCTTCGACGAGTTATCGTGGTTGCCTTGGGTATCTTTGACTCTCCGCTTTGTGCGGTTGTTCGTATACCCGATTGCGCTATCTTTCTTTTTTTTGTGGGACTTTCTTTTTTGTCCCACTTGGGCTCGTGTGGTCGCGTATATACGACTCAGAGCGTCTGCATCAGTATTTCTTTTTCCGGCTTTCTGCATTTTGCCGGATCCATGCTCCGATTTTACGTTCTTCCCAGGCAAGGGTTGCGATCCTAGGTACTTCGATCCGACCTTAGAGGGTGCGCGATACTGCACCTCGTCCGTGCGCTGTCGCTTGATCCCTCGTAGATGGAATACACCGTTGTATTCGCACATTATTCCTGCGCGAGCTGTTTGCTTTTCACTGCTGGGGGGCACCAAGTCGGGCTTCCGTTGTTGCTGCGCAAAGCGTTTGGCCTTCTTCCCCATGCTCTCTGAGCTTACGCACAGTGTCTTGACCTGTCGGCTACGTACGGCCTTCGCTATCTCCGACGGCTCGAGTGTCGCCGTCGGCTGTTGCACTTCCCCATCGTTTTTATAAACATCTAAACTTACTTTATTGGGTTTTGACGGTGTGACACGGAATCTCGCTACTTTGCCTCGGTTGATTCCGCTCCTTATAAGTGGTCCGACAAATTTATTTTCCTTGGCGGCATTCATGTTAGACCCGTTTTCGGAAGGAAGATTTATCTTTGTAAGCAGGCCTATGTACTTGCATGTCGCGGCAGTTCTGCTGCGTGGTGACGAATATATCCTCGTCGCGCGATCCCATAGCGGCATGCAGTGCCCATACAATTTGAGCATCTCGACATGCAGGATATCCGCTTTATGCTGATTGATAAAGGCCATGCCAAGTAGTCTGTTGACCTTCAACGGCACATTATTCGGAAAGATGTAGAACCAATGCTCTACATTTAAAGCCGGTATCTCGAGCACAATATTCGCTATCCCGAGGGGGGTGAATTTTTCGCCCGCCACCCCCTGTAGCTCTACGGTGCAGTCGTTCACCATGGTCTCTGGTTTGAGACAGCCGTCCTTGATTATGCTGCACTGCGCTCCGGTGTCCGCCTTGAGGGTGACTATGCCGGTCGTGGCCAACGATGCATCGAGATCGAAGTCGCTGGCGGTGGCACTCGACGCCGGCAGCGTTACTTGTAGGAGCTGCAGCGTTGTTTTCTTATGCTTGCACGCAGGTATCTACTGGACAGTTAGCGTATTCAGACTCAGTGCCTCCAGTGTGTTAACGCCTGCAGTGGCTGGATCTGAACCCGTGGTTACCGTATTTCTTGCATCTTTGTAGCCTGCATTTCTTGGCTGTCACGGCGGCTGCGTCGGCTCGCTTTTATTCTACGACAGTCTCTTCCGGCAGTCCTTCCACATGTAGCCTTTCTTCTGGCAGTAACTGCAGGTTATTTCCACATTGTGGATTGTCTTGCTTTCACTGGGTACTGGTAGGCTTACTCATCCCGTATCCCGGGTGCAGTCTCGAGCCATGTGTCCAGCTTTTCCGCAGGTGAAACAATTTTCTCCCTGCCGGGATGGTGCGCCTAGGGACCTTCTGGGGTGGCTTAGTGCTCCACCTACCCCTCTCTTTGGCTGCACTATGTTGGTTATCTCTATGGCTCCTGCCACAGAGTCATACAGCGATTGGTAATTTCTCGCACGCACCAGCACTTGCACCGGGCGTGCAGGCCGTTTTCGAAGTTGGCCTGTGCACTTCGTTGGGTGACACTCTTGACGGTGATCTTCTGATCCTCTGTTTTCAACGTTTTGCAAAGTATTTCGGCGATGTCTACCGTAATTCTCTCTGTTCTTGCCGCGTAGGCGGCGATGTCCTCGTTCTGTCTCTGCCGGAGGGAGCTGAACTCCATTTACAACGCGGCCAGGGACTTCCGTTGTCCGTACATCGCTTCTAACTCGCTCCTGAGTAGCGCCATGGTACTGATGGTTTTGTGATGCAGTTGTCTTGCTGCCGCATCCTCTAGCTTACTCATGACTATCAACTCCAGGAGGGTTTCATGCTCCTCCTCTGCTACCCTGCGGAATATCGTCTCGCAGGACTTAAAGAAGAGCGGCAACGCCTTCGAATCCTTGCCGTCGAACGTTTTCACTATTTTTATTCCGAGGCTGAGGCTGAGCATATTTGAGGGTCTCTGCGTCTCCTCGAACCGCGTGCGTCTTGAGGGCTGTGCGGGGGGCGGATAGTCCTCCATCCCTGCTCCTCCTAACCGTCGCTGAAGCTCGGAAATTTGCTACCTTAAGAAGTGAATGAGCTCATACTCGTCAGCACCAATCTCGTTTAGCGTATCCACCAAATTCCTTCGTGCCGACTGTGTTTCAGCCTCCCTGAGTTCGCGATCGAGTTCGCGTTGGCCTCGTTCGTGCTCGCGCTGCAGTCTTTCGCACTGCCGTCGAGTTCTTTCCAATTCGCGTTGGCTCCGGTTGACCGCCTCCATTCAATCGCGTACTCTTGCTGGTACCGACCGGGCTGCCGTACTGGTTGCTGCAGGGTATCCTACGCGATCTATCGTACGCATGTTCCGTATTTCCCGCTCGACCGTGTCTTCGATTACGCTTTCAGGCGTTCTTTCGCCAGTAGCCATATTAAACACGTCGTCGCTATCGATACTACTATCGTCCCGAAAAGACGCGACCCTGAGTGGGTTCACGCCAAACTCAGCGCCCAGTCGGCCTGTGAGGGCCTCCTGCCTGGCTGCGGGGATTCGTCCCAACGGCGAGAACTCTGATAACGCCCTGCGCGCTGCGTACACGATATCCCCGACGGCTGCAGCTGAGCCCGCTGCAGGTTCCACCTCTTCACCGGGCATCGAAGTTTCTAACGAATTAACTCTGCGTTTCGGTTTCACTCCCCTAAGTCCCGGCATGTTGCTAATTTCGCGGCGAACAAGACTCTAAAATATACCCACAAAATCTCGAAAGAAATATCTCTGGTGCAATATATTTATTTTGAAAAAAAAAAATTTTTTTTCCAAGTGTCTGTCCTAACTGGCTTTGGTTTAAATCGGCAATATGTATTAGTATAACGTAACCGCCACTTACAGAAAGATGATCTGGTACACGGTCCTCTCCATGGCGATGTTCTCGGGTGCTGTCGACTTGGTGTCCTGCAGCTTCTCCCTGTAGATGGTCCAGACGTCCTTCTTGGCGCCGTTGACCCATTTCTTCGCTGGTTTCTGGGTTCGTCCTTAGTGCGTCGCCAGTGGTTGCGCGACGGCTTCTTCTCAAGTAGCTGCTTCGAGTACTTGGCTGCACACTTTGTGCGTTTTTCCACGATTTGACGTAACACCGTCAATCGGGATTTTAAACAGTTGACCGATGTCACACCGCACCGACGTACACTTCGCGCTTTTGCGTTAGCTTAGTCGGGTTTTCACAAACTACACTGGCGTCTTTTGCACGAGTCGTAGTCGTCACTTCAGAGTCACTCTTATTTACTTTGTCCAAAACACTTTTCGCGAAAACGCGAAAACGCGAATTTATATAAAACGAAGTATTTATTATAGGCAACGGTAACTTTCCGTTGTCTATTTAAAAGTCAATGTAAGAATGTACAATAATATGTTGTTTTGAGTATTTGACGAGAAACCAACCAGTTCTATCTTGAGTCTAATTTATAACTGACTTTCGTAAAGCAGTTGTTGACTGCGTTCACGAAAATCCATTAATGCATAATTTTAGCATGCTGCGTCGGCGTTCTTGGTGTCGATCGTACGATCGGGCATTGGACTTCGTTTCCTGTCTTGAACGAATTCCAATGTTTCTTTGCTATGGAATATTCCCGAATATGCGAAATACGAAGTGGAATATTCCGCGGCACAACAATAGGAACAAACTAAAAATGAATGAGGAAAGAACCAAATTTATGATTGTGAGGAGTATAAGAAAAGAGTTAAGAGGGAATATTGTACTGAAATGCAGGGATGGAACCGAATTAGATCGAGTGGAGGTAATTAAATATTTAGGTGTAATGATAGATGATAAGCTACGATTTAAAGAACACTGTGAGTATGTTCAAAAAAATAGGTAAAAAACCAGTTTTCTGAACAGAATAGGGCAATATATCGGCATACACCAGATGTGTCGTATGTAAAGCAATCATAGCACCGCACTTTGAGTATTGCGCATCACTGCTAGTGGGTATGGGTGAGACTGAGTTGAATAAACTGCAAATAGCGCAGAACAGAGCGATGCGAGTCATATTGGAATGCAGCCGGTATACGAAGGTAGACGATATGTTACAAGCGGTTCAGTTTATGAGTGTGAGACAGAGACTGTATTATAATGTGTATATATTTCTTTTCAAGGCTGTAAATAAATTATTACCGAAAGAACTGCTGAGTAAATTCTAAGTTGTTAAATCTAGAACGAGTCGGGAAACGCGTCAAGCGGAAAATATTATAATTCAATTTAGAAGAACGAGAAGTGCTCAAAATAGTATGTTTTACGAAGGAGTGAAAATGTACAATGCGTTGTCAGCAGAGGTTAAAGGCTGTGTAAAACTAGTTCAGTACAAGAGTATGTTAAAAGCATTTATTATAAGCGAAATTAAATAACTTCAATATAAACGTAAGGTAAACATGTAAATTATGTACATCAAATAGTTGAGAAAGCTAATAAACATCTCTCTCTCTCTCTCTCTCTCTCTCTCTCTCTCTCTCTCTCTCTCTCTGCCTCTCTCTCTTTCTGTCTTCTATAACACGTGAATAATTGTCTTACTAACAAGTTATTTAAGAAAACGGGCGTAACTATAAGTAGAGTAATTACTAAGTAACCGAATAACCAATAACGACTAGAATAAGTCATATTCATACTAATTAGAGATCAACGCTAAAATCAGCTGGTATACGACAACGCAAGTTAACTACAGAACCTGTAACAAAATTATTACTAGTGGTTTGATGCGAGGGATTTAATTAACTTCCGTAGAAACGCTGAAAATCTGAGCCATTACCATAGACATATGTTACGTCCTGGGTTTTAACGAATGGACGCAACGACGGAATAATATTTTATTTCCCCCATTTTGAGGCAGAATGCGCTGCCTCGGGATTGGGGCACGGTCGACTTGTCGAAATATTTTATTTTTCCTACAAAAACCAATGGGTTTACTCACCTTAAAACTAATTTGGCGTCGTTCCCCACGAACTAGTCGAGGACGACGACGGGACGCTCGCCCGAGTCCGAATCCGTAGTGTCAGAAAAATTTGCTGGCCCCGGTTGCGGCTGGTGAGACGACGATGATGTTGACGGTGCCGGTTGCGCCTGTCGTTCCTCGTCGGGACGGATCGTGCAGCGTTGCACGACCATAGGCCGAATAGCCGCTACAGGAACCCGTTTTAGAGTTCGCCCACCCGCGCCGTCGGGCCAATCGCGCAATTGTATCGATACGTTGGCTAATCCTCTGTTAGGATTCGGTGCTATTTCCACGTTTTCTAACGAGGATCCTTGCGACGTTTCAGATTGTTTTTCTCGCAATTGTCGTCCCGCGCGTTTACGGGTTTTGCCCATCTAAATTATTGGGTAATTAGGAACGGTTGGCGAAAAAGACCGCTGTCCACTTTCCTTGTGGTCATACGGTGTTTCTTCAGAAAAGAATGGAACCCGCGTGTAGGACCCTGAGGTACCACGCGGATTCGTGAAATAAAGTGGAACGGGAGGCGTGCAACTGTTAGTTGACGCCGCGCTCCCTAGGTAAAGATCCCCCGGCGCGAGTTTCCAAGCGCCACCAGGGTGTAGAGTGCTGCAGACTCGCAACCAGGTACGGGACCAAACAACACGTGATCTGGAGGTGCAACGAGGGTCGCGCTCCAGATCACCTAGTCAGAAATGAAAAGCCAAAGGCCACGGGGGCCCTACGACCAAGCGTCGCACAAAGTAGCTAGCCCACGAGAGAGAGATCGCGGCAAGCTCGGCGACAGAAAACAGTAAAGTAGGCGGGAGTTTAGGTATACACAGTTAGAGGATCGGCGTCCACATTGAGGGTGGGCGCGCGAACCGCTTGGAAGAAAAATAGAACCCGTGTGTAGGACCCTGGGGTACCACGCGGATTCGTGAAACAAAGAGGACGGAAGGGTGTGCAACTGTTTAGTTGACGCCACACTCCCTAGTTAAAAGATCCCCCGGCGCGAGTTTCCAAGCGCCACCAGGGTGTAGAGTGCTGCAGACTCGCAACCAGGTGCGGGACCAAACAACACGTGATCTGGAGGTGCAACGAGGGTCGCGCTCCAGATCACCTAGTCAGAAATGAAAGACCAAAGGCCACGGGGGCCTTACGATCGAGCGTCGCGCAAAGTAGCTGGCCCACGAGAGAGAAATCGCGGCAAGCTTGGCGACAGAAAACAGTAAAGAAGACCGGGGTTAGGAGATGTTGGGATTTCAGCGGGTGGATCTATGAAAACCACGGAACACCCTTGTATAATACCGTTTTTTATTGGAACGCGCACAAATAAAATGTTTAAATGCGTGAACAAATATTAAAATTCTTAAATGCGCGAACAAATGTTAACTACGCACAAATAAAAATGTTTTAAAATCCGTGAACAACTATAAAAATACTTGAATCCGTGAACAATTTGGAAAGTACAATTTTGATGAGCGATATAGCTAATTTAGAGGTACGATGTTTCAGAACTGCGCGTACGGTGAGGACTGCCTCTTTTAAGACAACGACTCTGTATATTGGGTGGCTAAGTGCCCCTCCAGTCGCCTACTCTCAAAAGTGCAGAGTTGCGAGTCCCGCGGATCTCTATCTAGATTCTAAGAATCAGAACAACGGGCCTCGCAGCCTCACCGGCCTGTCAGCGTAACCCGGCCGGGTGTCGGGCTTATCGCTTCCGTTCGACGGTCGCCTGGACCAAGCACCGCGGCCCGGCACGTGGGATTGCTTACGCTGGCTTAAAGATTTGAAGTGGCTACTCGCCAATGGATAACATTGGAATGTGGCGAGCAACCTTATCCCGTTTAGGGTGCGAGAGAGGCTGTGCATTGCCACGACAAATACAAAGTCATATTCAATAACCATGCTTGGCTCTAGTCGTGGGACTAAACAAAGTCGCACGGGTGGTTATCGCGCGATGCTTTGCTCAGCGTTTCTCGCTTATACCCCAGTGGACGGCTAAGAATATGTCTTGATGTATATGTGCATGCACGTATTATACATATACCTACATGCATCAAATACAGGGTGCGCGTATTGGTTACGCGCATACAAAATGTATAGATAATTATACGCTTAAAATATGTATTAATAAAAACATATTAATATAAAGTTATATATATATAGAGAGAGAACAGGTATATATCTGTTCGTATTAATAATATATGTATAAAAATGTGTAAAATACTGGTAAAAATATTTTTTAAAACTTCGCGTGGAATATAGCGGGGGACCAGGACGTAACACCTCCCTCCTTCAGTTGGATGCCGTGCTTGGGCTCTGCATCCTCGAGGCCACTAGGCGGGCATAGAGGACTGGGTCCACGCCTTCGAGCGTAGCGGATGGGATCTTCGGTTGTTGATCTGGTCGAGATTCCCGTGGGAGAGGGGTAGGCATTGAATCTGTTGCCCTTCCGTTTCCGTCAGCCTCGATAACTGCGGGTGTCAGTTCTCTGCGTCGATGACCGATGATGAGCAGGAGTCCTGTTATCGAACTCCATATAGCCCCCATCAAATGCAGGCTCCAACCGTATATTGAGTGGATGGCGTAGCCTTGGATACAAGTGTCGACTACGAATTTTATCAGCCTGATCACTAGAAATATTCCGATAATTCCTGCGCTCGCGGAGCCGAACTTAACGAATCCGTTCCAGAGTCGCGTAGCGGCGTTTTCAGCCAAGTGATTGAGGGTTTCCTCGTCGAGGAGTCCTTTAATAGAGACACTCCCTGGTGGAAGGTTGTAACCCGCACTTCCGCGTGCGAGGTTGTTTAGTAGTGCTGGTTTCTCGGCCGGGAACATAATCCTCTCGCGGAGTTTGTCCACATCCTCTTGGGTGTAAATCCCGCTGGTAGCGAGGTTACCGGCTGATTGGTATTTCCACGTGGGCCGAGTCATCGGCTCGAGGGTACGTGGAGCCACGACTTCTATCGGTTGTGGTGCGAAGCGGTACCAAGTCCCCTCTATTTGGTACTGAGTAGGGACCACCGGGTCGCAAGTCACTATAGTTGCAGATCTCACCAATGTCCTTGTTGTAGGTGACAGGAAGAGCGATTCGTTTCTGTAAAGTACAGGCAGTTCCTGGTAGCAAGTTTCCGTACGACGTAGTTTGCATTCGACGGGAACGCATTTAATGATGTGAGCCACTTCGCCTGCGATAACTGCCATGAAACCGGGTCCCTTCATTACTGCGAAAGCAAATTTTTCGGGGAGGAGAGTAGCCGTTGTCAGGGCGTTCTGGAGAATTTGCCTCTCTAGCTCGCAACGTTGTCCTATAACATCCTTGTACAAGTTTTTCATTTGTTTCTTCATGTGTTTCTCGATGTACACGAATTTGGAATTGATGTAGGAGAACATGTCCAAGTTGTTGACTGCTATTTTCCTTTTTGTGGTGAACGATTCTCCTTTCCGCCCCTCAAGGATGAATAACTTCGGGTGTTCGGTGTTTGATAGGACGTATCCGCAAACGTGATATTCCGAACGTTTAGCCAAAGCGAAAGTTGTAGAGTCCGACGTGAGCGTATACACATCCGGCAGTCGTGAACCCTCTTCAATGTCCTTAAGTTTAGTAGCGATTCCTTCGTACAAGACATCGTACCTATCGAAGTTGCACGCGTCTAATGGTGCTATTTTCCAGTATGCACTGTTTCCATCGATATCCATGCAATGGCCTTCCGAGAGTCTACACTGCGTTCCCGACAAGAGACTAATTTTGCCGGCTTGGAGGTTTACCACTGCGCGGTATTCGAAGAGGCTCACTTTTACTGTTGCGTGCACCACGACGTCGCTCCATGTGCCAAAAGGGTCGCTGTACTGTGTTCCTGCGCATTTGCCGTCCATTGAGGCCGAACCCGCCAGAGTGACGCTGCGAGTAGTGGTGTCGTTGCGACGTAGTCCTACGATTTCCGCGGCGAAGCCCAGCCGAATTATTTCTGTTTCCTGGAGGCGTCTGCATCCGGATTCGTCCATGTCGTGAATGTACTGGTGCAATCCATCGTGAACGATTGAATTGTGAGAGTGCATTCCGCAGTAGTTTATCACTCTGGTTATTTCGATTTTACACTGGACGACCATGGTTTCGTCGAATTCCGACAGCTGTAGAAGTTGAATGTGAATTTGCGTTGGTTCAGGGTCTCTCGATGGCACTTGGCACTCCGCTACTCCCTTAAGCGAGAGGGTGGTGACGTTGAGGGTAGACCCGCTACAGTCGTAGCCAATTAGGCCCGTCGTCTCCATTATCCCAATGCTCGTGAGAAGCATCATAGCGAGTGTTCGTGACATCCTGGAAAGAGACGGTCGTTAGCTTTTACAAATTCTCAATTTGTTTGAATGGATAATTTTCGGTCTCCCATTCAATTTGATTTTTACGTTTCCGCCGCTAAGACTTTCCAGTAAGGGATAAGGTCCCAGATACTGGTCGGCAAATTTTTCTCCCTTGGGTTCCTTGAGAACGTATACCATATCTCCTACTTTGAAATTTTGGGGATTGATTCGCTGATCATAATAGTCTTTTGACCGTTCTTTGGCCCTTCTAAGGTTTTCCGCGGCCATTTCCTGTAACCCTTTTATTTTTGCGAAAAGGTCGTGGAGGTAGTCCACGTAAGTTGGACGTTGGTTTTCTTCTATCCTGTCGTGGTTGGATGGCTGTCTGGCTTGCCTGCCAAAAATAAGTTCGTGCGGCGTAAAGCCCGTGCCTTCGTGACGACTAGTGTTGTAGGAAAACATTGCCATTTCCAACAGTTCCTCCCAGTCGGTGCGTTGGTTGACAAATTGTTTCAAGTATTCTGTAAGTACATGGTGAGAGCGTTCTACCGAGCCATTCGTCTGTGGATGAAAAGCCGTGGTGCGATAATGTTTGATCCTAAATTTTCGCGCCACGTCTTTCATGAGGCTGCTGCAGAAGTTGGTGCCCTGGTCCGTTAGCAGAGCCCTGGGCGCTCCAAAACGAGAGATGAAGTTCTTCGTGAAGGCATCCGCGACATCGGTGGCTGTCGTTCGCCGTAGAGGAATAGCGACTGAGTATTTCGTCAACAAATCCTGGATGGTGAGGATACTGGTGTAACCTTCTTCCGAGGTCGGGAGAGGGCCCATGATATCCATCGATACCTTGTCGAAGGCGCTACCAGGCGTGTCGGTTAACACCATCGGTTGTCTGGTTTTGACTCGAACCAATTTCTTTAGCTGGCACCCCTGGCAACCGTGAATGAATTGTTGTATGTGGATCTTCATGTCCTTCCAGAAGTAGTTCTCGCGGATCCGCCAATATGTCTTGTTGACCCCTTTATGACCTCCGATCAGAGAGCTATGGCATTCTTGGATGATGTCTCTTCTTTCTTCGTCGGGTGGTACTCGAATTAAATTTTTACATACAGTCAAACGCAATGGCTGGTCCGCGAGGTTATTTCGCAATAATTCGATTACAGTGTTCCAAGGTATTCCGTCTATTTCCTCGGTTTTTGCTATACTAAGCGATTTTATTCTTAGTTCCATTACAAGATCTCTCAAGGATCGTATTGCCTCCGCGAGGTCATCTACGTGAACATTCGCGCGGAGATCGTTTTTCACCGGGAGAGCGACGTATACTTTGGATTTTACACGGGTTGCGTTTACTCGAGCTAAATTAAGGTGTTCCTTTTCCGGGAGATTCCCTGCAGCAAACAAATCTTTCGCGCCGACATCTACAGGTTGGTTCTTCGTCGTTGTAATATACACTAAATTGTCTGTACGCATGCTAATATTATCGCGAGACTCGATGATCGCGAAGTCGGGAGAATCCTCTTCAATGACCGGGCCATCGTCTTCACACGAGGAAGCGTCAGTTGATTCGGATTCTACTTCTGCGATTTCGCCGTCATCGGGTGCCTCCTCAACACTATTTGACGGGCCGGGGGAGGACGAGGGGGAACCAAGCGGTGAGCTCGCCTCACATGTGGTTTTCGCGGGCATGTTCGAACCTTGCGCGGCCTCCTCCTGCATTCTAGCTCTTTTCGAGCGGGTGAGTGTACGCGTGCCACCTACCGGTTCGTCGTCGTCCTCTCGAAATCTAATGGGTCTGACCAGGTGGACCGTCTTAATTGGTACGGGAGGGTTGCGCGAAAGGGCGTCGGCGTTCGCATTCGCTGATCCCGATTTATAGAGGATTTTATAATCGTAGTTTCTGAGCTTGAAACGCCAACCAACCAAACGATTCGACGGATCTGTTACCGAATCTAGCCAAACTAAGGGTTTGTGATCGGTAATTAATACAAATTCCCTACCATATACATATGGTCTAAAACAACTGACCGCATAAATTATTCCTAGACATTCTTTCTCGATAACCGAGTAATTAAGCTCCGCGGGCGTTAATGTCCGTGAGGTATACGCAATTGGTCGGTCTTTTCCGATCTCGCCCTGGCTGATCACACCTCCGATAGCGTGCGCTGAAGCGTCGGTTGTAATAATAAAAGGTTTTGTAAAATCCGGGTGCTGGAGCACCGGTGATTTGCAGAGTATTTCGCGAAGTTTAATAAACGCTTGTTCCTGACTCTCCGTCCACAAAAACGCGACTCCCTTCTTTAGAAGTATTGTAAGAGGTTTCGCAATACCCGAAAAATTTTCGACGAATCGACGGTAGTAACCAGCTAAACCGAGAAATTGCTTTATTTTCGTAGGTGTGTTCGGCCTAGGGTAGTGTCTGATAGATTCTAATTTTTTCGGGTCTGGTCTGATACCATCTTCGCTAATAATGTGGCCCAAATATCCCACTTCCTTTCTGAGAAATTCGCATTTGTCTGGTTGGAGCTTCAAGTTTGCTCTACGCAGTCTTTCTGCCAATCTCTGGAATTTGAGCTCGTGCTCCTGGAGCGTATTCGCGTAAATGACTATATCGTCCAGGTACACGAAAAGTTCGATACCCTGTAAGCCGCACAATACACGATCCATTAACCGTTGGAACGTGGCGGGGGCATTCTTAAGCCCAAAAGGCATTCGCGAGAATTGATAATGACCGAACGGCGTTGAGAACGCCGTTTTATGCGCGTCTTTGGGATCGACCTTAATAACCTTGATGTATATGTGCATGCACGTATTATACATATACCTACATGCATCAAATACAGGGTGCGCGTATTGGTTACGCGCATACAAAATGTATGGATAATTATACGCTTAAAATATGTATTAATAAAAACATATTAATATAAAGTTATATATATATAGAGAGAGAACAGGTATATATCTGTTCGTATTAATAATATATGTATAAAAATGTGTAAAATACTGGTAAAAATATTTTTTAAAACTTCGCGTGGAATATAGCGGGGGACCAGGACGTAACACCTCCCTCCTTCAGTTGGATGCCGTGCTTGGGCTCTGCATCCTCGAGGCCACTAGGCGGGCATAGAGGACTGGGTCCACGCCTTCGAGCGTAGCGGATGGGATCTTCGGTTGTTGATCTGGTCGAGATTCCCGTGGGAGAGGGGTAGGCATTGAATCTGTTGCTCTTCCGTTTCCGTCAGCCTCCATAACTGCGGGTGTCAGTTCTCTGCGTCGATGACCGATGATGAGCAGGAGTCCTGTTATCGAACTCCATATAGCCCCCATCAAATGCAGGCTCCAACCGTATATTGAGTGGATGGCGTAGCCTTGGATACAAGTGTCGACTACGAATTTTATCAGCCTGATCACTAGAAATATTCCGATAATTCCTGCGCTCGCGGAGCCGAACTTAACGAATCCGTTCCAGAGTCGCGTAGCGGCGTTTTCAGCCAAGTGATTGAGGGTTTCCTCGTCGAGGAGTCCTTTAATAGAGACACTCCCTGGTGGAAGGTTGTAACCCGCACTTCCGCGTGCGAGGTTGTTTAGTAGTGCTGGTTTCTCGGCCGGGAACATAATCCTCTCGCGGAGTTTGTCCACATCCTCTTGGGTGTAAATCCCGCTGGTAGCGAGGTTACCGGCTGATTGGTATTTCCACGTGGGCCGAGTCATCGGCTCGAGGGTACGTGGAGCCACGACTTCTATCGGTTGTGGTGCGAAGCGGTACCAAGTCCCCTCTATTTGGTACTGAGTAGGGACCACCGGGTCGCAAGTCACTATAGTTGCAGATCTCACCAATGTCCTTGTTGTAGGTGACAGGAAGAGCGATTCGTTTCTGTAAAGTACAGGCAGTTCCTGGTAGCAAGTTTCCGTACGACGTAGTTTGCATTCGACGGGAACGCATTTAATGATGTGAGCCACTTCGCCTGCGATAACTGCCATGAAACCGGGTCCCTTCATTACTGCGAAAGCAAATTTTTCGGGGAGGAGAGTAGCCGTTGTCAGGGCGTTCTGGAGAATTTGCCTCTCTAGCTCGCAACGTTGTCCTATAACATCCTTGTACAAGTTTTTCATTTGTTTCTTCATGTGTTTCTCGATGTACACGAATTTGGAATTGATGTAGGAGAACATGTCCAAGTTGTTGACTGCTATTTTCCTTTTTGTGGTGAACGATTCTCCTTTCCGCCCCTCAAGGATGAATAACTTCGGGTGTTCGGTGTTTGATAGGACGTATCCGCAAACGTGATATTCCGAACGTTTAGCCAAAGCGAAAGTTGTAGAGTCCGACGTGAGCGTATACACATCCGGCAGTCGTGAACCCTCTTCAATGTCCTTAAGTTTAGTAGCGATTCCTTCGTACAAGACATCGTACCTATCGAAGTTGCACGCGTCTAATGGTGCTATTTTCCAGTATGCACTGTTTCCATCGATATCCATGCAATGGCCTTCCGAGAGTCTACACTGCGTTCCCGACAAGAGACTAATTTTGCCGGCTTGGAGGTTTACCACTGCGCGGTATTCGAAGAGGCTCACTTTTACTGTTGCGTGCACCACGACGTCGCTCCATGTGCCAAAAGGGTCGCTGTACTGTGTTCCTGCGCATTTGCCGTCCATTGAGGCCGAACCCGCCAGAGTGACGCTGCGAGTAGTGGTGTCGTTGCGACGTAGTCCTACGATTTCCGCGGCGAAGCCCAGCCGAATTATTTCTGTTTCCTGGAGGCGTCTGCATCCGGATTCGTCCATGTCGTGAATGTACTGGTGCAATCCATCGTGAACGATTGAATTGTGAGAGTGCATTCCGCAGTAGTTTATCACTCTGGTTATTTCGATTTTACACTGGACGACCATGGTTTCGTCGAATTCCGACAGCTGTAGAAGTTGAATGTGAATTTGCGTTGGTTCAGGGTCTCTCGATGGCACTTGGCACTCCGCTACTCCCTTAAGCGAGAGGGTGGTGACGTTGAGGGTAGACCCGCTACAGTCGTAGCCAATTAGGCCCGTCGTCTCCATTATCCCAATGCTCGTGAGAAGCATCATAGCGAGTGTTCGTGACATCCTGGAAAGAGACGGTCGTTAGCTTTTACAAATTCTCAATTTGTTTGAATGGATAATTTTCGGTCTCCCATTCAATTTGATTTTTACGTTTCCGCCGCTAAGACTTTCCAGTAAGGGATAAGGTCCCAGATACTGGTCGGCAAATTTTTCTCCCTTGGGTTCCTTGAGAACGTATACCATATCTCCTACTTTGAAATTTTGGGGATTGATTCGCTGATCATAATAGTCTTTTGACCGTTCTTTGGCCCTTCTAAGGTTTTCCGCGGCCATTTCCTGTAACCCTTTTATTTTTGCGAAAAGGTCGTGGAGGTAGTCCACGTAAGTTGGACGTTGGTTTTCTTCTATCCTGTCGTGGTTGGATGGCTGTCTGGCTTGCCTGCCAAAAATAAGTTCGTGCGGCGTAAAGCCCGTGCCTTCGTGACGACTAGTGTTGTAGGAAAACATTGCCATTTCCAACAGTTCCTCCCAGTCGGTGCGTTGGTTGACAAATTGTTTCAAGTATTCTGTAAGTACATGGTGAGAGCGTTCTACCGAGCCATTCGTCTGTGGATGAAAAGCCGTGGTGCGATAATGTTTGATCCTAAATTTTCGCGCCACGTCTTTCATGAGGCTGCTGCAGAAGTTGGTGCCCTGGTCCGTTAGCAGAGCCCTGGGCGCTCCAAAACGAGAGATGAAGTTCTTCGTGAAGGCATCCGCGACATCGGTGGCTGTCGTTCGCCGTAGAGGAATAGCGACTGAGTATTTCGTCAACAAATCCTGGATGGTGAGGATACTGGTGTAACCTTCTTCCGAGGTCGGGAGAGGGCCCATGATATCCATCGATACCTTGTCGAAGGCGCTACCAGGCGTGTCGGTTAACACCATCGGTTGTCTGGTTTTGACTCGAACCAATTTCTTTAGCTGGCACCCCTGGCAACCGTGAATGAATTGTTGTATGTGGATCTTCATGTCCTTCCAGAAGTAGTTCTCGCGGATCCGCCAATATGTCTTGTTGACCCCTTTATGACCTCCGATCAGAGAGCTATGGCATTCTTGGATGATGTCTCTTCTTTCTTCGTCGGGTGGTACTCGAATTAAATTTTTACATACAGTCAAACGCAATGGCTGGTCCGCGAGGTTATTTCGCAATAATTCGATTACAGTGTTCCAAGGTATTCCGTCTATTTCCTCGGTTTTTGCTATACTAAGCGATTTTATTCTTAGTTCCATTACAAGATCTCTCAAGGATCGTATTGCCTCCGCGAGGTCATCTACGTGAACATTCGCGCGGAGATCGTTTTTCACCGGGAGAGCGACGTATACTTTGGATTTTACACGGGTTGCGTTTACTCGAGCTAAATTAAGGTGTTCCTTTTCCGGGAGATTCCCTGCAGCAAACAAATCTTTCGCGCCGACATCTACAGGTTGGTTCTTCGTCGTTGTAATATACACTAAATTGTCTGTACGCATGCTAATATTATCGCGAGACTCGATGATCGCGAAGTCGGGAGAATCCTCTTCAATGACCGGGCCATCGTCTTCACACGAGGAAGCGTCAGTTGATTCGGATTCTACTTCTGCGATTTCGCCGTCATCGGGTGCCTCCTCAACACTATTTGACGGGCCGGGGGAGGACGAGGGGGAACCAAGCGGTGAGCTCGCCTCACATGTGGTTTTCGCGGGCATGTTCGAACCTTGCGCGGCCTCCTCCTGCATTCTAGCTCTTTTCGAGCGGGTGAGTGTACGCGTGCCACCTACCGGTTCGTCGTCGTCCTCTCGAAATCTAATGGGTCTGACCAGGTGGACCGTCTTAATTGGTACGGGAGGGTTGCGCGAAAGGGCGTCGGCGTTCGCATTCGCTGATCCCGATTTATAGAGGATTTTATAATCGTAGTTTCTGAGCTTGAAACGCCAACCAACCAAACGATTCGACGGATCTGTTACCGAATCTAGCCAAACTAAGGGTTTGTGATCGGTAATTAATACAAATTCCCTACCATATACATATGGTCTAAAACAACTGACCGCATAAATTATTCCTAGACATTCTTTCTCGATAACCGAGTAATTAAGCTCCGCGGGCGTTAATGTCCGTGAGGTATACGCAATTGGTCGGTCTTTTCCGATCTCGCCCTGGCTGATCACACCTCCGATAGCGTGCGCTGAAGCGTCGGTTGTAATAATAAAAGGTTTTGTAAAATCCGGGTGCTGGAGCACCGGTGATTTGCAGAGTATTTCGCGAAGTTTAATAAACGCTTGTTCCTGACTCTCCGTCCACAAAAACGCGACTCCCTTCTTTAGAAGTATTGTAAGAGGTTTCGCAATACCCGAAAAATTTTCGACGAATCGACGGTAGTAACCAGCTAAACCGAGAAATTGCTTTATTTTCGTAGGTGTGTTCGGCCTAGGGTAGTGTCTGATAGATTCTAATTTTTTCGGGTCTGGTCTGATACCATCTTCGCTAATAATGTGGCCCAAATATCCCACTTCCTTTCTGAGAAATTCGCATTTGTCTGGTTGGAGCTTCAAGTTTGCTCTACGCAGTCTTTCTGCCAATCTCTGGAATTTGAGCTCGTGCTCCTGGAGCGTATTCGCGTAAATGACTATATCGTCCAGGTACACGAAAAGTTCGATACCCTGTAAGCCGCACAATACACGATCCATTAACCGTTGGAACGTGGCGGGGGCATTCTTAAGCCCAAAAGGCATTCGCGAGAATTGATAATGACCGAACGGCGTTGAGAACGCCGTTTTATGCGCGTCTTTGGGATCGACCTTAATTTGGTGGAACCCGCTTGCCAAGTCAAAAACAGAAAAATATCGAGCTTGACCTAATTGGTCGAGAATTTCAATAATATTTGGGAGAGGGTAAGCGTCTCCTATAGTTTTATCGTTTAAGTGCCGATAATCTATTACCATTCGCCATCTCGGTTTTCCGTGCGAATCGGGTTTTTTCGGAACGATCCACAACGGTGAACTGTATGGAGAGTCGGAAGGTTCTATGACTTTGCCATCGATCATTTCGCCTACCTGCCGCGTGATCTCATCCTTGTGAGCTGGAGGAAAACGATACTGGCGTTTAAAAACGGGTTGGTCGTCAGTTGTTATTATTTTATGCGTTATTGCATTAGTAGTGCCCAAGAAGTCTTCCGGGCAGTAAAATAGATCATGTGTCGCTCTAATTATCCGTTCAACGCTACTCACCTCCTCATCATTAAGATGGTCGAGGCGGAGCAAAGATTTTAATAACTGTATTCTTGCCTCATTATTAACCGAGGTTGCGGCGGCGGTTTTTACACCATGGTCGTGTGCGCGGCCTTCCCCACGTGGAATGTCCTGCGCCCTTATGGGTTCGCAGTTACCATTGGAGGATTCACCATCCTGGTCATGGAACTCTTCAAATGGCAACAAGGTTACCGTAGGTACGGTGAGTTCCACGCCTTCTTCGGTGGTGTTAAATGCCTTCAAATACGCCACTCCATTATTATTAGTGACTACCGTTTCGCCGATAAAAATTCCTTCGGTTACATTTAAACGGGGTATATACCCTTCTTTAATTTCGGAATTTCTTACGCGAACGTGATATATTTTACTAGAACGAGCAGGGAGAAACACTGTCTCCTGTTTTTTAAATGGTAAAACATTATCTTTCCAACTGACGGCCTCTCTGTCCCAGTCTATACTGGCTCTATTTTTGCCATGAAATTCTGCGCCAAGGATTGCGTCTTGATCGATAGGAAAAGAATTTTCAACTAAATGAAATTCGGTATCCGTACCGAGTATATTAATGTCGGTGGACCCCTTGGTGAACACGGGACCCTCCGAGATGCCTTGGAGGCGTAAAATATCCGAGTCATTAACCGGAACGCTACATTTTAATGCTTTTTGCTTTATTAAATTTGGGTCGGCTCCGGAGTCGACTAGAAACTCGCTTGTTTTTGCTAATTGGGGCGAACTTATGTCTACCGACGGGACGAACGAATGTGTTTTTAGTCGGACGTTTGCTGTACGGACTGTTCGGCTACTTGAACTACTCGCACAGGGCGCTCGGGTTGCGCTTCCGTTCGGCGTGCGCCTGGGGTCGACGAACGAGCGGTCTCGTTTCCCGACGCCTTGCGTTTTTCGTCATGTTCGCGCTTATAACAATTGTTAATTTCATGCCCCGGTTTGTGGCAATAAACGCAAGTTTTTGGCGGAGGTCGCGTTGCTAGAACCGCGGTCGCATCGCCCGTCTTTCCTGGATTAAACGGTGGTCGTTTTTCGGGAAATTTTTTCCAGCAATTTTCTGAAACGTGACCCGAATAGGAGCAATGTTCGCAAGACACGGCTTCGGTTTTCGCGGTTTTTACCTGCACCGGGGGCTTCGGAGTCGGTAGTCTAACTGGCGCGGCCCTGCCTTTGAAATTTTTATCATCTCGTTCCAAATCTTTTTCGACCGTGATGGCCTTAGTATAGGCCTGGTTGAGGTTTTCGTACCCTTCAAACCTCAGACGGAGGCGAAAATCTGGAGGCAACCCCATAATAAAACATTCGAGAGTGTCGCCCTCGAGATTTCTTTTTTGTATGGGCGTCAAGTGCCCGCAGTTCTGGGTTTCGCCTTCTATAATGGCCGAATGCAAGTCTTTTACGCGGCTGATATAGTCAAGGACGTGCTCAGTTCCACCCTTCATTACGTTACCGAGTTCGCCCTTATACTGATTTACAGTTTTTACTGACCCAAAAATTTCCTTAAGCCGATCTGTGAATCCCGTGACCGTCCTGAACACATCGTCTTCCACGGCGGTATATGCGCGACCCCTTAATTTGTTCCGTAATAACCGTGCGAAAGTAGGCTCGAGGTGAGGCGCGAGTAATTCTTTCGCGCGTTTGCAAGCACGAGCAAATTTTAAAATAGGGGGGGTGTCCCCATTAAAAATAGGTACCGATTCGAGCACATCCTTAAAAGATAATTGAGTATTTGGACCTTCTCTAGCAGGGGTCGGGTGTTCGAGTATTTGTACCTCAGGCAAGGGCCCTATTCCTCGTGTCGAGAGCAAAACTATTTCCTCTTTTAATGTTTGAAAATCTCGGGTTAATTTTTCTACCGCGTCTTCGGGTTTAGGCTGGGGAGCAATAGGTTTGGCCTCGAGGAGTTGGAGTTCCCGTTGCTGGATATCAATGAGGCGTTCCTCGTTTTCTATTTCTCGTTCTGCGAGTTTAGTTTCCCGGATTTCAAGGGCGCGTTCGCGTGAGTCTACCGCGAGTTCGCGTGCACGAGATTCTTGCTCGCGATCGTTAAGTTGCCTTTGTTTGGCTATAAGTTGGTCCTGTAAGGTCATCAACTCCTCTTCGGATAAATATTTGGGTGGAGACCCGTCGCTCGGCGTATCAGCTGTGTTCTCGTCACCCATTGCGACTAGTTGCACAACGGCGCGTACGGATAATTCTTATTTCGAGCTCGCGGACTTTCGTTCAAAAGGAGGAGCCGGCTCGACGCAATATACGTTCAGAGACGCCGATGTCCCATATAAGGTTTTTCATGCAATGTACAGAAAACAGTTAAGGATGGTTTATCTTAATGAATAACATTAACAAAAGGAGCGGGAGGGAAGCGGCATAGCCTTCCTTGAGCACTTTCAAAAATAAAAAATTCCATATTTGCAGGGCATAACAACCTAAATTAAAGTTTTTCAATTTATTTGCTAATTAATTCGAGAATTGAATACTTCCCAAAAAAAATAAATCGCGGCGATACTTTCTCGAATCAAGACTTCCAACCAACGAGGCCTCCAAATCCAATCATATCAAGACAACCGTCATCATCATGAAGGAACTAATCAACGAGAACCATCAAAGGAAGCAGGAAGATCATCATCAAGACTTAAGACGCCAGACTTCAATCAACAGTCGAAGACTCCATCCACCACACAACGTTATTTCGCAAAAATGGATAACCCCGAACGCTCTATATTAAACGGGCCCTCGATGGACTTCCAACAATTTTCTCACACAATGGGGACGTTACTTCGACGAAGGAGACTCGATAAAGCATCGAGACAAAAAAAATAAATTGCGTCCCTGTTTAAAGTTCAGGACGACTGTTTCAATACCGTTTTAATATCTAATAATTCTACGATGTGTTTTATCCAATAATAACTGAATATACATATATATAGTGAAAGACTATTTGGAACAATCATCTTGCGTTTATTCTGTGTTTATTTATTATTTATAACAAACACGCCCCTCGCTCGGCGGTGATATTGCTATTTGTTTAACAGTAACAGCGCTCAGTAGCGAGAAGAAAAAAAAAAAAGGAAAAGGACCGGTCTATGCCGTTCCGAGGGCGGGGTAAACGTCACTCAAATGTTCAGACAGATGACAAAGGATTTCACGCCGTCGGAGAGACTGGTGCTTGGTAAAACATGGGTAATTTATTTTGGCAAGTAGACCGTGATATCCCACCGCTGCCACCAAAAATTTACTCCTGTTACGTCCTGGGTTTTAACGAATGGACGCAACGACGGAATAATATTTTATTTCCCCCATTTTGAGGCAGAATGCGCTGCCTCGGGATTGGGGCACGGTCGACTTGTCGAAATATTTTATTTTTCCTACAAAAACCAATGGGTTTACTCACCTTAAAACTAATTTGGCGTCGTTCCCCACGAACTAGTCGAGGACGACGACGGGACGCTCGCCCGAGTCCGAATCCGTAGTGTCAGAAAAATTTGCTGGCCCCGGTTGCGGCTGGTGAGACGACGATGATGTTGACGGTGCCGGTTGCGCCTGTCGTTCCTCGTCGGGACGGATCGTGCAGCGTTGCACGACCATAGGCCGAATAGCCGCTACAGGAACCCGTTTTAGAGTTCGCCCACCCGCGCCGTCGGGCCAATCGCGCAATTGTATCGATACGTTGGCTAATCCTCTGTTAGGATTCGGTGCTATTTCCACGTTTTCTAACGAGGATCCTTGCGACGTTTCAGATTGTTTTTCTCGCAATTGTCGTCCCGCGCGTTTACGGGTTTTGCCCATCTAAATTATTGGGTAATTAGGAACGGTTGGCGAAAAAGACCGCTGTCCACTTTCCTTGTGGTCATACGGTGTTTCTTCAGAAAAGAATGGAACCCGCGTGTAGGACCCTGAGGTACCACGCGGATTCGTGAAATAAAGTGGAACGGGAGGCGTGCAACTGTTAGTTGACGCCGCGCTCCCTAGGTAAAGATCCCCCGGCGCGAGTTTCCAAGCGCCACCAGGGTGTAGAGTGCTGCAGACTCGCAACCAGGTGCGGGACCAAACAACACGTGATCTGGAGGTGCAACGAGGGTCGCGCTCCAGATCACCTAGTCAGAAATGAAAAGCCAAAGGCCACGGGGGCCCTACGACCAAGCGTCGCACAAAGTAGCTAGCCCACGAGAGAGAGATCGCGGCAAGCTCGGCGACAGAAAACAGTAAAGTAGGCGGGAGTTTAGGTATACACAGTTAGAGGATCGGCGTCCACATTGAGGGTGGGCGCGCGAACCGCTTGGAAGAAAAATAGAACCCGTGTGTAGGACCCTGGGGTACCACGCGGATTCGTGAAACAAAGAGGACGGAAGGGTGTGCAACTGTTTAGTTGACGCCACACTCCCTAGTTAAAAGATCCCCCGGCGCGAGTTTCCAAGCGCCACCAGGGTGTAGAGTGCTGCAGACTCGCAACCAGGTGCGGGACCAAACAACACGTGATCTGGAGGTGCAACGAGGGTCGCGCTCCAGATCACCTAGTCAGAAATGAAAGACCAAAGGCCACGGGGGCCTTACGATCGAGCGTCGCGCAAAGTAGCTGGCCCACGAGAGAGAAATCGCGGCAAGCTTGGCGACAGAAAACAGTAAAGAAGACCGGGGTTAGGAGATGTTGGGATTTCAGCGGGTGGATCTATGAAAACCACGGAACACCCTTGTATAATACCGTTTTTTATTGGAACGCGCACAAATAAAATGTTTAAATGCGTGAACAAATATTAAAATTCTTAAATGCGCGAACAAATGTTAACTACGCACAAATAAAAATGTTTTAAAATCCGTGAACAACTATAAAAATACTTGAATCCGTGAACAATTTGGAAAGTACAATTTTGATGAGCGATATAGCTAATTTAGAGGTACGATGTTTCAGAACTGCGCGTACGGTGAGGACTGCCTCTTTTAAGACAACGACTCTGTATATTGGGTGGCTAAGTGCCCCTCCAGTCGCCTACTCTCAAAAGTGCAGAGTTGCGAGTCCCGCGGGTCTCTATCTAGATTCTAAGAATCAGAACAACGGGCCTCGCAGCCTCACCGGCCTGTCAGCGTAACCCGGCCGGGTGTCGGGCTTATCGCTTCCGTTCGACGGTCGCCTGGACCAAGCACCGCGGCCCGGCACGTGGGATTGCTTACGCTGGCTTAAAGATTTGAAGTGGCTACTCGCCAATGGATAACATTGGAATGTGGCGAGCAACCTTATCCCGTTTAGGGTGCGAGAGAGGCTGTGCATTGCCACGACAAATACAAAGTCATATTCAATAACCATGCTTGGCTCTAGTCGTGGGACTAAACAAAGTCGCACGGGTGGTTATCGCGCGATGCTTTGCTCAGCGTTTCTCGCTTATACCCCAGTGGACGGCTAAGAATATGTCTTGATGTATATGTGCATGCACGTATTATACATATACCTACATGCATCAAATACAGGGTGCGCGTATTGGTTACGCGCATACAAAATGTATGGATAATTATACGCTTAAAATATGTATTAATAAAAACATATTAATATAAAGTTATATATATAGAGAGAGAACAGGTATATATCT
The DNA here is from genome assembly GCA_963942595.1 of Cylloceria caligata. Lineage (NCBI taxonomy): Eukaryota > Metazoa > Arthropoda > Insecta > Hymenoptera > Ichneumonidae > Cylloceria > Cylloceria caligata. The sequence continues at coordinate 67,845,904 of OZ012706.1, read as the reverse complement.
GTTCGTATTAATAATATATGTATAAAAATGTGTAAAATACTGGTAAAAATATTTTTAAAAATTTCGCGTGGAATATAGCGGGGGACCAGGACGTAACACATATCTGCATAGAAGCGAGCGTAAGGATATTACCTAGACTCAAGAACTCTATCGAGTGTAGGCCAAGAGGCGGGGTGGTAAAAATCGCCTCATGTTGAGGGGAAAAGCGCCTCGAGCGCGTTCCCTCACCTAATCGCGTGGTCCTCTGTGTATCACATCACGCGGACAAATCAAAGCGCGCCATACCGATGCACTTGTATAGATCTATGGCTCTGCATGTCGGGAAGCTACTCTGCGGGGTAAGGGGAATGAATACGTGTATGGTAGCGATAGAGCACGGAGAAATTCTTATAATCAGGATAGGGTTTTATCCCTTCTTTTCTTTTAACGCGCTTAACGACAAGAATTTTTGACGCTCGGGAGCCCTATGAAAGACCACGAAAATCGGCCGGAGACACAGTTTCCCGGGGACCAAGCAGTACAGTTTTACAGTTGCAAAGAATACAGATAGTAAAGTAGGACAGAGTGTGAGTAAAAAGAGTACTGGACAAAGAGTCCGGAATACAGAAAAGAACAGTAATTATAATTATTGTATTAACTCGTGCGAAATCAGGAATGCTGAACGTGCAGCTTACGACTACTCATGTAATTTCATTTCAATAAATAATTATTAATTGGCCCCAACGCATACGTTCGATTTTAAGTTTGTCCGACTTCACCAGTCTATGTCCAACCAACTTTCAGCAGCAATAACCACAGTAACAAACAACCGTAAGTAAAATTATCTTTTACCCATTAAAGTGAAATCTTGCTTTGTGCGAAATTGTCATTTAAGTCCCACCCCATTATTCGTGAAGTGATTATCCCCAACAAAAAACTAAACGCACGCCAGCCCTATCCCGAGTAATTTTCCGTGAGGTTAGACTCAAAAACGGACTTGCGTCTTCGGTATTTTCTCGTCGGGTGTGGTAAAGGGGTAATTTATTCTCCTTGACCAGAGCACGGAAAATATACACCGAAACTTGCATCTATGGTAAATTCGTGCGTTTCGTAAAATAGGCCGCAATTTTGACGTAACAGTGGCAAGACACTGCAGCGGATCATTTCGTTGACCGACATACCCAGAGCGTCGTATGTACCATTCAGCAGTGTATCGCACTCTGTATCTACATATATCTTAGGGCGACCTTTCGGAAAGCGTCCTGTTTTAGATTGTAACATAATTGTAACTGCGAGCCATCAGCATTGGGCGCTGATGGGAACAAGGGAAGTCAGATATATTAAATAATGATCGAGAGAATCGTAGCGGATCAAGCAGGAGTCAGAACAATAGGTAAAAACAGCCGACGAGCCGAGTGAACTCTTTCGCTATTGAAAAAAAGCGGGTCCGCGACCAGCTGGCTTCGCCAGATAGCGAAAGAGAGACGAATAGCACATCATCGAAAGCAAGAGTTTAGAACAGGGGTCTCCAAACTACGGCCCGAGGGCCACATTCGGCCCGCGGACAGATTTTGGACTATTTCACTTTTTACCACCGGCAACAATGATAATATGGTTTTGGCCCTCGGAACTTACTGGAGTAATCAGTATGGCCCTAAGGCTGGAAAGTTTGGAGACCCCTGGTTTAGAAGAACGCGTGAAATATAAAAACGGTTCAAGCGTACCGAGGGCATCCAGCTACTGAACCCGGACAGAACTGTACATAAACGGGCTACGTCACACAGCTGGCCTCGCTTGGTGGCGAGGGGAAGACGGGTGGTGCGGTGATGGTAACGCATAAAATTTGTCAAGCGTTACATTTTAAAATCGGAATCGAAAATGATGTAGAGGGGAATGAGGCAGCGGGGCAGGGTATAAAAGAGTTTGTAGGAGGAAAAATGCTCTCTTAGTCAAAGGCTGTTTTTTCTGATAATACGTACATTTTTCTACAAGTTTTCGCTCTTGGAACGTTTGTTTTTTATATTATTGAGATATGTGTGTTTTTAATTACGAAAATAGAGTTGGTGTAAGTGGAAAACGAAGACTGCAAAAAGAGAAAGACAGGCGAGTGATTGAACAGATAAGAAAAATAATCAGTGAAATTTAGGAGAAATTTATAGTAATCTAGGATCGAATAGGCTTAAATTGCATAGGATTAAGCGAATAATATGTAAGCAAATGGAATGTGAGCGAGTAACATTTAAGCATTTGAATTGGTAGATTAAGCAAGTATATAAGCGAGTAGATTTAAAGTGGATAGAGAGGAAGTAAACGAGTGGTAAATAGAGAGGATTATAGGTATAATCGAGATATCGGCTTTAGAAGACAGTTCGACGCGTTTGGCTTTGAGTGTGTAGGTTGGGTGACAGGCTCACTACCAACGAATGATACCAATAACAAAGTACAGTGTGTTAAATAAGAGCGTATACGGCATAACTTTCAGTCGGTAAGTGATACGAACCTGAAAATTTTTGTATTTGGATTAGCGAACCTCCGCCTATGGCGCATTATTCGAAAAGTTTAAGCTTTTGTCGATCTTCCGTCAGAGAAACACAGAAACCGCGATGAGTGACGTGTCTTCGAAATGTTTTGAAGCCGTGGAAAATGGCATCATCACACTCGATTGGCCATCACAATCGCCTAATGCTAATCCCATTGAAAATGACTGGGCCTACATAAAGCAGAAGATTCGAGGGAAACGTCTCGTCACTTTGAAGCAGCTCTCTCGAGAAATTCGACGCATTTGGAAGGCATTCCCCCAAGAATACGCCGAAAATTTGGTAGAAAGTATGCAGCGGAGATGTCAAGCGATTATCGACGCTGGTGGTGATTGGACCCACTATTAAAGCTATTGCGCATTGCACCGAATCATGTTGAACGTGTATATGTAAAAAAAAAATTTGTTGAATCAATATTTCCTGAATAAGGCTGTACACGCTTGTAACGGTATTTCTGCGTTAGCATTAAATTTTAGTCTTCTGAGGGGAAGAATTCAATGATTAAATGATGACCGATACGCTTTGAAAGACGTATATATATGCAAAATTTATTTCACAGCATCTTCGATTGTGTCACGACTACATGATGAAGGATTCTCCTCTTTCTTATTCTCTTCCTCTTCGTCTGCTGACCAAACATCCATGTATGATTCTCCTTTGAACGTGAACTCGTGAAGCCAATTTTTTATTTGGAAAGCCTGGCGCATTGCACAATGCGAAGACGCTGTATCGTTTATCATAGCGTGTCTGAAGCATTTTCGCAAAGATTTCGGCATAAATGTGTACGATGGGGCGCCCTCCTCATCCTCAAGGTTAGAAATTTTACCACTCGTGATATCGCAAAGAAGTATAGCCTTCTCGTGACCGCGAGTACAGATACGTCTTGATTTTCGCGAAATTTCACGCAAGTTAGCGTATGCCTGTTTACAGCTCACATCGCCCTCGTACCACTCCAGACCGTGAAAATATTTCGAGAGAAAATTATTCTGGCTTCTCGAATGCTGTGGTAATTCGGCAAAGTGACACGGCGGTGCGACGATCCAATGAGCAGAGTACGGTCTATCCACTGCTACCACGGCCATTTCCTTCGGAATCAATTCCGAGTCTTTACCACGCATTCCCTGTACATCCACGACGATATCCATTTTCATGTCTAATCCGTACAGATGCTCGAGTTCGATTGATTAGTTACTCACGGACACGCTTCTACGTCGCTTAACACGAAATAATTTTATGCCGACATCAGCACAATTTTCGCTTATCCGTTAAAATCCACGATTACTTGCCGAGAGGCATCAATTTCAAGGACATTATCATATTCCGCGTAGACTACACAATTTATCGCTGAAGCAAGCGCATCCTCAAATCGTACCTCTATTCTCACACTACCGTGCTTTATTAAATTCCAATGTGTATTGCTGTTCGCCGAAAGATCGGGTGTCAAATCAAAAGCAAACAGACAGTATCCATCGCGATAATTATCGCGATCGATCGAATTACCGTCGTTCAAGAAATGTATTCCAGTTCCCGAAAACAACGTTTGAAAAGCATCCACATATAGATGATTTTTCGTAAAATCAGGTTGTAACGGTTTCGAAGGTATTTGAGCACCATCTACATACAACGAGAGATAATTTATCTTGTAATTTTGGAAATTGAATGGATTCATACTGAAGTCGCCGTTAAACGCATTGTTATCGACAAAACCGATAATTATGCGCTTCGGCAATTGACCTTAACACGATATTATCGATAGTCTCTCCATGAACACCAGAGTGTATTGAAACGGCTTTTACCTCGACTCTCGTAAGACGATATTTAGCCGTAGATTTTGCCAGAGTTCTAGCATGCGAGAGCAGCACACCAGGAGCTATTTTTGTTCTACGAACGAGAAGCGATGCCTCGAGAATCTTTGAGCCGCATTGACCATTCTTTGTATCCCCCACAAGACAAAATGAATCTCTAGACGGCACCAACCGTAGTCGCATCTCGACGCCGTTTAATAGGAACCGCTCTTGATTGAATATATCGCAATGCAGATGACCGAGCAAGTCTACAGTTTTTTCGACATTTAAAAATTGTTTTCTCTTTACAAGACCCGTATTTTCCGATGTTATATCAGCCATTTTTCCAGGGATATCGTCGTATCAGAGAACACTCGTGAGATGCGAATTTTTTGCTGCTGGACCGAAATTCAAAAGTGTTTCTATGTACGCTCGATAAGCGTAGGCATTAATTGGAGGTGAAACTAATTTTTGATTCAGGTATACATCCACCTGATTAAACATAGAATGCAAGAGATTGTTTACAGGGCCGGCACTTACTTTCGATGCTGTACCCGCGGCATTTTCCGCAGTAGGAGATGTTATTTTCACTATCAGACTAAGCATAGTATGCGCGAGATCGATATACTCATCACCCCGTCCAGGAATAACAAATTCAATCGGTGAATCATCTGTTTGCGAAGATATTGGTTTGTAATACACCCAATCGGAGCCTTCGATAGTAGTTTGCGTCGGTGGGAGTGAAAATAATTCAAGTTCCGATTTAAGTCACTCGCACGAGTGCGCATGTAGAAAAGCCATCTTGTTTCAGCTATCCAAGAATATCTGCAACTGTTCGTTGACGAGTCTTCTTCTTCTTCTTATTGTTCTTGTTATTCTTCTACTTCTTTATTACTTTGCTCTTTATTACACTTTCATTTTTACGGGAGATACGTCGTGGTTTACGTTCGTCCGATGAATGAGGAGTTCGCGAAATTTTGCGCTTTTTATAACCAGACCCCCGCATGAGAGTGTCAATTTTTTCAGAGGCTTTGCGTTTGAGATAACTGCCTGATTCTCTCGCTCTCTCGCGAATAGCATCTTTCACAGCTATATTTCTATCGAGGATATCACCGGCTACGTTTACACCAGCGCGCAATGCCTCTTTACCAACTGCTTTAGCGCCCTTCTTTAAAAGTGGTAACACTCGACGAAACAGGCCCCCGAGAAAGCTGCTGATACCGTGTCCTCGTTGATCAGGTGTTCCGATATAAACATGGCTAATACCGCCGTACTGTTACGTCGGGCCCAAGATTTAGGGTCTGGCGAACACGGTCGGTCTCGCTTATGCGTCAAGGCTTGGCAGCCCTTTACAGCGGGGACGGAGACCTCGCCTTTTCCGATTAGAAATAGGAGAATTTTACCTGGTGAGCTCCGGATAGAGTTGGGCTCGAAGATATACAGTTGTCACGTGTCCTTTTTTGTAACAGTTCCCTTCCTTGGTCGTGGTCTCGATCTCTGTTGCAGGTGATTCTCTTTGATCTCGCGCTTCCTTGTGGGTGATGAAAGGAGAAGTATTTCGTTGGCCGTGGTTGATTAATTGACCATAACGTTTATTTTAAGGCGTATCATACGCAACTCACAAACACAGGTTAACGTACACAAGTTTTACACGATTGTCAATAAAAGTAGCTTGGCCTATTATAATTCTAAAGAATGGCTCTTTCGCGGCACACGTTAACATATATATATTAGCAGACAATTACTGCACGTAATCCACAAGACACACGTTGTGTTTATACAATATTCGATGAGATAGAGTAGGAAAAGGCACCTTGGCCGTTGTGAATAAAATATGCTACGCGACGCGACCGCGGGAAATAGTGGTTGAAAACTGAGCACTCGTGCAGTGAAAACTCTTCCTTATATATCCTAGAGTGTAATATCAAGTATTGATTAGGGAAACCCCGTGAACTAGGATGGAACTCTATCTTGGGTGACGAACCCCTTTCTTCAAAGGTTGGTTCTCCCCATCACGTCAGTATGACTCACAATTAGTTTATCTACCTTCGCGAAAAGCAATTCCCTTTTCCGAGAGACGTGAGTCATTGGTCTAGTTTTATGATTAACTATTCTCCCCTTTGTATTTGCCATGACTCAACTTGCTTTACCTTCGTTAACGAGTTTTCCCTTTTAGCCTATTCCTTATCATATCTCTATTTACTATTAGTGCCGAGAGTCACGTTTAGGGAGTTTCGCGGATGACCAGGTACAGAGGCAATCATAGAGCTTATCTATCATGACTAATACCAGCTAGGCACCACCCGCCGTAAAGAGGGGTCGGACTTGCTTCTTTGCTGTCAAACACGAAGATGACTCAAATATAAAGGATAGCTGCCCTGGCTGTTTCGCTCGCTCATCGTGACCGGCTTATACCTGCAGAGCAAAAGAGAAGGATCTCACGGGACGTAACACCTCCCCACCTCAAAACGGGTGTTAGTGAAGCTACCACCCGGTTACATGCCCTCATGTAGCTACTTGAAATAAAAGAAATTCTCTTTTCCTCCCCATGGAATATCAAAAGTTAATTTATATATTTATTTTTTATTAATTATAATATATATATATTTTTTTTTTTTTTTTTTTATTTTAATTATAAATTTTTTTTGTTACATCTCCGTTGACTCTATTTGGTCGCTCGATTCTTTTTCTCTCCCTTTTTCATACATTGTAACATATTGATATAAATTTTATTTCATAGCGTCGTTAGAAGATACAATATAAGATAGATATACAGACAAAAAGGAAAATGAAGTCTACTCTACATAATATATATAGTTATACCTTAAATTTTAAACAGATTAACACACGCACAAACAAAAGAAAAGGAACGCGTCTACTCCAGCATAGCTAATATTTGGTCCAAGTCCTCTTCGACTGGACTCAGGTCAGGAAGTTCGTCATATGGGGCCGTCATAAGGTAGTCCAGATATTGAAGCATCGCTCCTGACAGTTCAGCATCCTCAGGTACCTCGGCGACGTCCCTACTTAGGGATGTCGGACGGAGGGGTATGCTGATCCCATGGTTGTTGATCAGCACAGCCGAGTCATCATCGGTGTCGGTAGGGGTAGTCCCTACTTCCTCCACACGTGGTGGTCCTTCCCAGACGATAGAGACATCGGGGGAAGTGTCAACGGCTGTTGCGGCGCTGGTTGATGGTTGCTCTATTGTCACTGACACACCGCGCAAGCGAAGTTGATGGATGGACCATCGTTGATGGTAGTACGATGTCAATATCTGCGTTACTAGATCCACAACTTCCCAGTTGGTGGTCACCATGAGTTCTCTGAATGTAGGGTCTCTGATGCCCTCGGCCGAAAGTAGGACCTCCCGGGAGAGGTGTAGATGTACATCTAAGATGGTGTTTAACAATCGGACCACGATACCCATATTGGTTACGACCCATCTGCGGGTGAACCTCACTGGACAACCTTCAGTATTCATGATGAAATTCGTAGTTTGAATACAAGACAAAGAAAAAATAATAATATATATTTTTTTTGTTTGTATTGACGTTATCCTCTCGTTGGTTCGGAAAACTTCTGGATCGTCCTTGGTTTTCGCACTTATATAGTATCTTCTGGTGCCACCTTCCCTTTCTTTTAATCTTCATTTTTCTCCCCTTTTTTAAACACGTGAAAGAGTGTATTTTACCGAAAGGGGTGAAAAAGGCCTAGTCCTAGGTGCACTTGCCCCAGGAGTCCCTAATTGATGACTCGGGTAGAGTGCCGACCTACCGTCTTCCAGATTTGGCGCGTAAGTGTTACTTGTCGGTTGTAGAGGCTCTTCGCGGGGTTCCGGAGCATTTTGGCTCCTTCCTAAGTGCATTAATAAATGCGTGACTGAGCTCCATATTGCTCCGAGTAGATGGATAGACCAACCATAAATCGAGTGTAGTGCGTACCCGTGTAGGATGGTATCAATGAGCAACTTTATAACTCTAAAAATGAGTATGAGGCCCAGTACGGCAGCACTCGCGGTCCCGAAAGTCATAAACGTGTTGTACATTCTGTTCCAAGTATCCTTAGCCAGTTCGTTCAGGGTGTCGTCGTCCAATAAACTCATGACGGATAATCCCTGGCGCAGGGTCGGTTCTCCGGTAAGGGTTCTGGCCACATTGTTGAGGATAGCAGTTCTTTCGGCAGGGAACATGATACGATCTCTTAGTTTTTCCAAGTCCGCTTGTGAATAGATTCCGCTGACTGCTAATTCGCCAGGGTTCGTGTATTTCCACGTCATTTTTGTATTTGGTTTTATGGTAGGCGGTGGGACGGTCTCCACTGGTGTTGGCAGAAACTTGTACCATAATTCACCTAATCGATACATGCTTGGTAGCATTATATCGCAAGTGATTTGTGTACCTGATTTAAATAGTACGTGTGTTCGTGGGGACAGGAAGTAGCTTTCATTTCCCTTGTTCACTGGTAGATGGTGGTAACATGCTTCTGTGCGACGCACTGTGACCTCCACGGCTATGCATTTGATTATGTGAACAACTTCTCCACCTACTAAAGCCATATGCCCTGGCCCTTTCATTACTTGGTAAGCGAACTCATCTGGAGCCTGGGTCGCCAATGACACAGCAGTTTTTAAAGCTTGCCGTTCAACGTTACAAGTTTGCAGTATCATATTATAGTAGAGTTGATCCAACTGGGTGCGTATATGTCTCTCTATATAGATAAACTTTGAATTCACATAAGTGAGGATATCTAGATTTTCTTTGGCGATTAGCCGATCAGCCATGTGTCTATACCCTCTCTGGTTATCTAAAATAAATAACTTAGGATGTTCGGTACGTAGTATTACGTATCCACACATGTGAAAACTTCCAGTCTTCGTTAAGGCAAACGTAGTTTCCCCTGACTTGACGGTATACACTATCTGAGGTATACTGTCTCGTTCGGCTGCAATTCTGTGACCGATGCCATCGTAAAGTACTCCATATTGTTCGAAATTACACTCGCCATAAGGTACTGTGTTCCAAAAAGTATGGCCACCTTCTAAGTCTACACAGGTTGCATCGGATAATTTACATGTTAAACCTGAACGTAGATTGACCCGATCGCTATTAATATGGACGGTCGCGAGATAGTCCTGCAGGGTGACACGCACTATACCTTGTACTATTACGTCGTCCCACGTTCCGTAAGGATCGGTGTATTGAGTACCTTTACAAGTACCGTCTCGCCCGATAGTCCCGGCGAGAGTTAATCCGTAACTTCCGGTGGAATTTCCTTTGATGCCGTTGATTGAAGCGTAGTCATTGATTTGAACCAAACCAAAATTATGCATTTTGTTGCATTGTTCCATATTAACTTCCAGTAGATATTCTATTTGACCTTGGGCTACGATCGATGCGTGCGAGTGCATCCCACAATGGCTTATCGTACGCTGTATTACTACCTTGCACTGTTTGACATGCGTTGAAGTGAATCCGTTTAATTGAAGCAGGTATAGGTGGACTTCGGTGATGTTTGGTTTCGCTAGTGGTATGTCGCAATCCCCGACGTTAAGTAGAGATAAAGTGGTGACGTTCAGTCTCGTAGATCCACAGTCGTACCCGACTAGGGCGTTTATTGGCGTCACCATCAAAAGGAGTGACATCAACGTAGCTACTCGTAATTTCTCCATTCTGGAAAGTGCAATTTATAATATTGGTTCTCTTCTTTGTTCTCGTTATGTGAGTTTTTGTCGTAAATTGTTGGACGTCATCAAATTTGTCAAACCACACGTAATCATAGAATAAGACTAATGTATATATCGTTTTAATATTATCATTATCATTATATATATATATGCGTCTTGGTATATATATTTTCTTGCGAGATATATATATTAAGCTTGTTTAGTCAGATTCGCTACTGTAATCTGGCTCGATATGTGAATAACGAAGTCGATTAGGGTGTACCACTCTTACTTCGCGACCGATTTTTATTTTAATATTGCCGTCTCTTTTTACTTCTAATATTTCATGTGGACCAGTGTAATGATCCCCAAATTTCCCTTGTTTCTTTCCACGTTGTAAGTATACATAATCTCCAAGGTTGAAGGTTTGCGGCTTTGCCTTTTTATCATAGTATTTTTTTGACTTTTCTTTTGCTGAAATAAGATTTTCTCGGGCTACTCCTTGTACCTCGTGGAGTTTCGTTGTTAATTCCTCTAAATAGTTCGTATATGTTCGTGTTGGTTCTTCATTAGGGTAGGGGTCGCTTGAAGGAGTTCGTGCTGGTTTGCCAAACACCAATTCGTATGGTGTATATTTAGTTCCTTCGTGAATACTCGTATTATAAGAGAAAGTAGCTAATTCCAAGAGCTCGTCCCAATCGTCGTCACGACTCACGAATTGTTTGAGATATTCTACTAATGTATGGTGAGATCGTTCCAAAGAACCATTTGATTGTGGATGGTAAGCTGTTGTCTTGATTTGTTTAATCCTGAATTTCTTGGCTACCCCTTTCATCAGGTCGCTCATAAAGTTAGCGCCTTGATCTGTCAAAATTATTTTTGGGGCGCCGAAAATACAAATGAAATATCTGACTAGCGCATCTGCTATGTTTGCTGAGGTAGCCTTTGGTAATGCAATCGCGAGGACATATTTAGTTAATAAATCTTGCATTGTGAGAATATATTCATTTCCTCTTTCAGTAGATGGTAATGGTCCTACAATATCCATGGCTATTTTGTCGAAAGATGATTCAGGCGTATCTGTGATAACCATTGGTTGCTTAATTTTCACACGAACTAATTTTTTTAATTGACATTGTAAACAATGTTCGATGAATCCCTGGACGTCCATTTTCATATTTTCCCAAAAATAGCGTTGCCGTATTCGGTTGTAAGTCTTTGTAATGCCTTTGTGTCCACCCAAAGTTGACGAGTGAGCCTCGGTCATGATTTCTTTTCTTGTTTCACTTGGTGGATATTGAATTTTCCCATGGCAGATTATAAGTTTGATAGAAGTTTTACTAAAACTTTTTCGTAGCATTAGTAAGAGATCGTCCCATGGAATACCGTTAACTTCCCGAGTTTTTGCCATACTAATGGACCGTAATCCGGCCTTTCTTATACTTTCTGCTGCATGTTCGTAAAGTCCGGCAAATTCCTGTTTATTCAGTAATAAACCATTCTTATCTCTTACTACCATCCCTACATGGTGTTTGGAATTATTTTTTTCGACACAGATCCTTCCCATTTTTAAGTGGCGAAATCGGGGTAAGGCCCGTCTCTGGTGGAGACCTTTCGAGCCTTCATCGCATGGCTCTCCAATTTCGGAGATAAAGTATAAGTAGTTATCCTTCCTCATAAATAATTGTTCATTACTATTGACCGGGTTAGACAGGCTTGTTTGAGTGATTGTTTTATTAGGGTGCTGTATTTCTTCCTGTTCTTGACTCCTGTCTTCGCTTCCATTGTCTGAACGGTCGATTATCCATTCGTCAGACTGTCCGGACATACTCAGGGACTCTTCGTCCCAAATTAGCGGTCGTTCCATGATGGGTTCCGGGGATTCTTCCGGTAGAAAGGGTTTAAAAGCGTTCGTGATCGGGTGATTGTTGCCCGATAGTGGCTTAGCTTTTACGTCTTGTTCCTGGCTGCATGATTTACTGGTCCCGGGTATATCACTTTCGTCTGCGCGTGTCTTCCTTTTGCTCCTGAGTCGCGTGGCGATCGGCTGTTCTTTTAACACCGGGTTAGGGAACGGGTCAGGTACCACAATCGGTTCCTTCTCCCTTTTTCCTGTATTGCGAGAGACGTCTTGGCTTCGTAGTCTTCTAGCAATAGGTTCATCGACTTGTTTCGAGGGCTTCGCTCTCTTAGTTATCGGGAAGACTGCTCTCTTCGAGCAGGTAGTTTCTGTTACTGAGTGAGGGGGGTCGCGAGCCTCGTCACGTGTTTCCTTGGTTCGAGGGAACGTCTCGTCAGGGGGGTTGCGCGACAAGGCATCGGCATTAATGTTGGTCTTGCCAGCCTTGTAGACCACGTCATATTCGTATTCTTCCAAGCGGAGTCGCCAACGAGTAAGACGTGAGGTAGGGTCTTTTGAAGTGTGTAACCAGACGAGGGGTTTATGATCGGTCACCAAGGTAAATCGTCGACCGTAGAGATACGGGCGAAACTGAGTAACAGAATGTAATATGGCAACAGCCTCTTTTTCATATGTACTATACTTTTGTTCTGCTTCATTCAACATGCGCGATGTATATGCAATAGGTCTATCTTTTCCTATCGGGCCTTGGCTTAAGATCCCACCAACAGCTAGGCCTGATGCATCTGTGGTGACAACAAATGGTTTCGTAAATTCCGGGTATTGCAGAACCGGTTCTTCACATAGCCTTTCTCGTGGCGTGTCGAATGCATCCTGTTGGGGTTGTTTCCAATCAAAAGGGGCATCCTTTTTTAATAAGCTTGTGAGTGGTCTTGCGATGTCGGAGAAATTTTTAATGAACCGCCGATAGTAATTCGCGAGCCCGAGGAATTGTCTTATATTTTTCACATTCTTTGGTCGCGGATAATTTTTCACGGCAGTGATTTTTTCGGGGTCTGGCCTGACGCCGTCTTTTCCTATAACATGTCCTAAATAAACGACTTCTCGTCGCAGGAATTCACACTTATCTGGTTGGAGTTGGAGTTGTGCTTCCCTCAATCGGTTCATTAGTCGGTCGACCTTTAATTCGTATTCTTCCAATGACGAGGCATAAATTACGATATCATCTAGATACACAAATGCGTCGATTCCTTGTATTCCGGATAAGACTTGGTCCATTACTCTCTGGAAAGTTGCAGGAGCGTTCTTCAATCCGAAAGGCATTCTTGCAAATTCATAATGACCATATGGAGTGGAAAAAGCAGTCTTGTGTCTGTCTTCGGGGTGCATTTGAATCTGGTGAAATCCCGATGCGAGATCGAACATTGAAAAGTATATAGCTCCTCCAAGCTGATCTAATATTTCGTTTATGAGAGGTAGCGGATAGGCGTCACTCACAGTCTTCTCGTTCAGACTGCGATAATCGAGTACCATTCTCCATCTTTTATTTCCCTTTGAGTCTGCCTTTTTCGGTACGATCCACACGGGCGAGTTATAAGCGGACAATGATGGCCGTATGATCCCGTCGTTCAACAGATCGTCCACTTGTCGAGTAATTTCCTCCTTTAATTGTGGTGGATAACGATATTGTCGTGTGTCTCTTGAACTCGAAGGGGTACTCTGATGGTATGAGTGGTATGCGTGGTACAAATACCGACTCCTCTCGAGCACAACCAGTGAACACTGTGGCCTCAATAACGTTTCTATAAAGGGCCTTCACTCGTAGCCTGGTGCCGTTGCAAAGTTTGGGCGGGTTGAGATTCCGCAGCAACATCACTGGAGCCCCCACTTTGAGGAGAAGCTTGTGGGGTGGGAATCCAGGAGGGTTGAGGGAATTGAGAAACTCCACGGGGTAATGGACGGCGTCATCCATTTGCATTACTGAATCCACAGACCTATATTCCATTTCTGCCTCTTCGAACGAATTAAGTAGAATGTCATTAATGATGGCAGCGTTATCATTCTTGGGGGTCAGAATGGCACGCTCGCACAGCCAGTCCATAGACTTTTCCTTGATATCGGCTATATCTGGGTATATTCTGGTTGAAAGGTCTGTAAGGGTCATCACTACTGCGCCCAGGCCTATAGGGATAGTCACCTTTCCTTCGGACTCAGAATATTCTCCATCCCCTATTTTCAGTAGAAGTTCGGAAAATTCCCCAGCGGCGACATCACCTCTCAAGTGGACCCTCATGTTCTTCCTGAGAGAAAGTTTGCAGATAAAGGGCCATAAATATGACGCCTTGATGCACGCCTTAATCTCGTCAGCTCGAGTTCCCCTTGGCACTACTGGCAAAGTCTGCCAAAAGTCTCCAGCAAGCAACACAGTGACTCCCCCCATCACTCCATCGTTGCCTCTGATGTCTTTGAGGGTTATGCTCAGTGCCTCAAAACCCCGCTTGTGCGCCATGGTGCTCTCATCCCAAACAATGAGCTTACAATCTCTCAGCACTTTGGCCATATTGCTTTGTTTTGAGATGTTGCACAGAGGTGTTTCTGCATGAATGAGATTGAGGGGCAGCTTGAAGGCAGCGTGGGCTGTCTTGCCTCCCTCCAATAGCGTAGCAGCGATGCCAGAGGATGCGACAGCCAAAGCGATGCCACGATCACTCCTTACCTTCGCCAGGAGCAAGTTGATGAGGAAACTCTTCCCAGTACCACCAGGAGCATCCAAGAAAAAAACCTGCCCAGCACCTGACTCAACGCTGCTAAGGATCTGCCGATAGACAGCGAGCTGCTCATCCGTTAGTAAACCCTCGTTATTCGATACCACTTGTGCCAAGGCGTTTGTATCGTAGCTGGTCTCCCTCAGATAGTCCTTATTTCCCAAAACTTTTCCAGACCTTGTTGGTTGAGGCAAGCCGTACTGAGGCAAACCCTGTCCTCCCAAAGCTAACACTGCGTCCTCAATCAGCACCAGGCATCTATTGTACACCTGCTCCTTCATCTGCTGCGCACTATCTTGCAACTCTCTTTCCACCTGCCGCGTGATATCTTCTGAAAAACTGTCTTTGTACTTCTCCCAAAGACTAAGAGGATCAGAGAGTTGACAAAAAACCAACATCACTGTGAAGAGCTCTCGGAGCTTAAACGGAGAATCACACAGGGCAGCTTCCCCCAAAGTACTATCCCAGTGATTGTCATCCTCCAGCAAACCTAATGCCTTGCATGTAGACTGGAATGTAGGATGAAGGACACCATTCACAATCTTCAACTCTGAAAAAGACGTTGGGCCTCGAACCTCATGTAGCAACAGACGGAGATAATAACATTCGGTGTTACTTGGGTGGATGGTGTACACCCTTCCCAGCGCATTGCCTCTCTTCACTCTTGACCAGCCATCGACATCGTTCCCTTGCTTCCTTCTCCCAAACTTGTAATTTTCCCATACAAAGTAAGAAGGGACCTCAGAGTACAGGAGGGTTTTTGCAAATTCGTCATTTTTGCATAACTCGAAAAAAGCCAAGAGTGTTGTCTGAGGAGGGTTGCTAAGCTTCTCGGCCAAGTTGTCGGAGTTGAAGTTCACACGCTGACTATTCTCGAGGTGAACAGCCAGATGAAAAATAGTGGGATACCTCTCATGAATAGGGAACGCTAATATCCTCCAAACCGCCTCCGAGCTACTTATGTACCACCCACTCTCATACATCTTTACTTTATCCTTCTCATTCTCCAGAGCAAAAGACGCCTGGTCACTGCCCTTGTTCACGTACTTGCAAATGTATTTAATGGACTTAACAGAGTTACATAATTCTACATTGATGTGAGCATCGAAAGTGCGTGACAAGACAGGGTTGTAGGGCACCACCCAGCGGTTGTCCAGTTTTATCCTATTGATTTCTGCAGTGAAGCCACCGTCAGCTGGAGACCTCCTACGATACTGCGGATATGTATCGTCTCCTGTCTGAGTGTTCTTGAGAAGTGGCCGAGGATACTTCTTGCTGCAACTAGCTCCTTTCATGCAAGGCGAATTGTAATTCAAGCTGCCGCAGGGCCCATGAATCATGTTAACCTTGATAATGTTGTGGAGGAGAGGATCTTTCTCAGGATCAGGTATTTCAGCACAAATGACTTTGTCGATCATGTCAGAGAAGATGCGCTGCTCTAGCCACAGCAATATGTGAATGTGAGGCAGACCCCGCTTTTGCCACTCGACAGAGTACATAAAACACCGTACTCTACCAAACAGACTGCCCTTGTTCAAAAGAGATACCATCTTCTTCACCTTGAGATGGAATACCCTGGCTATGATGTCATGACGATCGTGAGACTTTTGCCCAGGCAGCAGTACATTTGTGATATCCTTCCACCTGGGATTACAGGTGAAAGTGATGAACAGATCAGGACGGCCGTAATGGCGAACATATGTCATGGCGTCTTGAGTCCGCTCATGCATATAGCGAGGTCCCCTAGTAAATGATGAAGGAAGCACCACCATTTGACCCAGCTGAGCAGCGTCAGCATCCTGTCCACTCACAGCGTCCTTTAGGTGAATATAGCTGTCTGCCCTCAGCTGCGCCTGATTGTTCCTGATGTAATTCAACCTCTCAGTCTCTATTTTGGCATACATGTCAACCAGAAATTGACTGAAAAGGGAGCGGAAGTACAAAATATGGTTGACCTCCCCTTGCCTGACCATAATACGATAAGAGTAAAACCTCGCTGCGGAGACTGTCTTATTGAGGAGCAACTTGGTCTTAGGATCGCGCTGAGGCAAGGCAATAGAGTACCCATCCTCGCCACGGCAAAACAGAAGCGGATACTGCAAGGCGTCGTATGATCGATGAATTTCACTAATGCGCTGCATTGTGTTGTTATGGCTCTGCAGCACAATGTCTCAATACTTGAATTGCTGACCAACAATCACCAGAGCTACCTCATTTGCTGTTGGTGCATTGAAGCGACCTCCATGAGCGTCAGCTGGCTTTTTATCTGCATGGATAATGACTTCGAACTTCTCGCAGGTTGTAGCTACCTTGTCCATGGCAGTCTTCAGATCCTTTATATAGCTATTGATGTCGTGTAGCATCCTCTGCAGTTGTTTGACCAATCCCTGTTTGACGTCAGAAAATTTGCTGCACCTCAAGCGTACTTCCCTTTCGTCGTCGCCCACAAAATACATTTGCAGAAATTGGGCTTCCTGTTGAGGTGCTGGCAGCAGACTTCCTATCAAATGATACACCTGCCCCTGAACTTTAAAAGTCGGTATGAAGCCATCTCGTAGAACCTGCTTAGCCCCAAATGATGTCATGTTGAAGCAGCCATTATACTTCCGAATACGTTCCATGAAGTGGACGTGCTCAGGGTGGATATCCATTACCAGGCTGTAAAGAGGCTCGGGCAGAGGTTCGAAGGGCGGAAGCTGCACCTTGCCAGCGCTGCAGCACATGCCGCGGGGCTCTTCCTTCCACTTCAAAGCATTGCAATATATGCATTTGTGGCTCATAGTACCCAGATCTACAGTGCTGTCTGCTTCATAAGCCACGTCAGGATCATATGCCATGCCTGAGTGAGCCTTGACTTTCCATGGAAGTGCTCGCCTTTCTACTCGTCTTCCAGGATTGCTTTGCTCATATCGAAATTCTGCCGCTCTGTGCACTTCAGGGTGATCTTGCTGGTACTTGGCCACCGCAGCACGGTTCACCGCAGGATGATCTTGCTGGTACTTGGCCACCGCATCACGGTGCACTTCAGGATGATCTTGCTGGTACTTGGCCACCGCAGCACGGTTCACCGCAGGATTATTCTGAGCATATTTCCTCGCCGCATCCTCAAGTTGCTTCCTCCTTTTAACATCGGAATATCTGGCACGACGTTTGCCAGGAGCCTTCTTGAGGATAGGAAGAGGTGATGGCTGTGAGAAGTCTGAATAGGAGTCGAGCTGGAAAAGCGGGGAAAGAGGTAAAGGCTATGAGAAATGTAAATAGGAGTCGAGCTGGAAAAGCGGGGAAAGAGGTAAAGGCTATGAGAAATGTAAATAGGAGTCGAGCTGGGAAAGAGGTAGTCAGATAAACACTTCTTCAGGTTCACGTGGCAGGTACGCATCGAAATGGCCACTAGAAAGGTCCTGCGAAAAACGTAACCTCCTCACGGGATGACCTTCAGCACCGACACTGGCATACAGCTCGCCATTGCGGTAAACTTCGAAGACGAACTCGAACAATTGGCCAGCCGCCACAAGTTCGCATAAACCACCATAAGTAGAGGGTCGGGACATGTGAGCGAGGTACTCAGCGGAGCTGGTGTAGTTATCCCCCTCGTTGTTGTGGGACATGATGGAGAACTCCTCCCAGGTGTCCACCACGTGCCTCACGATTAGCTCACGCACCTCCCTAGCCAATAACTGATTATAATATATAAGATATGAGAGGGACCGGAACAGGCAAGCTCCGTCTCCCGTGATGGGGATAATAGTGTGAGGCACCATCTCCCCATTAATATTCAAAAATTCAATTGACATACTAAAAAAAAATGAAGAGAAAGGACAAAACTTATAGTTAGTGAGTCAGTGAGTCAGTCAGGACTTATCTTTTTATGTAGATAGATTTCTCTCGCGTCTCTTCCGTCTCCTTCTCGCGTCTCTTGCGTTTCTCACGTTCTTGGTGTCTCTCGCGTTACTCTCTCTCTCTCTCTCGCGCGTCTCTCTCTCACATATCTGACGTTGAAACAAATAATAACCGAAATTTTACAAAAGTTATAGTACCGGAACCGGAACCATACCGTTATGCGTTTCGGATAGTAAACTCAATATACGTAAAATATACGCCATGTATATACATCAAAGCCGTGTACATACGACTCACGTAAATGAATATATGATACATTTACGAATATTCTAAGAATATCGTGTGAACATATGTAGTATGCATATGCATTTCGGATAGTAGCCTCAATATACGTAGAATATACGCCCTTGCAACTTACGCGTTTACAATGAAATATTGCGAACGACAAAGTGTCGTATACGATGAAACTATCTATATGTATATGAACATATACATATAATGTTCGGCTAATATACATATGTATATTGTATGAATATCCACTGAACATACAGCGCGTTGCATTCGCATATCCCTACGATATGCAATGTACGTCGTTCGTGTATCACTGTATGTACATAGGATATGTCATATCCGCGGATGTATATATGCAATGTATATACACTGCATGTCAAAATGCTATCTGGGACAGCACAGAGAGAAATACAATATGCAAAAAATTCACAAATTATTTCTCAAATATCGCAAAAATTTTCAATAGCATATAATACATTTTGTTAAGGAAAGTCAACAATCTTTTATCAAAAATCGTAAAAATAACAGTGTTATTGAAAAAACTTTAAGTCCAATCAACATTCGTAAAAACGACACAAAACGAAATACGATATGATACGATATGATATGATATGATACGATATGAAACGAATTTTCTTCAGAGGATGAAGGGGGTGGTTTTTAGGGGTGAGATATATACAGTCGCCTTCCTTTGGTCTTCAACAATATTTGTGTAAGGTTTGGTTGAAATCAGTTGATTCGCTTGAATATTTTTGAAGAATCTTTTTTTAGGGGGTGAAGAGGGTGGGGTTTAGGGGTGAGATATATCCAGTGACTTTTCTTAGGCTCTTAACAATATTTGTGCTTGGTTCAGTTGTAATCGGTGAAGGCGTGTGGATTTTATTAAGAATTTTTCTTTAGGAGATGGAGGGGATGGTTTTCAGGGGTGAGATATATTCAGTGACCTTCCTTAGGCTCTTAGCAATATTTGTGCTTGGTTTGGTTGTAATCGGTGAAGGCGTGTAGATTTTATTGAGAATCTTTTTTTAGGGGATGAAGGGGGTGGTTTTCAGGGGTACGATATATACAGTCGCCTTCCTTTGGTCTTCAACAATATTTGTGTAAGGTTTGGTTGAAGTCAGTTGATTCACGTGAATATTTTTGAAGAATCTTTTTTTAGGGGTTGAAGGGGGTGGTTTTCAAGAGTGAGATATATTCAGTGACCTTCCTTAGGCTCTTAACAATATTTGTGCTTGGTTTAGTTGTAATCAGTGAAGGCGTGTGGATTTTATTAAGAATTTTTTTTTAGGGGATGAAGAGGGCGGTTTTCAGGGGCGAGATATATACAGTCGCCATCCTTTGGTCTTCAACAATATTTGTGTAAGGTTTGGTTGAAATCAGTTGATTCGCGTGAATATTTTTGAAGAATCTTTTTTTAGGGGGTGAAGAGGGTGGGGTTTAGGGGTGAGATATATCCAGTGACTTTCCTTAGGCTCTTAACAATATTTGTGCTTGGTTCAGTTGTAATCGGTGAAAGCGTGTGGATTTTATTAAGAATTTTTCTTTAGGGGATGGAGGGGGTGGTTTTCAGGGGTGAGATATATTCAGTGACCTTCCTTAGGCTCTTAGCAATATTTGTGCTTGGTTTGGTTGTAATCGGTGAAGGCGTGTATATTTTACTAAGAATCTTTTTTTAGGGGATGAAGGGGGTGGTTTTCAGGGGTACGATATATACAGTCGCCTTCCTTTGGTCTTCAACAACATTCGTGTAAGGTTTGGTTGAAATCGGTCAACGCGTTTAGCTTTGTATGGCCGGACAGACAGACAGACAAACATTCATTTTTTTATATATAAGATGAATGTTTGTCTGTCTGTCCGGCTATACAAAGCTACACGCGTTGACATTTGTTAATAAATAAAATATTTATCGAAGACGACAGCATTTCGGCAATAGTGCGCCTTAAGCCCATTTCTACGAAATAAACAGTCATATATTGACTGTTAGATCTCTTGTTTTTCTTTTTCATATATTCATACAGTCTTATGCATATTTATTTGATTTTTTTTATTTTTTAACTTAATCTGGATTTGACCCTTTAGGGCCGATTACGGCAAAATGCTGAATTATGCATTCATTTTTTTACATCGAGTTAATTATTGTAAAGAGCCTCCATATTGGTAAAGAGTCTCGGGCATTGATTTATTTTTAAAGCTGTTAGGTTCTAATGTTTAAAAAAATGAATATTATAGCGCAAATTTGTTTATACTCGAGTAAATGTGAGAACAGTGATGGTTTCTTTGCATATGTATGAGTATCACAAGTCAATCAATGCATGCAAATTATATTACATAGAAGGATATGTGATATTATATTCGTCGGAGCATCTAAGCGGAATTACATCCGCACAAAAACGTATATAATTGGTATCAAAATGTACGCTTTATAGCTCTGAGAAACTGTTATAGCGTTAAACCGTCGCCCTTCGACTGTGCCTTTGACTCTCGAACCGGTACAGCAACCGTGTTAGAGCACATATGAAAGAAAAATATAACGAATGAACAATTAGCCATCGTAACTCGTGGCTGGTTAGCTCCTTCATGCTTACAAAAGGGTTGAAAAGATAGTTTTTTATTTTGCTACGTCCTTAACGTATATTCGAACAATTATTGTTGCTGTTATTATTATTTCAATGCTAAAGCACTGCTAAGAAATAAATAAATAAATAAAGAAGGTTGCCGTCGCTACCGCAGACTTCGAATTATTTTCAGATCAGTGACAAAAAAGACGACACTGACAAGGACTACGACTATAAATACGATGACGATGATGGAGTCGATGACGACGACGACGATGTATTAAATTTTGAATTTTATTAAACTCCTTCTGCGACACTTCTACACGTCTGTATCATTTAGGTTTGCTGTCTATGGCCAGCGTCATCTTTTTTGTCATCGTCTCCATCATCGTCGTCAGCACACAAAAATATCATTTAATTTTTTACTTACAATAACTTCTCTTCAAATATATCCCTTGGAAACACTATTTTCTTCAAAATGATAATGATAATGATATTAGATAATGATCTCGCTTGCTCGCTCTTTTGCTCGTACGCTCTGTTGCTCGTTTGGTCAGAAATTGCCGTTTGACAGATTAATGCTGTCGACACGAATGTAGCCACAACGGACAAAAACATATCACCGTGAAAAAGAGACTTCTGTCGATTCGATACACTCGAAATCGAGATGTCACACACTTGTTAATAAATAAAATATTTATCGAAGACGACAGCATTTCGGCAATAGTGCGCCTTAAGCCCATTTCTACGAAATGAACAGTCATATAATGACTGTTAGATCTCTTGTTTTTCTTCTTTATATATTTATACAGTCTTATGCATATTTATTTAATTTTTAAAAATATGGATTTGGCCCTTTACGGCCGATGAGGGCAAAATGCTGAATTATGCTTTGCAGAATTCTGTTTGCAAATACGTAAAATCATATTTAACCCTTTTACACCCCCTTAGGGGTGGAATTTCCGAAAATCCTAAAATCGGTTTCTGAACATTTGTATGAGTAACATTTGCAAGCAAAAACCAAGGCGATATCTCATTGTGCCTAAGAGAAATACGTAAAAATATATTTAACCCTTTTACACCCCCTTAGGGGTGGAATTTCTAAAAATCCTAAAATCGGTTTCTAAACATTTGTATGAGTAACATTTGCAAGCAAAAACCAAGGCGATATCTCATCGTGCCTAAGAGAAATACGTAAAAATATATTTAACCCTTTTACATTCCCTTAATGGTGGAATTTCTCAAAATCCTGAAATTGGTTTTTGAACATTTGTACGAGTAACATTTGCAAGCATAAACTAAGGTGATGTCTCATCGTGCCTAAGAGATATTGAGAAATACGTAAAAAACATATTTAACCCTTTTACACCCCCTTAGGGGTGGAATTTCTAAAAATCCTTCAATCGGTTTCTAAACATTTGTATGAGTTACATTTGCAAGCGAAAACCAAGGCGATATCTCATTGTGCCTAAGAGAAATACGTAAAAATATATTTAACCCTTTTACACCCCCTTAGGGGTGGAATTTCTAAAAATCCTAAAATCGGTTTCTAAACATTTGTATGAGTAACATTTGCAAGGTAAAACCAAGGCGATATCTCATCGTGCCTAAGAGAAATACGTAAAAATATATTTAACCCTTTTACACCCCCTTAATGGTGGAATTTCTAAAAATCCTGAAATTGGTTTTTGAACATTTGTACGAGTAACATTTGCAAGCAAAAACCAAGGTGATGTCTCATCGTGCCTAAGAGATATTGAGAAATACGTAAAAAACATATTTAACCCTTTTACACCCCCTTAGGGGTGGAATTTCTAAAAATCCTAAAATCGGTTTCTAAACATTTGTATGAGTTACATTTGCAAGCGAAAACCAAAGCGATATCTCATCGTGCCTAAGAGATATGGAGAAACACGTAAAAACAGATTTATCCCTTTTACACCCCCTTAGGGGTGGAATTTCTAAAAATCCTAAAATTGGTTTCTAAACATTTGTATGAGTAACATTTGCAAGCAAAAACCAAGGCAATATCTCATCGTGCCTAAGAGAAATACGTAAAAACATATTTAACTCTTTTACACCCCCTTAGGGGTGGAATTTCTAAAAATCCTGAAATTAGTTTTTAAACATTTGTATGAGTAACATTTGCAAGCGAAAACCAAGGCGATATCTCATTGTGCCTAAGAGATATTGAGAAATACGTAAAAACATATTTAACCCTTTTACACCCCCTTAGGGGTAGAATTTCTAAAAATCCTGAAATTTGTTTTTGAACATTTGTATGAGTTACATTTGCAAACAAAAACCAAGGCGATATCTCATCGTGCCTAAGAGATATGGAGAAATACGTAAAAACATATTTAACCCTTTTACACCCCCTTAGGGGTGGAATTTCTAATAATCCAGAAATTAGTTTCTCAACATTTGTATGAGTAAAATTTGCAAGCAGAAGCCAAGGCGATATCTCATCGTGCCTAAGAGATATTGAGAAATACGTAAAAACATATTTCACCCTTTTACACCCCCTTAGGGGTGAAATTTCGAAAATTCCCTTCTTAGTGAGCGTCTACGACACGAAGGGAATATATCCCTAGAATTTCAAGTTTCTAGGCCCAGGGGTTTGGGCTGGGCGTTGATGAGTGAGTGAGTGAGTGAGTCAGTGAGTCAGTCAGTCAGGACTTTTCTTTTTATATATATAGATTAAAGCGTTCGGCAATCGAGGCTTTTATATCAGGGTTACGAGCAGCGCGAAAATCGATATTCTTTTTCTTGAGAATTTGCTGAAATAGAGTGCACATAAATTCTTTTCGCGCTACTCTTCGATCCACCAGGGCCAAATTTTTTGCTCGAGAATAGGACGCAGGATGAGTGGTGTCATAATAGATTTTTTGAAAAATTTTCATAATTTTAACGATGACCAGTTAAATGGATTCTTTTTCTTTTTCTTTTCTAACGGTGCGCGAGATCGATATTCCACTTGCGCGATTTTTTGCAATTGTTCGTCCTCTTCTTCATCCCCCTCCTCCTCCTCGATGATGTCGTTTTCAGCCGTGAGCATTAAATCTCTGTTCGAGTGTGCGGCCTCGTTGTTGTTGTTGCTACTGTTGCTGCTGTTGCTGCTACTATCGCTTTCGCATGGTAAAATAAGACGCCGCTGCGGTGTCGAGGATGATGTAGGTGTAGGCTCGTGTAGTAACTCGGGATTGCCTATAAATTCGCGTGGCATCTGTATCGCTCGCAAGAGTTTGGCAAAGTGAGATCGTCCGATGGGTTTCTCGCGTTTTCTAGCTCGCATAGCATCGTTAACAAGATCAACGATATTGGAATTTGAAATTCTTCTACCGTCTATGGAAACAACACCATTACGATCCCATGTCATTTTTTTATCAACGGCGCTGCGATGCAAATTGCGAAGCAACGATATTGCTTTAGATTAAAATTTTTTTGGTACGCTATCGATAATAAGTGTGTCATTGAGTCGAGATTTAACTTTGTTTATTAAAACGTCGTCGGATTTATTCTCGTGACTATCGAGTATTGCTATTTTTCGTTTTGATGAAATATTCGGTACTGCATTATCGTACACGACCATATGAAGATAACGCTGTAAAACCTGCTGGTACGCTATCCATTTCTCTCTCTCGCTCTTATACGAGTGAGAGTTTAGAATTTCACTCAGCTCAGAGTCGAGGCGCGATAATGGCGTACCGGTAGTCTGTACGGAGGGCAACGGGTCTGCACTAGTAGTAGTAGTAGCAGCAGTAGTAGCGAATCCAGCGAGACGATGTATGTTATCATGAGGTATAAGTACCATCTTTCTGGCATATTCCATGACTCGTGTAGGCCAAGACAGGCACAAGAAGCAACTTGAGAAATCCGACACAGTGCTCGATGATGATCTTCCTCTTACCGATCCAATTTCCCTTTTTGGCGGCTAGCCGTCGAAGAATTGTCGCGTGCCTCCGAAGATGATTCTTTTGCACGTTGTTCAGACTCACGTTTCCCTGTAAAACGTTTAGAGCACACTCGCATATACAGCGTACGAGCGCTACATCTGCTTTGCGCAAAATTGCACGTCGTTGCTCTTGCTTCAGATAACACAGCGCTTGCAATATAATTATTTGCTTTTTATCGAGAGGTCCGCGTAACGCCATTACAAGCGCATTACTGGTGCATCGCGCGTCGCATCGCGAACTTTTATTGCTTTTTGAAGCACGTAAACGTAATGGTATTGGTCATCGGGAAATATACAGGCGCGAAATCGACAATTATCAGGCGTCGATTGTTTCAAGTCGAATAATAGATAGCCGTGCGGTGCAGCCGTTGCATCGAAATATACCTCCTGCAAAAATCGCGGATGCTCGGGACAGACCTGACGGGCTAGGTGCTGAATTTGCGCGCGATCTCACGGATTTTCGAAGACAACGATATAATTAGCGTTTAAGGAGATATCGCGTTGCCCGTGGCCCTGATGGAAGAGATTTTGCGTGATGAAAATGACACTAAGATTTTTATGATGGCTACCCTTGGTGAAAAGATCGACCACAGTATTGTTGGATGCCTCACGCATTAGATCGTCAATGATCACAAGTTTAGGTCTTGTATGTGTGGTGACACGGTCTCCACTACGCTCTTGCCAAATATAAATATTCGAAGTTTATTTCTTTCAAACGTTCTTAACATTTTTCTCACCATGTATTTCTATCTAAACGGTCGATTTTTTCATAGTATTCGTTCTTTAACTTCTTTCGTACTTTCGAAGACGAACAACCGCTTCACGGTTTTCCCCGCAATAAAACTCAAGAGCCGCGAGGGCCGAAGCCGAGTCTCCATCGAGACAATGCCTGTTTATTGTCGCCCACATCTGGCGGCCAAAAGGGCCCTCTTGCACTCTCGCGTTTTCTTTCTAATTTTTCTAAAACTTTCCTTCCCTTTCTCTTTTTCTCATTGTCGACTCAGCGAAGCGTCGGGATTTTTCTTTTCGCTTATAGTTAGTTCCTAACGAACCAGCGTCGAGACAACACCCTTCCGACTGTTCGCTAAGTCTACACGCTATTTACGAGTTGACTATTTTATGTAAAAGAATTTCTTGTATTCATCGAATAAAGAGTTATCATTTTTAGTCAATTCATCCTAACTCCTCATTTACGCCGAACACTGAATCTCACATATCATTCGAGTAGTCTGCTGCTTGCGGTAAACCCTCGTGAAAGTCGATTTTATCACCGTACTCTGAATACTCGGACTGCCACTCTGAGTAATAAAAAAGTATACGCTCGAACGGGACATCCGTCATTTCGCGCATGTATTTAAAGAATTTTTTTACAAAATATGTTTTACCACAACCCGTAGGACCGCTTATCACAGCTGTCCATGGATGTTTCCAACGTGTATCCATATTGATGAGTGTCTATCAAAATCAATCAGCTGACTCTTAAATAAGCTTATACCGCCACGGCGACGGCGGCGGCGGCGGTGGCGGCGGCGACCTCGCGGCATCTGTTTTCGCAGGCAGCTGTTTTCGCGGCCTTAACGATCTGATACGAGCTTTACGTTAACATCACCCTTAAAGGGTTTTAGTTCGGACTCGAGCAGGGAGAAAATTAATATAGGCTTCAATATTAGGTAGAAGTATGGTTTATTAGACACATTAAATAAATAATACAAGTAAAAGTGAAATAATTTGTGTGAGAATTTAAATATACTCCTTTTTCCTTAATTTCGGTGATTATGTATTTTACAAAAAGAATTTAACCCGGGCTTACGCATGCCTTCATAATCGCGTCCGCGTGAAGTAGGAGATTTTATCTTAAATTAATGAAGTATTTCCATAGTTATTTGGTGGTATAGTTTCTACACATAGAACGCGCTTGCTGGGCTTGCCATCGTTGCTATATCTATATCGCCTCTGTTATTATTCCTCGGTGTTCGGAGATAGCCTATACCTATAGCGCGTGGACTGTAGTGGGGACGGAGCTCTCTCTCGAGCTCCTCTGGCTGAGCGATCTACTCGCTGGTCCCGTCGCTTTTCCGGCGGAGGCGTCAGCACGGTGCAGCCATGGTGCATCGGCCCATCGGAAATGCGACAGGAGCGGCTCTAGCTACTTTCTATGGTGTTTTTTAGTCCCTATGGATTTTAATATATTTTTTATTCATACCACTTGTTTTAATTTCGATGGAAGATCTTGTAGGCTGGGATGCTGGACTACTTGGATGACTGATGGCTCTGTAGTTGGCCTTGGAGATGTTCGTTTTTCCTTGGGCGAGAAGTTTCAGGCCTGATCCTTGGAGTGGTGCAGTTGAAGATGCTTCTCCTTGGGTAGACTAGGTGGTCCTTCTTTTAGCTAGATGGCTGGTCCTCCTTTGGTCGATTAGCTGGTCTTCCTTTGGTTGATTAGGTGGTCCTCCTTTGATAGATTCCGGATGTTGGCGAAAGTCTGTGAACAGAATTCTCCCCGACTGTGGTTTGTCGTGCCCTTTTATACCGACATCCCCGCTCTTCTTCCTGTTCTGCCGGTATAGCAGGGTATTACTATATCTTCTAGCCGGCCTGTAGCCCATCTCCTGTAGCCCATTTGTCTCGTTAATATTCTCTTCTTGGTTATAATAATTTAGCGTGTTCCTTATAGATGCTTTTTCATACGTTACTTGAGACTATAGGATTACTGCTTGTCAGTATAACTATATCTTGAGTAACGGTAGTTGGTTTATAGGTGTGCGTGCTGTGTGGTATGAATCTCTATGTTGGTGTGTGTGGATCTAGTTTAGGCTCGTCATTTAGGCGGTATATTTAATTATAAGACGAGTATGTCGTCTTATTGTCCCCCGATCCGAGATGAGCCTGAGAATCGAGGATCTATTTTCATTTCTCTGTCTTTTGTTTTGTGTCTTAGTCGCTTCGCTCTTCGTGTTCTTGTTGAATTTCTCTTGTTATTAGTTCTATAGGTGTTCTTATTTTGTCTCCTGCTTGCTTATGCTATTCTTATTTCTATCGCTAGTCTATATTTAATTTATTCTACTAATTTCTTCTATGTCTTATTTCCTATCGCTTGTTCTTCATCTCTTGTTGTTCTTCTGCTCATCCAATTCCACGTTGATTGATTTTGATAGACACTCATCGATATGGATACACGTTGGAAACATCCATGGACAGCTGTGATAAGCGGTCCTACGGGTTGTGGTAAAACATATTTTGTAAAAAAATTCTTTAAATACGTGCGCGAAATGACGGATGTCCCGTTCGAGCGTATACTTTTTTATTACTCAGAGTGGCAGTCCGGGTATTCAGAGTACGGTGATAAAATCGACTTTCACGAGGGTATACCGCAAGCAGCAGATTACTCGAATGATACAAGACCTAAACTTGTGATCATTGACGATCTAATGCGCGAGGCATCCAACAATACTGTGGTCGATCTTTTCACCAAGGGTAGCCATCATAAAAATCTTAGTGTCATTTTCATCACGCAAAATCTCTTCCGTCAGAGTCACGGGCAACGCGATATCTCCTTAAACGCTAATTATATCGTTGTCTTCAAAAATCCGCGAGATCGCGCGCAAATTCAGCACCTAGCCCGTCAGGTATGTCCCGAGCATCCGCGATTTTTGCAGGAGGTATATTTCGATACAACAGCTGCACCGCACGGCTATCTATTATTCGACTTGAAACAATCGACGCCTGATAATTGTCGATTTCGCACCTGTATATTTCCCGATGACCAATAGCATTACGTTCATGTGTCTCAAAAAGCAATAAAAGTTCGCGATGCGACGCGTGATGTACCAGTAATGCGCTTGTCATGGCGTTGCGCGGACCTCTCGATAAAAAGCAAATAATTATATTGCAAGCGCTGTGTTATCTGAAGCAAGAGCAACGACGTGCAATTTTGCGCAAAGCAGATGTAGCGCTCGTACGCTGTATATGCGAGTGTGCTCTAAACGTTTTACAGGGAAACGTGAGTCTGAACAACGTGCAAAAGAATCATCTTCGAAGGCACGCGACAATTCTTCGACGGCTAGCCGCCAAAAGGGGAAATTGGAGCGGTAAGAGGAAGATCATCGTCGTGCACTGTGTCGGATTTCTTAAGTTGCTTCTTCTGCCTGTCTTGGCCTACACGAGCCATGGAATATACCAGAAAGATGGTACTTATACCTCATGATAACATACATCGTCTCGCTGGACTCGCCACTACTGCTGCTACTACTACTACTACTACTAGTGCAGACCCGTTGCCCTCCGTACAGACTACCGGTACGCCATTATCGTGCCTCGACTCTGAGCTGAGTGAAATTCTGAACTCTCACTCGTATAAGAGCGAGAGAGAGAAATGGGTAGCGTACCAGCAGGTTTTACAGCGTTATCTTCATATGGTCGAGTACGATAATGCAGTACCGAATATTTCATCAAAACGAAAAATAGCAATACTCGATAGTCACGAGAATGAATCCGACGACGTTTTAATAAACAAAGTTGAATCTCGACTCAATAACACACTTATTATCGATAGCGTACCAAAAAAATTTTAATCTAAAGCAATATTGTTGCTTCGCAATTTGCATCGCAGCGCCGTTGATAAAAAAATGACATGGGATCTTAATGGTGTTGTTTCCATAGACGGTAGAAGAATTTCAAATTCCAATATCGTTGATCTTGTTAACGGTGCTATGCGAGCTAGAAAACGCGAGAAACCCATCGGACGATCTCACTTTGCCAAACTCCTGCGAGCGATACAGATGCCACGCGAATTTATCGGCAATCCCGAGTTACTACACGAGCCTACACCTACATCATCCTCGACACTGCAGCGGCGTCTTATTTTACCACGCGAAAGCGATAGTAGCAGCAACAGCAGCAACAGTAGCAACAACAACGAGGCCGCACACTCAAACAGAGATTTAATGCTCACGGCTGAAAACGACATCATCGAGGAGGAAGAAGGGGATGAAGAAGAGGACGAACAATTGCAAAACATCGCGCAAGTGGAATATCGATTTCGCGCACCGTTAGAAAAGAAAAAGAAAAAGAATCCATTTAACTGGTTATCGTTAAAATTATAAAAATTCTTCAAAAAATCTATTATGACACCACTCATCCTGCGTCCTATTCTCGAGCAAAAAATTTGGCCCTGGTGGATCGAAGAGTAGCGCGAAAAAATATTTTACCATGGCTCGAGACACAGGATTCATATAACATGCATCGTCTTGTGCGACGACGATTTCCCCGTCGTATGTACAACGTGAGTAATATAGACGATGTATGGGAGGCTGATTTAGCTGATCTTCGCTCAATAGCCACGTACAACGATGGGTATGCATATCTGCTTGTTGTTATCGACGTGTTGAGCAAATACGCGTGAGTCGAGGCCTTGCGTGACAAAACGAGTGCAAGTGTGGCCCGCGGTCTCACACGCATACTCGCACGCAGTAACAATCGTCGCCCGCAGCAATCCAAACTGATCGAAGCAAAGAATTTATCGGCACTCTATTTCAGCAAATTCTCAAGAAAAAGAATATCGATTTACGCGCTGCTCATAACCCTGATATAAAAGCCTCGATTGCCGAACACTGTAATCGAACAATAAAAAAACGAATGTGGCGCTACTTTACATACACGCGAAATAAGCGTCACATCGATGTTTTACAAAATTTTTTATATGCTTATAATCACACTAGACACAGCGGAACGCGTATTCCCCCGAGCGAAGTAACCCTCGAAAACGCCTCTATAGCCCGAGACAATTTAGCACCGCGTTACGAGCGTAATGCGAAAAAAATTAAAAAGCCTAAATACAGCATGGTGACTTGGTACGTATCAGTACAGTTAAAGCAGCTTTCGTGAAAGGATATGAGCGTAGTTGGAGTAACGAATTATTCAAGATTCAACGAATATCAGTGAATCGAGAACCATTCGTGTATATTTTACACGATCTGAACAACGAGACTATTGACGGTATTTTCTACGAGGCAGAATTATCGCGAGTACGAGTACCTCCGTCATCTGAGAAGACGAAAGAGAAGAAGAAGAGGTCAAAGAGGAAGAACGCACGGAATCACCGTCCCTGATAAATATGAGCTCCAAGGGTAGCTCTTTTTTTGTCGTACTACCGAGCAACAGTAGTATGCAGTATTTTCCGAATAATACGACGACAAAATTTATTACAAAACTACCGCGTCAGACACGTTTGCACGGAGAATGGTCTGTTTCTCTTGTGGAAATTGCTTATCCGATGACTCTTTTACATGTTCCTACTGTAGGAAATCTCGTAACTTTTGAGGGTGGTGATTATGATTTATCGGGTTTAAATCTTTTAACACGGAGACGCTCTGATGGAGACCAAGTTCCACCTGGTGTATATCGCTCCATAGACGCTCTTTTGGAGAGTATAAATAAGCTACCTCACGTGGCCGGTCATTTGCGCTTTAAATCACTTCCGAGCGGGCAGATCGAATTGGCCCGCGTATGCGACGATCTACGACACTATGACTTTCGCGTATCACCCGCTATCGCGAGGCTCTTAGGATTCTTGGAAGAGGCTTGTAGGTCTGTAATGATAGAGCTGCATTGCGAATACACAGGGTCGAGGCCAGCATCTCTCACCGGTGCTATACCGGGTAGCATGTTTCTATACACAGATATCTGCGAGAGCTATATTACAGGCGATGTACAAACACCCCTCTTACGAGTTGTCCCTATTGATACTGATGACTGTCAGTATGGTTCGATAAAAATTAAATCGTTTTCAACGCCACGATATATACCTCTCTTGCGCAATAATTTACACACTATCGAGATCGATATAAGAGACGAATTTGGGGATCCTATACCATTCGAGCAGGGAACGTTGACTGTGACACTACATTTCAAAAGGTTCCACGATTGATTACATCGCAATCGATGATATTGACAGTGTGCAGCACGGATGGGGCCGTCGCGGGTACGGCGGTATTAGCCGTGTTTATATCGGAACACCTAATCAACGAGGACACGGTATCGGCAGCTTTCTCGGGGGCCTGTTCCGTCGAGTGTTACTACTTTTAAAGAAGGGCGCTAAAGCAGTTGGTAAAGAGGCATTGCGCGCTGGTGTAAACGTAGCCGGTGATATCCTCGATAGAAATATAGCTGTGAAAGATGCTATTCGCGGGAGAGCGAGAGAATCAGGCAGTAATCTCAAACGCAAAGCCTCTGAACAAATTGACACTCTCATGCGGGGGTCTGGTTTAAAAAGCGCAAAATTTCGCGAACTCCTCATTCATCGGACGAACGTAAACCACGACGTATCTCCCGTAAAAATAAAAGTGTAATAAAGAGAAAAGTAATAAAGAAGTAGAAGAATAATAAGAACAATAAGAAGAAGAAGAAGACTCGTCAACAAACAGTTGCAGATATTTTTGGATAGCTGAAACAAGATGGCTTTTCTACATGCGCACTCGTGCGAGTGTCTTAAATCGGAACTTGAATTATTTTCACTCACACCGACGCAAACTACTATCGAAGGCTCCAATTGGGTATATTACAAACCAATATCTTCGCTAACAGATGATTCACCGATTGAATTTGTTATCCTGGACGGGGTGATGAGTATATCGATCTCGCGCATACTATGCTTAGTCTGATAGTGAAAATAACATCTCCTACTGCGGAAAATGCCGCGGGTACAGCATCGAAAGTAAGTGCCGGCCCTGTAAACAACCTCTTGCATTCTATGTTTAACCAGGTCGATGTATACCTGAATCAAAAATTAGTTTCACCTCCAAATAATGCCTACGCTTATCGAGCGTACATAGAAACACTTTCGAATTACGGTCCAGCAGCAAAAAATTCGCATCTCACGAGTATTCTCTGGTACGACGATACCCCTGAAAAAATGGTTGATATAACATCGAAAAATACGGGTCTTGTGAAGAGAAAACAATTTTTAAATGTTGAAAAAACTGTAGACTTGCTCGGTCATCTGCATTGCGATATATTCAATCAGGAGCGGTTCCTATTAAACGGCGTCGAGATGCGACTACGGTTGGTGCCGTCTAGAGATTCATTTTGTCTGTGGGGGATACAAAGAATGGTCAATGCGGCTTAAAGATGCTCGAGGCATCGCTTCTCGTTCGTAGAACAAAAATAGCTCCTGGTGTGCTGCTCTCGCATGCTAGAACTCTGACCAAATCTACGCCTAAATATCCTCTTACGAGAGTCGAGGTAAAAGCCGTTTCAATACACTCTGGTGTTCATGGAGAGACTATCGATAATATCGTGTTAGGTCAATTGCCGAAGCGTATAATTATCGGTTTTGTCGATAACAAAGCGTTTAACGGCAACTTCAGTATGAAACCATTCAATTTCCAAAATTACAAGATTATATATCTCTCGTTGTATGTAGATGGTGCTCAAATACCTTCGAAACCGTTACAACCTGATTTTACGGAAAATCATCTATATGTGGATGCTTTTCAAACGTTGTTTTCGGGAACTGAAATACATTTCTTGAACGACGGTAATTCGATCGATCGCGATAATTATCGCGATGGATACTGTCTGTTTGCTTTTGATTTGACACCCGATCTTTCGGCGAACAGCAATACACATTGGAATTTAATAAAGCACGGTAGTGTGAGAACAGAGGTACGATTTGAGGATGCGCTTACTTCAACGATAAATTGTGTAGTCTACGCGAAATATGATAATGTCCTTGAAATTGATGCCTCTCGGGAAGTAATCGTGGATTTTATCGGATAAGCGAAAAATGTGCTGATATCGGCATAAAATTATTTCGTGTTAAGAGACGTAAAAGCGTGTCCGTGAGTAACTAATCAGTCGAACTCGAGCATCTGTACGGATTAGACATGAAAATGGATTTCGTCGTGGATATACAGGGAATGCGTGGTAAAGACTCGGAATTTATTCCGAAAGAAATGGCCGTGGTAGCAGTGGATAGACCGTACTCTGCTCATTGGATCGTCGCACCGCCGTGTCACTTTGCCGAATTACCACAGCATTCGAGAAGGCAGAATAATTTTCTCTCGAAATATTTTCACGGTCTGGAGTGGTACGAGGGCGATGTGAGCTGTAAACACGCATACGCTAACTTGCGTGAAATTTCGCGAAAATCAAGACGTATCTATACTCGCGGTCACGAGAAGGCTATACTTCTTTGCGATATCACGAGTGGTGAAATTTCCAAACTGGAGGATGAGGAGGGCGCCCCATCGTACACATTTATGCCGAAATCTTTGCGAAAATGCTTCAGACACGCTATGATAAACGATACAGCGTCTTCGCATTGTGCAATGCGCCAGGCTTTCCAAATAAAAAATTGGCTTCGCGAGCACCCGTTTAAAGGAGAATCATACATGGATGTTTGGTCAGCAGACGAAGAGGAAGAGAATAAGAAAGAGGAGAAATCTTCATCATGTAGTCGTGACACAATCGACGATGCTGTGAAATAAATTTTGCATATATATACGTCTTTCAAAGCGTATTGGTCATCATTTAATCATTGACTATGTGTTCAGCATGAACACTAGACAAATCCACGAGAGTCTGCAGTATCTACCACTTTCAACCGTTGGCGTATACCCGGCTGACAGAATTGCTCGTGTATGGTCGTTACCTGCCGGACTCGTAGTTAACACGGATAACCACGACGGACCTGGAGAGCATTGGATCGCCATGTACATTAACCATCATTGAAAAGGAATGTACTTTGATAGCTACGGGCTACCACCGGTTATACCGCAACATATCGCACGACTACGAAGAAACTGCAAGTTCTATCGGTACGGCCTCAAGCAGCTACAGAGTATTACGTCGGATGTGTGTGGACAATTTTGCATCGTATTCCTACATCTTATGTCGTGCGGCTTCACCATGTCGCGATTTAATAATCTCTTTAGGGATAATGTAATGGAAAACGACAGATTAGTGCGTGAATACTACAATGATTTTGCCTCTCGACGATCAGACAGTGATAAAAATAAATTTAACGGCGGAGGAGTCTCCGAGCGAAGATTACCGTGTTTGCAGGGATGTTGCATACGACGGTAAATATGTGTAAAGTGATTTAAATAAAATACATCGTCTTACTGCGCCTCCTATTTTATAATTATATATAAATTATAATCGAGGTCCCTCGCGGTACGGTATCATATTCTGCGCCTTTTACTGCAGAGCAAGCGTTTCGCGCGGAGCACAGCGCAAAGCGGTACGCACGTGCAAAACCGCTGTCGCTGCATTCAGAGCGCTGGACACGTTAGTTATGATTCAGAGGGCGGTTTGCTATCTTCAAACCCCGTGATACCAACCAGCAGCATCCTGAGCATTCAGTCTGTCTTCAACTTCGTGATCGCGCAGTCAAAAACTTATTTTTCGCAATCTATCCTCGTTACGACGCTAGCGGGTTCCGGAGTCCTCAGTGCCGAAATAGACATCGGGTACGATATCAGCGACGTGGACGAGGGCTTCGAAAACCCCGAGCTTCCTGAAGCAGACGATGCTAGGTTATGAAAGTGTCGACGAGCGCGCAAGCGTGTGTGAGTGTGTTTGTGTGAGTGAGATAGTGAGAGACAGGAGTTTAAAATCGCCGTCGAAGGAAGGTGGACGTCAACAACAACAGAGGTAAGTACCTAATTTTTTTCCTTTTTTCAAGTATGTGTACACCTTTGCTCCATCCGCTCTTATCTCTAGTCTTTCTTGTTCACCAGAGTACCCACACCACCTCAATTTACCATCTCCACGTTACCGACACTGGTTAAGCAGCGTGGGTAGCGCGACGGTGGAAAAGTGGGGTGGTGGGGGTAGCCGCGTGGTGGGGGAAGGAGTGGGGATAGGAGTGTGATAGAGCAAAGGTGTACACATACTACTGCCCACCTAATCCTATTTATTAATTAATTTTCCTAGCTCTGTTTCAAAATCTTACTCCAAGAGTCTCTCCTTTCTTGAAGCGGTGATTTATCACGAATTTCAAATCTACTGTATCAAGTCTATGTTATAATTTTTCTAACTGTTGTTTGTGATTCTGTTTTCTTTTTCAGTGTTGTCCCACCTTTACCTTTCTCCAAGTTTTTAATTTGGCAACCTCTCGGTACCGCAAACAAACCTTTCAAACCTATCGCTGTGCTGCGTTCACAATTCTTCTTATAAACTATCCTTGCTAATTATTCTACCTAAATTTTCTTACACTGTTTTCTTAATTCTTCTAAGCTAAACCCTAATTATTTATTTTAATGCCACTAACTTCCTCTTCTTAAATTGTTCCTTTTAGAATATTTTCTGTTTTTACCCGGTCCGATAATGTTTACTATTAATCTTTATATTTGTTCCTCCACTAATTTGCACTGTATCTTTTCTTTGTCAAAGTCCACCATTACGCGCATTTTCTTCACTCCGGCGGCATCGGGTTTCTTAGCCACGACCATCAGCGGCGCTTTCCATTCCTCCTGCTGGACTGGGCTATTCCTTCCGCTAGCATTTTGTCTGTCGGCATCTCCACTTCTCTTTCTCGTGGGCGAGTTTAGCCTCTCGCTTCGACGAGTTATAGTGGTTGCCTTGGGTATCTTTTACTCTCCGCTTTGTGCGGCTGTTCGTATACCCGATCTCTTTTATGTGGGACTTTCTTTCCTGTCCCACTTGGGCTCGTGTGGTCGCGTATATGCGACTCAGAGCGTCTGCATCAGTATTTCTTTTTCCGGCTTTCTGCATTTTACCGGACCCATGCCCCGATTTTACGTTCTTCCCAGGCAAGAGTTGCGATCCTAGGTCCTTCGACCCGACTTTAAAGGGTGCGCGATACAGCACCTCGTGCGTCCGCTGTCGCTTGTTCCCTCGTAGATGGAATACACCGTTGTAATCGCACATTATTCCTGCGCGAGCTGCTTGCTTTTCACTGCTGGGGGGCACCAAGTCGGGCTTCCGTTGTTGCTACGCAAAGCGTTTGGCCTTCTTTCCCGTGCTCTCTGAGCTTACGCGCAGTGTCTTGACCTGTCGGCTACGTACGGCCTTCGCTATCTCCGACGGCTCGAGTGTCACCGTCGGCTGTTGCACTTCCCCGTCGTTTTTATAAACATCTACACTCACTCTATTGGGTTTTGACGGTGTGACACGGAATCTCGCCACTTTGCCTCGGCTGATTCCGCTCCTTATAGGTAGTCCGACAAATTTATTCTCCTTGGCGGCATCCATGTTAGACCTATTTCCGGAAGGAAGATTTATCTTTGTAAGCAGGCCTATGTACTTGCATGTGGCGGCAGTTCTACTGCGTGGTGACGAATATATCCTCGTTGCGCCGTCCCGTAGCGGCATGCAGTGCCCATACAACTGGATCATCTCGCTATGCAGGATGTCCCCTTTACGCTGCTTGATAAAGTGCATGCCAAGTAATCCGTTGACCTTCAACGGCACATTGTTCGAAGCGATGTAGAACCAATGCTCCACACTTAAAGCCGGTGTCTCGATTACAATTTTAGCTATCCCGAGGGGGGTGAATTTTTCGCTCGCTGACCCCTGCAGCTCTACGGTGCAGTTGTTCCCCATGGTCTCTGGTTTGAGACAGCCTTCCTTGATTATGCTGCACTGCGCACCGGTGTCCGCTTTGAGGGTGAGTACCCCGGTCGTGGCCAACGGTGCATCGATATCTAAGTCGCTGGCGATGGCACTCGACGCTGGCAGCGGTACTTGTAGGAGCTGCAGCGTTGTTTTCTTCTGCTTGCACGTAGGTCTCTGCTGGACAGTTAGTATATTCAATGTCAGTGCGCCCAGCGTGTTTACGCCTGCAGTGGCTGGATCTGTTCCCGCGGTTACAGTATTTCTTGCATCTTTGTGGTCTGCATTTCTTTCCTGTTGGGGTGGCTGCGTCGGCTCGCGTTTATTCTGCGACAGTCTCTTCCGGCAGTCCTTCTACATGTGGCCTTTCTTTTGGCAGTAATTGGAGGTTACTTCCACATTGTGGATTGACTTGTTTTCACTGGGTACTGGTAAGCTTACTCGTCCCGTATCCCGGGTGCAGTCTCGAGCCATGTATCCAGTTTTTCCGCAGGTGAAACAACTTTCTCCCTGCCAAGGTGATGTGCCTTGGGACCTTCTGGGGTGGCTTAATACTCCACCTACCCCTCCCTTTGGCTGCACCATATTCGTGATCTCGATGGCTCCCGTAACGGAATCATGCAGGGTGGCGTAATTGCGTGATCTCAGCATGATCTGGACCTGCCCATGCAGTCCATTCTCGAAGTTGGCCTGTGCGCTCTTCCATGTTATCTTGTCGACGATGCGCATCTCCAACATCGTGGTGGCTTCCTCGCAGAGCTTTTCTATTATATCGACGGTGATACGCTCGGTCCTGGCGGCGCATACCACGATGTACGCTCCCTGGCCCTGCCGAAGGGAGTTAAATTCTACTTGTAACGCAGGCAACGACTTCCGCTTCCCGTACAGGGCCTCCAGCTCGGTTTTAAACTGTGCTACCGAGTGGATGACTTTATGCTTTATTTCTCTGGACGCCCTACCCTCGAGCTTGTTGCTGAGCACTAGTTCTAACAGAATGTCATGATCCCGGGGCGCTACTCGCTTGAAAACAGTCTCGCATGATCGTAAGAAGGCGTCTAGTTTGTCAGCGTAGCTTCCGTCGGAATGCTTGATGTTTTTTAGCGCTAGTACAAGATCGAGCGTCCTACTCGGTGTTTCTGGCACCCTCTGTTGTTCCCTTTAGAACACGGGATCCGCAGGGGGGATAATCTGGTTCCTCATATCGGGCTTGCCTCGACGGCACACGCGGTATCGGGCGATCCTCCAACCCTTTATGTTCCAGCCTCCGCGATAGTTCGGCGTTTTGCTCCCGTAGGGACCGGATGAGTTCGAACTCGTCCGCACCTACCTCGTTGAGCGTGTCCGCGAGGTTTCGCCGTGCCGACGGCGCGGTGAGTCATGGCCTTCGAACCTGAGCTCCAGCTCGAGCTCTCGTTGAGCCTGCTCAAACTCACGGTAACTTCTTTCGACCGCTTCGCATCGTGGCCTGACTCGTTACGGCAGTGGTGCTTGAGTCGTCGTACAGGTAGCTGCCTGGGAACCTACGCGATCTAACGTTCGCAAATTTTCGATTTCCCGCTCGATCCTATCGTTGGAGAAGTGTTCTGGAGTTATTTCTCTAGTTGCTCTATTAAACACATCGTCGCTACCGACGCTACTATTATCCCGAAACGACGCACCCCTTAGTGGGTTTACGCCGAACTCGGTTGTCGCGAGGGCCGCTTGCCTGTCAGCGGGGATTCGATCTGGCTGCGAGAGCTCTAATAGTGCCCTGCGCGCTTCGTATACGACGTCCCCCACCGCTGCAGCTAGACCCGCTGCGGGGTCCGTCTCCTCTCCGGGCATCGTAGTTTCTAGAGAATTGCCCCTACGTTTCGGTTTTGTTCCCCTGAATCCCGGCATATTGCTAATCTCGCGGTATATTTATTTTGAAAATTTCCAAAAATTGTTCCTAACTGGCTTTAGTTTATCGGGTATATGTATAAGTAGAACGTAACCGCCACTTACAGAAAGATGATCTGGTAGACGGTCCTCTCCATGGTGATGTTCTCAGGTGCTGCTGACTTGGTGTCCTGCAGCTCCTTTCTGTTGATGATCCTTGACGTCGTTCCTGACGCTGTTGACCCGTATCTTCGTTGGTTCCTTAGCACGTCGCCAATGGTTGCACGACGGCTTCTTCTCGAGTAGCTGCCTCGCGTACTCGGTTGCACACTTCGTGCGGTTCTCCGTGACTTGACGTGACACCGTCAATCGGGACTTTAAACGGTTGACTGATACGTCATCCCGCACCGACGTTCACTTTGCGTCTTCACGTTAGATTTGTCGGGTTTTACGAACTACACTGGCGTCCTTTGCACGAGTCGTAATCGTCACTTCAGAGTATTCTTAACTTTGTCCAAAACACTTTTTGTCCGAACAAATTACGTATCACTTAACTTCGGCAGATCCCACCGCTGCCACCAAATGTTATGCCGGTACCGCGCAATTGGATTATTCGGTATTCGGTATAATATTAAAAAGTTATTATTTTTAGGATCGTTTGCCGATAAGGAGATGAATCTCGAGTTATCGATGAAAACGCGAATTTATATAAAAGGAAGTATTTATTATAGGCAACGGTAACTTTCCGTTGTCTATTTAAAAGTCAATGTAAGAATGTACAATAATATGTTGTTTCGAGTATTTGACGAGGAATCAACCCGTTCTCTTTTGAGTCTACTTTATAACTAATTTTCGTAAAGCAGTTGCTAACTGTTTTCACGAAAATCCCTTAATTCGCTATTTTAGCGTTAGCCTATCGTTGAACGCCAAGCGAGTCGCCTCATGCTGCATCGGCGTTCTTGGTGTCATTCGTACGATCGGGCATTGGACTTCGTTTCTGTCTTGAATGAATTCCAATGTTTCTTTGCTATGGAATGTTCCCGAATATACGAAATATACGAAATACGAAGTGGAATATTCCGCGGCACAACAATTGCGATACAGAAAAGCGATATTTTGTCCCCGGTTAGCGCTTCGATATCGACAATAGGAAGGTGCGTGTTGGATAATCAGCTGGCGCACGGCGATCGATATTCGTCGTGCGCCTACCTTTTGCTGTGCCTGAGCACACGACTCTCGGTTGAGCCGAGGATGGCCGAAGCAGGGCTACGCGGAGCCGAGGCTGTGCCTCGTTGGCACGCCGCGTCGAGCGAGAGGATGTCTCTCTTGCTTGACTTCGGTTTCGCTCACCGGCTATCTCGCTCAACTGACTTCAGCGCCCAACAATGCTTTCATACTCGCAGCCATGTTGAGAATTTAGACACTTTCGCAACGGCATCGAGGAACAGCACACACAGCGCACTTTTGGACCTTTTCTCGTTGGCTTCTGTGTCTAGATTAACTCATCACTAGCTCTCAACAGGACTCAAAATCAGGTACGAGTACATTGTTATAATTTACCATAAATTCAATGGCAATGAGGGGTTGGATTCTCATCGGTACATCAACTTTTTTGGTCTCACTTTTTGGCGGCATTGCAGCACATGTCACGCCACGTTTTCTCTCAGCATAAGTTGCCGGTATAATTAATATAATTATGCAGGTGTACTATATTCGCTGTACTTTTCCCCAGGACATCTGCTGGAAGAGTACAGCGACTATACACTGCTCATTTTGTGCATCCTCATTATGTGTTGTATTGTGCTACGCAGTGCTGCCTGCGTAGCTAGTCTCATGCGTGTAGAGCACTCAAGCAATTTCAATTGCAAGTGCTCTTATTTGTTCACTGCAACCTCTCTTCATTAAGCTGCTGAGAGCTTGCTGTGAATTGTTATAACGCCTTACGCACTCATTCTCTCTAGCGTGGCGTGCTACGCAGCACTGACTGCTGCACGCGCACCGCTCTCTACGCTCTCAGTACATACTGCACACAA
Source organism: Cylloceria caligata (assembly GCA_963942595.1). Lineage (NCBI taxonomy): Eukaryota > Metazoa > Arthropoda > Insecta > Hymenoptera > Ichneumonidae > Cylloceria > Cylloceria caligata. The sequence continues at coordinate 67,804,203 of OZ012706.1, read as the reverse complement.
TTAATATAATTGTGTGCTGGCTCAAACTCAAGTTTACATTCAACTTATTTATTTGTACAATTCTCTGATTTTTTGGTGTATTTATTTTCATATCGTTTGTTATTCTTTCTAAATTTAATCTATTCTTGTATTTATTCTTAACTTTTATATTTTTCTAAATTATATTATTTTGCTTGTGAAATGCAGAAGGCATAATAAACCACTGTCTCAAATTACCATCTATGTGTTTGGTTTATTATCACCCTGTCGTGAATGAAGACTCATTATTTTCAATATATTGCAGATCTGTCAAATCCCATCATCAGGCGGATTCTCAAACAGTGCGATATTTTCTACGCTTTAGGATGCAAGGGCGGGAGATAGGTATCTATTTTCGTCAACCACCGGACGGCAATGATCATCTTACTTGATTCGAGGGTGGTGTACGAGATGCTCGCACTCATATTACAGAATCGTGCGAGGGACATGATTAAGTGGGTATGACTTTGAGCGTGCCGTCTTTTGCGTAATTTTGAATAGACGATGGTATCTGTAGAATGACGACGTGTGTAGTACGCGGCGGCGAATGCAGCTGTGGGCGTACCATGCTTACGCACAAGTATATAGTAAAAAAGTCAATTTTACGCAGGAGTAGTCTCAAGTTTCTTTGTAATCAGTTGAGTCTTAAAGAAAAATATTGTCTATATAAACACTCTCGTAGTTATCACCATGAACGATACTTTTCCGTTGATTATATTTGGAACGTCCTCCATTCTTTAAGCGCAATATTTTCCACCTATCAAACTGTCCTCATATAAAAACTATGATTCGTCGAGTTATTAACTTTCAACTTTATTCCTAACAGAGATGTCGGTAATGATAAAGTTCAATGATTAGTTCAGAGAATTGAATTAAGTGAATAGAGTAAGTAGAGAAAATCGCTGGAATAGAAGTAGGTCAGTAACATTTAAGGAAATAAAAGTAGGCCAAATGGTATTTAAACTGAAAGGATAATCGAGAAGTGTGTAAATCGAGTGAGAAAGAAAGAGACCGAAATAAAGTGAACCGTATGGGAGATAGAGAAAGATCGAGGAACCAGCGAGACACCGGCTCGGAAAACGAGACAGGCGGGTGTGCGTATGTGTGGGTACAATGAGCCTACAGCTCAATACTAGCGCCCGTAACAATAACAAATCTTCGAGCCTGCATACCGAGAATCGGGATAGACAAAAAATTAAATAAGAATTGCGAAAAAATCGTCGAAATTACAAGATCTGAATGCATTGTATATGCTATCGGTGGCCAGATACCGAATATTGACATTTTATAAAATTGTTCTTTTTGTTAATGAACCGTACTCTCATCCACCTCGAAGCCTAACATTAATTAGTTTTGTGTTCGAGCCCGAAGTCCCACGAAAAATAAAAATTATTGATAACGATAAGGAAATTACAGTTACACACCTGAGCCTATAACACTTCTCCTCGAACCACGTTCTGCGTGGACCACCTTATAGGTAAAATACAAGAGTATCCATTCGTGGCTCGAACGCAACTTTCATGGAATACCCTGGAGTTCTGGCGATATACCATACGAATCAGATACAATGATAATTTGAGCTATCTTCAAAATGCCCGAACCAATTTTGTAAAAGGCTTGAAGAAGAAAAAATGAGCTGCGAGCTTCTTAGATGTATCATCATCATCATCATCATGCATTGTTGATCTGAAAATGCTGAACTAGCCTTCGTTACGAAATTTGTCTCCAGAACTCGACACCATTAACCCTTTGCACTCCGTTGTCGCCGTATTTGCGACATTAAAGCCTCTATGCCCTACTAGGCTGGAGTGCAAAGGGTTAAATGTCCACATCATTCCAATATCTTAAAATATAACTGTGCTGATAGATACGTAAGATCCCTGAAGAATTGGATTCACGTATACGAGACTATGTGTAAAAGCAAGGTCTTACAAAAGAAATAAAGATATAAAACATGCTACAATAAGAAAAATCAGGATAGTTATGTAATATTATACTTACGATTAAACACAACATCTATATTAAATAACATCATCAACCGAACAAGATTATCAAAGACATCCCCAATAGTTCTTCATAACACATCAGAAATGTTATTCTTTCAAAAAAATTTCAGTTCAATATTACTTTGTACACTATGTGATATTTAATATCAATGCTTGATGCAGCAGTTGACTCCATACTCTGACTGTTTCACAGACGTTTGAATTCAACACCATTATATTTTCCTCCAAAATAGTTCTTGTAGAGTTGACCACTGTGCGACGCTTTGACCATTTGCTGAAACAGTTCTTTATCACCATCGAAAACTTTAACAAATCTGGCAGGTAGTAAAACGGCGAATTCGTTGCCCACATCAACCTTGGTTCTCTTTCCGAACTTCGTCTGCGCAAATTTAATATCAGTGATATGATGGTCTTGCTGAAGTTTCACATCTGCTAGTTTCTTCGTTGGAAGGAATTCGGTCATCTTACCCGCTCTGCTGATTGCAGAGAAATCCATTTTTACTCGGGTTTTACAAGAATTCCAAGCCTCTCAATGATAACACGTAGATCTACCAGGTCTATAAATATAAAACCGGAATTTGTCCATAGATGGCCCTAGCTGTCAATGTAGTTACCGTCGAACCGCGTTATTGGCGCCATTTCCTTGTTGACATCTCTGACAAAGATTTTCAAATCACAACAATACAAGTTTCATACAACAGCATAGTTTGTAATAGCGTTGAACATGTCGAATTTTGTGCCCGGAAACTACGATTTGCGGACAGCATTGATTTTCTGTTACCATTTGAAGTAAACTGCTGCAGAATTGCATCGAATGCTTGTCGAAGCTTACGGTGAGCATGCTCTTGGTAAATCATAGTGCTTTGAGTGGTTTAAAAAATTCAAAAGTGGCGATTTTGACGTGAGAAACGAAGAACGTGGAAGACCACCGAAAAAGTTTGAAGACAGCGAATTGCAAGCATTGTTGGATGAGGATGATGCTCAAACGCAACAACAACTCGCGGATCAATTAAATGTGACACAAGAAGCCGTCTCCATACGTTTAAAAGGGAAAGATCCAGAAGATGGGAAAATGGGTTCCACATGAACTGAATGAAAGACAGCAGGAAAACCGAAAAACCACTTGCGAAATGCTGCTCGCCAGGTACAAAAGAAAGTCATTTCTCCATCCAATTGTGACTGGCGATGAAAAGTGGATATATTTTGAGAATCCTAAGCGAAAAGACAATAGGTAACTCCAGGCAAACCATCGACATCGACTGCAAGGCCAAATCGCTATGGACGGAAAACAATGCTCTGGGATTGGTGGGATCAGAAGGGTGTGATCTATTATGAGCTGCTAAAACCTGGCGAAACTCCGGTTTCATATTTATAGACCTGGTAATATTTTACGAATCAGATTTTTTACTTCCTGAATATTTTTCAAAAGCAGTTCAACTCGTACGTTCAGTTCATTACGTCTGTCTTGCATTACGTTCTCGACTGATGTGATTGAAACTTATATAATAAAATTACGTAACATAGATTTGTTGAGAAATCCTGGTGTTTAATCTGAAATATATTGAAATAGGATGAGTACTGACTCATCGCGGATGTGAAATAATCAGACAAATTTGTTGGAAAAAATGTCAGTATTCGCTCGCAAAGTTACAAAAATAATTTTAAAATAAAGAAAACTGAGCACTGAATTTAAAGAGTGAGCTGCATGTCCAATTATATACCGAATAAATACTAATGAGAGAACGTGAAATAGCCCGTGCTGCAAAGCACGCCACGAGGTGAGACATATGAGGATGCACAAAAAGGATAATTTACCATCTCACATTGATTTAATTTGTTTAAATTGAGCAGGTTTGAGGTTGAGAAGATCCGAGAAGCACAGTGAACGAGTCCGCGTTGAGTGGAAGCTGTTGCTGTTCACTTGGCGGTTTTCACGAGAGTACCGAAAAATCGTAAGATGGCTGAGTTGTTCGAGAGCGTCGTTAAGCGAGTGCAGCGAGGCACCAGCAGCGTGGAGCTATCTCACTGTAACCATAGTGGCCGCGTGCCGGCTGTTTTCTCAACAAGATTTTTCCTTTCTTCACCCCTCCAAGTCCTTATCACCGTAGATCTCGCCTTTTTCATATATAGAAGTTGAACAAGCATCAACAATCTTTACTCAGCAAGCTTTATTTTCTTTCTCCATCAACACTTTGAGAGTCACTCTTTATACAGCATCGTAGGATTTGTTTATTTCAAATCGACTACGACATATTTTCTTCGCGATATTTGGAACTTCTAGGCCGAGATACTGAAGCATCGACTGTTACACATAGTATTTAATTACTGGCTGACGACTATTGTCAGTTAAGAGGTGATGGGTCTTTCCAGCAATACTTATCACATTCTCAGTAAGGTGATGCTAGTGTTGTGCCGCGAATTAATTCTTTGTATATTATTTCGCCATTGTTCCTTCTTTATGTGAGGCCACTCACCGAAGTAGAAAAAATGTGCAAACGTAAGTAACGAGCTGCGAGCAATGACTGCTACGAGCTCGAGCTACGACTTGCTGGAAATCGCAAGCAAAGATTATTGTGAAATTCATTTCGACACTCGATTTCGGTCAAAGGGGCAAATAACTGCTTTGCCGAAATCATTATTGTTGGATAATCAGCTGGCGCACGGCGATCGATATTCGCCGTGCGTCGACCTGTTGCGGTGCTCGAGCACGCAGCGTTCGGTTGGGCGGAGATAGCTGAGGTAGGGCTTCGCGGAGCCGAGGTCGTGCCTCGTAGGCATGCCGCGTCGAGCGAGAGGATGTGTCTCTCGCGTGACTTCGGCTTCGCTCACCGGCTATCTCTCTCAATTGACTTCAGCGCCCAACGACGCTTTCAGATCCGGCAGCCATATTGCTAGTTAGACACTTTTACGTGAATACTGCATGGAAGAGCGCACTCATCTCTACTTCTCTTGGATTCTCTTTATCACTTTTCTCTGGATCGACTCAGCTATCGTGCTCAACAGGACTCAAATGAAGGTAAGAGAACACCGTCATAATTAACCATAATTCACTGACGGTGAGGAGATTCATAAATATCGGTACATCAGCATAAAAGGTCTCACACTGTGGCGTGCTCGGCAGCGCGGGCTGCACCACGTTTTTCCTCACTCTGTTTTGCCTGCTTAATTAATACAATTACGCATGTGCCTAATGTTCACTGTAGTTTTCCCCAGTAAACCTGCTGGAAAAATACTGTGAATATTTTCTGCTCAATTGTGCATCCTCATTCTATGTTGTATTGTGCTACGCAGTGCTGCCTGCGTAGCTTGTCTCATGCATGTAGAGCACTCAAGCAATTTCAATTGCAAGTGCTCTCATTTATTCACTGCAACCTCCCTTCATCAAACTGCTGAGAGCTTGCGGTAAATGGTTTACCTCATCTTACGCACTCAGTTTCTCTAAGGTGGCGTGCTACGCAGCACTGACTGCTGCACGCATACCGCTCTTGATGCTCAAGCTCAATTGCACTCAGCACAATTAATATAATTGTATGCTGTCTACAAACTCAAGTCCAAATTCAATTTGTTATTTTGTTATTGTGTATTTTTCTAAATTTAACCTATTTTTGCATTTATTCTTAACTTTTATATTTCTCCAAATTATATTATTTTGTATACCAAGCGGCGGAAGGTATAATAAACCACTTTCTCTGAATATCATCTATGTGTCTGGTTTATTGTCACCCTGTCGTGAGTGAAGACTCATAATTTTCAATATATTGCAGATCTGCCAAATAACATCAGGCGGAATCTCAAACAATTATATTAGTAGATTCAAACAAGAGAGGTTAGTTCCTCGTACGGGCTAGAAACCACAATTAATTATAATACACCTTTATTGACTTTTAAATAGACAACGGAAAGTTACCGTTGCCTATAATAAATACTTCCATTTTATATAAATTCACGTTTACACGAAATTACTCAAGATCTATCTCCTAATCGGCAAACGATCCCAAAATAATAACTTTTTAATATTATACCGATTACCGAGTTATCCAATTACGCGGTACCGGCATAACATTTGGTGGCAGCGGTGGGATTTGCTGAAATGATAAGTGCTACATAATTTATTTGGACAAAAAGTGTTTTGGACAAAGTAATAATAGTGACTTTGAAGTGACGTCTACAACTCGTGCAAAGGACGCCAGTGTAGTTCGTCTAAACCCGACTAATCTAACGCGAAGACGCGAAATGAACGTCGGTGTGGTGTGACGTATCGGTCAACCGTTTAAAGTCCCGATTGACGGTGTCACGTGAAGTCGCGGAAAACCGCACAAAGTGTGTAACCAAGTACTCGAGGCAGTGACGAAACCGTCGCGCAGCCATTGCCGACGCACAGAGGACGAGCCCAGGAACCATCAAGAGACGGGTCAACGGTGCCATGGAAGACATCTGGACCAACCTTCCAGGGGAGTTACAAAACAGCAAGTCAACAGCACCGAAGGAAGAGCACCCGAAGTACAGCCATGGCGAGGACCATCTACAAGATCATCCTCATGTAAGTGGCGGTTACATTATACTTATACATGGCCTAGAATCAAAGCCAGTTAAATCTGTAGTTTGGGGAAAATATTCCGATAGAAAAATATATCTCTCCTGAGATATTTAGAATAGTTTAAAAATAAAGTCTATCGCGAAATAAGCAACATGTCGGAATATAGAGGCGCCCGACCAAAACGTAAGGGCAACTCGTTAGACACGATGTTGCCTGGCACAGAGGACTCCACAGCCGGATTAGCTGCGGCTGTAGGGGACATCGTGTACGAAGCGCGCAGGGCGTTATCAGAGCTCTCGCCGACGGGACGAATCCCCGCAGCCAGACAAGAAGCCCTTGCCGGCCGTCTGACAGCCCAGTTTGACGTGAACCCACTTAGGTGCAAGTGCTGGTACCTGCGAGAAACTACCAAACGCTGCACGACTCTGTGGCAGGGGCCATAGAGATCACCAACATGGTGCAGCCAAAGGACGGGGTAGGTGGAGTATTAAGCCATCCCAGAATGTCCCAAGGCGCACCATCCCGGCAGGGAGAAAATTGCTTCACCTGGGGAGGACCAGGGCACGTGGCTCGAGACCGCACCCGCAGATCGGGAAGAGTGAGCCTACCGATGCCCAGTGAGGATAAATCCATAGACCACGTCGACGTTGTGTGCAATTATTGCCAAAAAAGGGCCACTTGTGGAAATACTGCAGGAAGAGATTGTAGCGAAACAAGAGCGAGCCTGCGCAGTCCTCACAGAATCCCTGACGTCCAAGGGACTAAGGGGGCCAGAGTGAAGAGTCCACGGTGAATGCAGGTACAAGTCAATCAAATACCGATGCCAGCCAGCTGGGTACGATGAGATTAAACACACTCACGGCCCAGCAGAGACCCGCGCGCAGAAGGAGGAAAACGACGCAGCAGTTACTGCAGGTAACGCTGAAGGCGTCCAGCGCTACGGCCAGCGATTTGATATCGTCGCAACATTGTCCGTGACAGGGGTACTAACCCTTAAGGCGGACACAGGGGCCCAGTGCAGTATACCGAAGGAAGGATGCCTCAAGCCCGAGACCATGGTGAGTAGGTGCTCCGTGGAGTTGCAGGGTGTGGCAGGTGAAAAATTCACTCCCCTCGGTATAGCAAAAATTGCGCTGGAAACACCGGCTCTAAATGTAGAACATTGGTTCTACATCGTCCCGAATAACGTGCCGCTAAGGGTCAATGGAATGCTAGGAATTGATTTCATCAAGTATCACGAAGCAGATATCCTGCTCGGAGAGATGCTGAAGCTGTACGGGTACTGCATGCCGCTACTGGACGGCACGATGAGGGTATCTCTGCCACCACGCAGCGAGACGGTGAACTACGCCGCAACAACGAGCAAATTCGTAGGATTGCTCTCAAGAGTAGAGCTCGAGGACGAGGTAATCATAGGTTCCTGCGTTACGCCGCCGCATTGTAGTAGCTGTGCTATCAGCTTAATAAACACTACCGAGCAGGTGGTAGAGGTACAACGCCCCGTAGTGAAACTCGAGCCGCTCGAGAAAGCGGCATTAGGTCAAACGGCCAAGACAGCCGCTATGGAGGTATGCGCCGGCAGCACGGACCGAGGGGCCGACCGCCTCGCGCGACTAGCCAAAGACACGGCAAACCTCAACGAGGAAGAGCGCAGAGCGCTTAGCGAAATCACAAGCGAATACGAGGGCGTGTTCCACCTACCAGAGGATAGGCTACCGTATACGTATATGGTAGAGCATGTGGTACCCCTTAAGGAAGGGGTGCAGCTCATTAAGGTGTACCCATACAGGCTGCCCGAGGCCCACAAAAGGGAAGTGGAGAGGCAGACCCGCGAAATGCTAGAGGAGGCCATTGTCCAGCCCCACAGGAGTCAGTGGAACGCGCCGCTGTGAGTTATGGCAAAAAAGCCTGATGCCGCCGGAGTAAGGAAGAGGCGAGTAGTAGTGGATTTTCGAAAATTGAACGAAGCAACCATCGGGGACTTGTACCCCCTGCCCAGCATCACGGAGATACTGCACCAGTTGGGGCGGGCCCGATATTATACGACCTTGGTTCTTGCCTCTGGATTCCACCAAATCCCGATGGCGTAACAAGATAAAGAAAGAACCGCATTTTCGACACCACAGGGTCATTTTGAGTATAACCGCATGCCACTCGGACACAAGAACCCGCCACCGACTTTCCAGAGGCTGATGAACTGCGCGCTGGCTGGACTACAGGAAGTTAAATACTATATGTACCTAAATGACATAGTAATCCACGGTAAAACCTTCAAGGAGCACAATAACAGGCTGTGAGAGGTACTGCAGCGGCTAAGAGAAGCCAGATTGGCAGTGCAACCAAGCAAGTGCCAGTTCCTGCGCAGAGAAACGCAGTACCTCGGCCACATCATCCCCGAAGAGGGTGTGCGAGCTGATCCCAAAAAGCTGGAAACCGTAAGGGAATTCCTGGTGCCGAGAGACGTGAAGGAGGTACAATCCTTCCTCGGACTAGCTGGTTTAAGACGAAAAATTCGTTTTATAATTAATTATACCGCCAGAATAACTAGCCTGAACTAGACCTACACATATAAACACAGGGATCCACACCATACTATGCCCACACTTATAAAGATCAACGATAAACTACCGTTATTTGAGCTATAGTAATACTACCAAGCAGTAAGACTATAGTCTCAAGAAAAGTGTGAAGAAGAATCCACGAGGAACCACATTAATCACTATAATAAAGGAGAGGAAATTAACGGGACAAATGGGCTACAGGAGATGGGCTACAGGACGACTATCAGATATAGTAATAACCTGCTGTACCGGCAGAGCTTAGAAAAAGAGCGGGAAAGTCGGTATAAAAGGACACGACATACCACAGTCGGAGAGCATTCTGTTCACAGACTTTCGCCAAGACCCGGAATCTATCAAAGGAGGACCAGCTAACCAACCAAAGGAGGACCAGCCAACCAGCTAAAAGGAAGACCACCTAGCCAACCCAGGGAGAAGCATATTCAACCGCACCACTCCAAGGACCAGGCCTGCTACCTCTGAGCCAGCTAAGATGGACATCTCCCAAGGCCAACTACTGAGCCACCAGCCGTCCAAGCAGCTCAGCATCCAAGCCGACAAGATCTCCCATCGAAAATAAACCAAATGGTATGGATAAAATATATTAAATCCATAGGGACTTAAAAAACACCCTAAAAACTAGCTAGAGACGCTCCTGTCGTATTTCTGATGCGCCGATGCACCAAGGATGCACCGCGCTGACGCCTTCACCGGAACAGCGGCGAAGCCCGCGAGTAGATCGCGTAGCCAGGAGAGCTCGAGCGAGAGCTCCGTCCCCACTACAGTCCACACAATATAGGTATAGAATAGGCTACCTCCGAAATCGAGGAATAATAACAGAGCCGATATAGATATATTAACGATAGCAAGCCCAGCAGGCTCTTTCCCTGTGTAGAAACTATGCTACCATATAATTAAAGAAAATATTTCAATAATTCAATATAAAATCTCCCACATCGTGCAACCACGATTATAACGTCATGCGTAAGCCCGGGTCAAGTTTTTTTTGTAAGGTGCATAATCACCAAAACTAAGTAAAAAGGAGTATATTTAATTGTCATACAAATTATTTAACTTTTATCTGTCTAATGTGTCTAATAAACAATACTTTTACCTAATACTGAAGCCTATATTTAGTTCCTCCCTGCTCGAGTTCGAACTAAAACCCTTTGAGAGTGATGATAACGTAAAATACCGTTACAGGTTATTACCGGAAATTCATCAAGGATTTCTCGAAAACTGCGAAACCACTCACAGAATTAACCCAGAAAGGGGTTAAATTCGAGTGGACCGCAGTAAGAGATACTGCCTTCGAGGAACTAAAGACAGCACTTACCACAGCTCCGATACTGCAATATCCCGACTTCACGAAGCCGTTTGTTGTAACAACAGATGCCTGAGACAGCGCGCTCGGTGCAATCTTATCGTAAGGCAGGATCGGGAACGATTTACCCATATGCTACGCGAGCCGCACCATGTCGAAAGCCGAGCTGAATTTACACAACGACGGAAAAGGAACAACTCGCGATAGTTTGGGCTCTCGCTCAATTCCAACCATATATTTATGGTACTCGTTTCACGGTAGTGACGGCCCACCGACCGCTCACCTGGCTGTTCGGAGTAAAGGACCCAGGTTCGAGACTAATGTGTTGGAAAATAAAGTTGGCGGAGCATGAGTTTAATCTCGATCATAAGACCGAAAAGCACAACACAAATGCTGATGCGCCAAGCCGAATATTCATCACCACAAGGGTCCAAGCGAGACCCAAGAACGAAGTCTGTGAATCGGTAAAGGACAGCACTACGAGACAAGTAGGCACAACGAATGACCGCACAAAGCGGAGGGCCGAAGATACCTCATATAGCCGTGGTAGCTCGTCGGAGCGAGAAGTCGAAATCGCCCACGAGATAGCAAAGGGCAGCAAGCGCTCGGGTACGGACAGCCGCACAAAGCGGAGAGCCGAGAATACCCCGAGCTAGCTTAGCAACGCAGCAGAACGACAAGCAGCGCTTGCCAATGCAACAGAAAAGGATAGAGAGATCCGCAGCGTGCATGCAAGTCGCTCAACTGATCCCCACAGCCCCGTCGCAAAGCCGTGCGGTCGGGGAACGGGCAGACCACGCACGCTAGCCGAAAACAGTACTGGTAAGACTGCGAGCATCGCCGAAGAAGACAGAGTGAGTGCAGCACAGTATGGCGGACCTACGAGGCGCGGAAGACCGCGAAAAGCAAACGTTGCAAGGCCGCTCCAGACAGAAAGCGACGCAACGGCGGAGCTACCGGTGGGCACACCGAGTGACGATACTGCGGACACCGCAAAGGCTTGTTGAGGAAGCGAGGCATGGCGGGGCCCGTAGCCCGCAGTCTTCCAGCAGCGCGATTGAAGACAGCGCTACAAAGAAGTATAGCGATTGCCGCAGTGGCGTGACCAGCCCCTCTATCGATGACCGCCTGAAAATAATAAGAGAATATCACGACACCCCCATAGGAGAGAATCAGGGTATTAGGCGTACATTACATCGAATCCGGACCAAGTGTCTCTGGCCCGGCATGAGAAGGGATTTGAAAGAATACATATCGTTCTGCGAGTTCTGTCAAAGGAACTAAATTAGGAAAAGGAAACGAGTGCCGATGGTGGTAACAGATACCCCATCATGGTCATTCGAAAAAGTAGCGGTCGATATTGTAGGACCGCTACCCGAAAGCGCATCTGGAAAAATATATATACTTACTATCCAGGACGCGCTCACGAAATACAGTGCAGCGATATCACTGCCGAACCAAGAGGCTTCGTCAGTTGCAAGAGCACTAGTAGAATAATTAATTTGCCGGCACGGAACGCCGGAAATAATATTGTCGGATCAGGGTACGAACTTCCTCAGCTCGACCTTCAAGCAGATATGTCGATTGTTGAGAATTAAAAATATACAAACAACGGCCTACCATCCCGAATCGAAAGGCGCATTAGAGAGATCGCATCGCACCCTCGTTGGATACCTAAAAAATTTCATACACGAGGATCAAGGAAATTGGGACGAGTGGCTGCCGTATGCGATGTTTACGTACAACACCACTCCACATACGGGGACTGGACTGTTTCCCTACGTGTTGGTGTACGGACGCGAGGCTGAATTGTCGACCGCCGTAAAACAGGAGCCCCGCAGCACATATGCCTATGAGTTACGTCCACGAGTTACGCGAACAAATACTTGCCGCATGGACTGTAGCACGTGACAACCTGGAGGGCGCGAAAAGACGGTCGAAGAATACGTACGACCACGGCGCACAGGTGCAGGAGTACCGCGTCGGCGAACGCGTACTCCTCCGTGACGAGACGGTGCGCAGGGGGCGGTCAGCCAAATCGACCCCAAAGTGGATAGGACCTCACGAAATAGTAGAGAAGAAGCCCCCGTCAAGTAGTCTGGAAGGGACGTAAAATCCAGGCGGTCCACGCAAACCGCCTGAAGCTCTTTATCGAGCACTAATAGCTCAGGAATTGAGGAATTCGAGCACTTATAGCTAGTTAAAACTAACTATGAGCTAGAAAGTAAATGTGGGAAGGAGCCCCTCAGGACGCAGAGGTAGAGAACTCCAATAAAGTAGAGATTTTAGGAGACCTAATTTTATCAACAGTCAAAAGAGCGTCATTCAGAGATAAATATACATATAGAAAAAATATATTGAACGAAACAATTAAAAAGAAATTGCACTTTCATTACGCAATCCAGATGGGACGGAATACTGCGACCATGCCAGAAAAGTACCTCGAATAATGTATAGCATATTAATACTGACACACGATCGTGTTCAGCGTAGAGTGTAAAAAGAATATATAGAGTAAATTGAAGAAATAAAGCCTCTAAGAGCATCTTAATTTTGGAAAAGTCAATGTGCACACTCTATTCGGTTGACATACACACGTTAATGGGTCATTCGATATCCGCAAATGACAGTAAAATATGCCAAAATATTTCTATATTTCAAGACAATATTAATATTTATGAAAAAAAAATATATTATACTGGTTAAGCCTTAGAATGAGAAAGAAGCTGCACGTAAACAATCTAGTCCCAAAGCTGAATAGAGCACAGCCCAGCGTCAGCCCTTATGCGACTGGCTAACCTAAAGGCCTACGGCGAAGGTGACGCAATTGTACTCGTGCTCGACTTACCGTTGATCAGGCAACAACGGTATAGCGTACAAAAGGCCTACACCATACCGACGAAAGCGAGTAATGGAAAATATTACTACTTGGAAACAACGGCAAATCCAGTAGTAATCGATGCAGAAAGCCACAATTATCTGGAAATGTCTAAGGAAGACCTGCAAAATTGCAAGACCATCAATAAATTATACATTTGTCCGTCGAAACACCCTTCCATTTTGCTTTTGGAAGATACCCTCTGCGAAGTGTTGATTTACGCCAAAATCACCCAGGACAACGATGAGAGCTGCGCCAAACGAGAAATCCGGCTGATTCGTACCTACGTCATTGAGAGCTGCGCCAAACGAGAAATCCGGCTGATTCGTACCTACGTCATCCCTCTGTAATAGCCGGGGCCATGGATATATGTCACACCGACCTCAGAGGCCGTCGGTATCACTTGCGGCAAAAAACCCATTTGACACAAAATTCTAAGTAAAACGGGAATGCTGGCTTTGATAGGCGTATGTATCGGAACCGCCCCAACTTTCAGCGTGAAAACAACAGAGCGAACATCTCAGATCATCCAAAAAAATTACCTTCCCCCGTACGACCTGAATTTGAGGGAAATAAAGGCTCGGACGCCTCCTACCCAGACCACCGAGGAAATTATACTGGCAAGCGTACTGCAAAATCCGAAGGAACTGCAAAAGCTTTCTTGCACATAGAAAATACAGGGAATGAGTGTGAGCACATGCAATTACATTAATTGCGTGCTTGAAATTTTGATGTGAAACGTGGTGCAGCCCGCGCTGCAGAGCACGCCACGTAATGAGACTTTTATGAGGATGCACAAGTGAGTTTTACACGCCACACCGTGATTGAATTTAGATACATTGTAACGCCGCACTCTTACCGTTTTGTTTGAGTCCTGGTGATCACGAAAATGATAAGAAGATCCAGTGAGATGGTGAAAAGTCCGACGGTGTGTATGAAAAGATGTGCGCTGTCCAAGCGGGTTTTCACGAAACTGTCTAATTTTGCAAGATGGCTGCGCTTTCCAAAAGCGTCGTTGTGAGACGCTGAAGTCAGGCGAGCGAGATAGCCTCACGCTTCAAGCAGCATGCCTGCGGGGCACTGTCTCAGCTGTCTCTGTGATAGCCGAGCGCAGGACGCTACCCAGCAGCAACAGGTCGACTATCGAATATCGTTCGCCGTGCGCCAGCTGATTTTCCAATAGATATATATCTGGATGTTTAACCGCGGGAATCTCTTGCTCGTAGAAACCGCCAGAGATTGGATTATTCTGATAGTCTTTCAACGTTTACGTAATACTGACAGTATTTTTTAATTAAGAGTACTTTGGTGAAAAGTTTTTTATATTTGCTAATTTAAACTTTTTATCTTACTTTTAATTTTAGCTTCCTAACATACTTAATTTGTGGTCTATTGAACACGCGATGCAACAAACTTTTCTCATTTTTAATGCAAGCATCTTTGGGCTTCATCCTAATCGTACGGTGTACTGTTATTCATGGAAACCAAATTATCTAAAATATCTGTCCACTTATAACTTCTACGAAGACTAAACTGCTTCCACATTTGGTTTTTTAGTGTAGGATTGAAGCATTCACAAATCGATGCCTTTAAGTTGCTAAATGTCGAGTATAAATGAACATTGAATTGCTTCATAAGAGACTGGAAATAAAAATGGTAAAATTCCCCCCATTACCAACATATAATTTCTACGGTACGCGTCCTTGAATGAGTACAAATTTCATTGCAACTATTGTATCTTTACCCGTTTTACTCTTCATTGGTATAGCCGGGGCGAATTTTGCGAATATATCAATGACGGTAAGTATATACTTGCATCTGCTGTTTTGAATTGCATAAGCCGACATATTAACAAGATCAGCCAAGTCTCATCCAGACCTCGAGTGTTCACATGGCGACGTGCATAATTGCGTTCAGCTAGCTTATATTGCTCTTCTACTAATGGTTATTTTAACATTTTTTAAATAAAATTTAAAAAATATATATATATATATATATATTCGCTTTAACATCGGGGTTATTAATGACAAGATAACGATATCAAATGAGTGGTAGTTTTACATGTGCCGTTTGCATTACGGGTTTTGGACAGATAACATGGGAGGGAAGAGGTACAGTTTTCAGCAATTATCTAAAGATTGTCATAGATTTTGGCACTTTTACAGAACTGAATCACTTTAGGTATTACTTTCTCATTAAGTAAGTATGGGGAAGCTTCGGCATTGGACGACCGTAAAAGAGTTCACTCCACTTTTTTAAGTTTCGATCCATTGGTCGGGACCCTCTTCAGAATTCTGTTTATTCATATTAAAATACGCTTAAGTGTTTTAAGTTATTTCCACACGTTAAATCGCGAAACCTCGATGGTAATTTTATTTGGCTTCTTCACTGGATCGCTCCGGCCTGTCATTATAGATTAGATGTATGTCTGATTTTCTACGTTGTCCTTACTTTCTCATTGTTCAAGCAGTCTTTTAAAGTTTTTGGAAGCCTTAAGCGAGTTCGCAGATCTTGGTATTCACGGCACTCTATCAAAATGTGTTCAATAGAGAGGCAAATCGCACGTTGAACATCTGGGGATCGCAGAACGGTCGAAAAGATATCTGTGAGTGATGTTGGTGTGACCAATCCGTAACCTTGTAAGAACATATTGCTCTTTTCTTTTTCCTCTATGCGGAGTATTATCGAAGATGTTTGGTCTAATATAATGAAGCTTTGATAGAGGGTCTGTGGTCCAAATATCATTTCGTTTTGTCCGGAGAGATTTGTAGATGGCTTTCTTGAATTCCTGGTTCGAGATTGGGATTGAGAATGTATGGTTTCGTCCGTGTAATGCAGCTCATTTTGCGGCTACATCGGCTTTATCGTTTTTACTGATATTCTGATGTGACGGCACCCATATGAGAGACACATCCATTGTAACATAGTTACACCTGCTAGCTTACTTTATTATTTCGGAAGCACAGAACATTGCTGGCACTAGGCCACCGAACCCGGAATTTAACAAAAACTAGCTACGTCACAGCTCATGAATTCCCTCGCTGCTGTAAATAGCAGGTCAGCGACCAGCTGGCCTCGCTCGGCGGCGAGGGGAAGACGAGTAGCGCGGTAACGGCACGTCGAAAAATTATGAAATCTCGGTAGACTTAAAAATTGAAGCCGATAATGACGTAGAGAGGTTCCAGACGGCGGGAAAGGCTATAAAAAAGCCTGCGCGGAGGAAAATGCTCTCTCACTCTTCGGGCCCAGGTTACCAAGTTGAAAACGATAAAAAAAAACAAAGTTGTGCATTTTTCTTGAGTTATAAAAATTTATTCATACTAGTATTTGAGTGTATTGGATAATCAGCTGGCGCACGGAGATCGATATTCACCGTGCGTCCACATGTTGCTGCTGTGTAGCACGTTGCGTTCGGCTATGCCGGAGATAGCCGAGGAAGGGCCTAAGCGAGAGGTTATCTCTCTCGCTTGACTTCGGCTTCGCTCACCGGCTATCTCACTCATTTGACTCGAGCGCTCACTCGATTGCTCGGGCGCACGGCGATCGATATTCGCCGTGCGTCGGCTGTGTAGCACGTTGCGTTCGGCTATGCCGAAGATAACCCAGGAAGGGCCTCGCAGAGCCGAGGCTATGCCTCGCAGGCATGGCGCGTTAAGCGAGAGGTTATCTCTCTCGCTTGACTTCGGCTTCGCTCACCGGATATCTCACTCATTTGACTCCAGCGCTCAACGACGCTTTTGTATCACGCAGCCATATTACCATTTTCGACACTTACGTGAAAACCCGCTCGAACAGCGTACACATATTGGCAACGCTCGGATATCTTTTGCCTTTCTTCACCGGATCTTCTCAACTCTTTCGTTCTCACCAGGACTCAAATCAGGGTAAGAGTACACCGTCACAATTCAGCGTAATTCAATAACGGTGAGGAGAGTAATACACACCGGTGCATCCTCATAAAGGTCTCACACTTTAGCGTGCTCTGCAGCATTAGCTGTACTACTGTTGTTTTCACACTACCTGTTGCTCACTCAATTAATGCAATTGCGTGTGTTTTTATCAGTTCACTGTACTTTCCCCCAACGAAGCTTGCTGGGAAAGTACTGTGAATTTATTTCATTCATTTGTGCATCCTCAAGCTCACTTCGCCGTGCTCTGCAGCGTTGGCTGCATCACGGTCTGCCACAGTGAATTTCCAGCACTCAAGTAACAGAGTTGCATGTGCTCGCACTCATTCATTGCTCATTCTCTTTTTCCATCTTACTAAGCATTTACTGGCAATAATTAAATTATTCTACGCACTCACATTTCTCATTGCGTGGCGTGCTCTGCAGCGCTGGCTGCAGCACGTACACTACACTCAATAAATACAGCACACAATTAATAATTGTGTGCTACTCAAGTAATAAAAGACAGCGCACAATTAATATAATTGTGTGCTGGTCTCTCAAATAAATTCAACTCAATTTATTTTTGTATTTATTTTTATACCATTTATATTTTTCTAAATTTAACATATGTTTGTAATTGAAGTGCGGAAGGCACAAATAAACCACTTTCTCTACCAAACATCTATTAGACTGGCTTATTTTTCCCTGTCGTGAGTGAAGACTCATAATTTCCAATATATTCGCAGGTCGTTCCAGCTACACCCAAGGAGTTCTCAAACAGAGTGGGATACGTGATTTTGCAAGATAACTGAAAAATCGTGTCAGTAAGAGTTGAACAGCGAAAATGAAAGAAAAGAAAGGACAGGCGAGTCATTAAAATAATATAGAAATTCTTAGTGACATATTGAGTAAACTGACATTGATCTAGATTTAGATAGCTTTTAAGTGAATAGAATTAAGTGTAGAGAATTAAGTGGATAGAATTAAGTGTAGAGAATTAAGTGTAGAGAATTAAGTTAATAGAATTAGGCAGGTAGTTTTTAAGAAACTAGAATTAAAGCGCACAGCATTTGAACCAGTGGATAGGCAAGCGAGTCGATTGAACGAGGCTAGCAGAAAAGTGAAGCAAGGGATAAATAAAGAGATCTATAGGACGATCGAGACATCGGGTGAAAGAGCGAGTGCGACGCGTTTAATTGTGGGTGTGTGCGTCGAGCATATAGCTTACTACTAACGTACAAAACAATAACAGAATACCGAGCTGGATGTACCGAGAACTTATGACGACGTAATACCAGAAAAGAATTGTGGAAATAATCGCTGTAATTCACGAAGTTTAATGAATTGTACTGGTCATCGGTAGCAGGAAACCGAGCGCTAACATTCTGTTTTCAATTGTTTGCATCAATAAACCTTATTCTCACCTACCCAGAAGTCTAAAATTAATTACACCTGTGATCGAGCTCGAATTTCCCCTGGGAAAATAAATTTAATGTTAACGATAAAAAAATTACCGTTACACTATATTGTTCCTTTGGCACACTAATAGTGTAATCTGGATGTTTTGGATTGAGCTGATAGCGCATGCTCTGCTTAGGAATGCATAGAGTGTGGATTTCGAGTCGGTAAATATTGCCGCCGCCGAAGTTTTAGTATCAACCAGTATAGATATTTCTTTTTCGATAGCGAAGGCTTTACAGGATAAAATAGAGAACTCGTTTGGAAGTCTGAAGGTTAATTCTTGCTCTTCATAAATAATGGAGCAACCGCATTGTATATTTATGGTTGAACCATCAGTGTAAAATTTGGCATCATCTCGGTACTTATCTTGTACAATTTTGTTGAATAGATCTTGGAATGTAAGGCGGTTTGTGTTCGATTTTCCATTAGAAAGGTTGAATTCATCATGACAAATCCATACTAATGAACCCAACACATTAAACATACATTTTTTAATTCAGCATATGGCATAGCGGTATTCACATGATCATTGTATACATGTTTGAGATTCATATCGTCCTGCTTAAATAATACTAACAGATTCCTATTATAACGCAAAAGATGTTTGGGAATACAGGCATATGTCTGGCAGAGATAGTAACAATCAACGTTTTCATGCCTCTTAGTATCTTGTTTCTCACAGGCCACATCATCGAAAACAATTACGAGTTCGGTCTAGCTTCGCTTGGTGTCGCCACGTGTTCGTATTCATTCAGAGGGGCCAACTGCCCTCTTGGAAAAATGGTCTCGATTTTCAGCGCCTCTATCCTTGGTCTCACTTGAAGGAACTAAAAACAGTCACGTGACATTGGGCGGGATATTGAAATTCATGGGAACGCGAACCCCTATATATATATAAATATTTGATTATATTTGTAAAGGTATAATTATCAGGAGTACAAATTGAAAATGCGGGATTTTTTTCTATTTTTGAACGTTTATTCTGAAAAAATGGTAACAAATGAATTATTCAAAGTATTGTCCATCGCTAGCCACAACTTTTTCCCATCTTTCTGGCAATTTACGGATACCGTCGCGAAAAAATTCGGCCGGCTTGGCTGCTATCCAGTCATCGACCCATTTTTGGGCTTCTTCGTAAGAATGGAAGCGCTGGTCAGCTAGGCCATGTGTCATCGATCGGAAAAGGTGGTAATCGGAAGGAGCAATATCTGGGCTATACGGCGGGTGGGGTAAGACTTCCCATTTCAGCGTTTGTAGGTATGTTTTGACCGGCGCTGCAACATGTGGCCGAGCGTTGTCATGTTGCAAAATTACTTTGTCGTGTCTTTGCTCGTATTGTGGCCGTTTTTCTTTGAGTGCGCGGCTCAAACGCATCAATTGAGTTCGGTATAGTGCTCTTGTGATGGTTTCGTTCGATTTCAATAGCTCATAATACACCACACCCAGCTGGTCCCACCAAATACAGAGCATGAGCTTGGCGCCGTGAATATTTGGTTTGGCCGTCGATGATGATGCATGGCCGGGGTAACCATATGATTTTTTGCGCTTCGGGTTATCGTAATGGATCCACTTTTCATCACCAGTGACAATGCGATGCAAAAAACCCTTCCGTTTTTGCCGTTCGAGCAGCAGTTCGCATGCAAAAAAACGGCGCTCGACGTCTCTCGGCTTCAGCTCATACGGCACCCAATGTCCTTGCTTTTGGATCATTCCGAGGGCTTTTATACGATGGGAAATGGCTTGTTGTGTCACTCCCAATGAATCTGCGAGCTCTTGTTGAGTTTGACACGAGTCTTCATTGAGTATTGCCTCCAATTCAGCATTCTCAAACTTTTTCACTTGGCCCGGCCGCTCTTTGTCCTCAACGTCAAAATCACCACTTCTAAACCGCACAAACCATCTCTCGCACGTTGAAACCGATGGAACATGACTCGGATAAGCCTCGGAGACCAATCGATGTGCTTCAGCAGCACTTTTCTTCAAATTAAAGAAGTAAATTAAAACTTCCCGCAAATGCTGTTTTGTTGGCACGAAACTCGACATATTGAGAGCTCAAAAAAACTATGAATTTGACACTGCGACAAATTGACACATACTGAAAATTAAAGCTATAAGACGTAGCTTTGACATGAACATAGTCACAGTACTGCCTGATGCGTATAGCGTTAGTAACGCCATCTGTTATCAAACCCGCATTTTCAATTTGTACCCCTGATATAAATAACAAGGAATATAGGTAAAAATTATAGTTTATTGATATTTTTCCATTAATACATTCATAACAATGTAATAAAATTACTAACTAAATTTTTTTTATCGCATCACCATATTAATATTTTAACCGCGATTACGTGAACCATCGTCATAAACATGTTTCCACAATGCTCCACGCACTCATGGCACTCGATGTTTATTTCCCCATTCTCAAAGTGTTGTAGTAACACTTTGAGAATATTTCGTTGATGGCTTCGCGTTTTTAGCAATTTAAATACTCTATGTATAATTTGTTTCGAGTAAGTAGAAAAGAAGCTACTATTTCTAAGCCAATTATTACATTCTTCGCAGTTATTGAACCGTTTTATGACAGAATTAATAATATCATTACCATAATCTAATACAAATGAATCATCGCGCGCATCTATTCGTTCCATTTTAACTGGTTCGTCGTCTTCCTCGTTTTCGCTCACATTACTCACATCAGCATTTTGAAGTTCAGGCTCAGATTCTAAATATTCTTCCAATGAATGCAGCATGAAGGTATCTTCATCTGTTTCGCAATTACCACCAACAATCTTAATAGACTTCATGTTATTCACTAGTAAAGTTATGAATGAGTCTTCAAATTGCCGAGGTGTTGGGTTTATATTTCGAACGGCATGACTTCTTACTTGTCCGAAAAAAATTTCTATTGGGTCTTGATTACAATAACGCGTTTTTAGACTTTTAAAATCGTATTTACATTTCAATATCTCCCACAATTTTTCGAAACCCTCTACAGTTGAGATCCAATTTTTGAACGTAGGACCCGCTCTAACAATTTCATGCGTAAGCTTGTCCACATAACACATACCTCTTAATACATTTTTCGCGTCTGACCAAAATGCATAATGCGCACTATCCACAGTTACTTCACTTCGCAATTCATTGTCACTATTCGCAGTACCGTTTACGGAGTCAAAGAGATCATTTAAAAAATTAACCATTTCCGCTGTAGCAATACCTTCTTCTTCGTCTATTGTAATGGTACTTTCGTCTTCCATTGTTGCTCCACCTGTTTTTAATAAAACAAATTTACTCTTAATATGTATATTTGTATAACAATATATGCATGTGTATCTTTCTTTACTATACAATAATTATATTACTACTGTTTGAGAAATCCGTCCGATGGTGTAGTTTGACAGATCTTGAACCTGTGAATGTATTGGAAATAATGAGTCTTCACTCAAGACAGGGTGAAATAAAACCAGACTTGTAGATGGAAAACAGAGAAAGTGGTTTATTTTGTACCATCCGCTTGCAATTTACAAAGTATATAAAAAAGGAACAAATAATATAAAAAATGAACAAATTGAATTTTGAATCTAAATGTGAGCAGCACACAATTATATTAATTGCGTGCTGAATTTAAACTTGAGACAGCGGTGCGTGCAACGTAGCGAGAGCTACGCAGCACGACACGCTGATACCATTGAGTGCGAAAATGTTTGTGCGTAATTCACTGCAACCACTCAGCAGTGTATTGCAAAGTGGTTGCAGTAAATTAATGAGAGCATTTGCAATAACCTTTGCTTGAGTGCTATTGCGGTGTGAACTCAGCTACGCAGTCAGGACTGCGCAGCACAATACAACATATATTGAGGATGCACAAGTGAGCAGTGTATAGTCACTGTGCTTTCCCAGCAGATTTCCGGGAGGAAAGCACAGTGAATATAAACACCAGCATAATTGTATTAATTATCTGGCAAAAGAATTGATGCAAAACGTGGTGCAGCATGTGCTGCAGCGCACGCCAAGAGTGAGGCCAAGTGCTGATGTACCATATTTTCTCCGCACTGGTATTGAATTACGCATAATTGTGCCAGAGCACTCTTACCTTGAGCAATGAGTCCTGGTGAGTGTTGTTGAGCGATGCCGATGTAGAAGTTTGGTGAAAAGGTCCGAGAAGTTCAAAGATGCGCGTGCTGTCCGAAGGGAAGTGTGTCGCCAAAGTGCCGAATTTTCAAGATGGCTGCGAGTATGAAAGTTTCGTTGGGCGCTGGAGTCAGTTGAGCGAGATAGCCGGTGAGCGAAACCGAAGTCAAGCGAGAGAGACATCCTCTCGCTCGATGCGGCGTGCCAACGAGGCGCATCCTCGGCTTCGCGAAGCCCATGCCTCGGCTATCTTCGACTCAACCGAACAACGCGTGGTAGAGCAGCGCAACAGGTAGGCGCACGACGATTATCGATCGCCGTGCGCCAGCTGATTTTCCAACAACTACTTACATTTAAACCTTGCAAAAGTCTCAATACAGCTCGCTACTGTTCCACTTAGAACTTGCGTTGCATATTTAACAAGCATTTTCTTTATTTTATTTTCCATTATATGTTCCTTAGTAATTTTCTTCAGTAGGGGCCGAATAGTATTAATATTTCTGTCAATAAGCCATGCTGTCTTGATGACATCCCACGATGCTATACGACTCGGTATGTTATTTTCGCAGCTCATCGCAAGATCTTTTGTTAATAAACCATTCCGAAAACACTTCTTAAGATGTGGAGGATCAAATAAATGCACAATTTCGTACTTTCCTATCTCGTAATTTGAGGCTGCAAATAAAACATAATACATAAGATGTGATTCATATATGCTATATAGTTACAAGTGGACATTACTTACTTAGTGCTCTTCCTTCGCAATGGCGGTTCATTTCCGTCTGTAGGAACAATTGCTTCATTGCAGAGACATTTGGAGATCCCTGATCGCATACAGTTGCAACTATGCGGAAGCCTGCTTTGTGTATTGCATTTACATGTTCCTTGATACAGCGCAGTAATTGTATACTGTTAGTCGCTTTTGCACAAAAATTATATGAAATAGGCATCTTCCAGCCAGTGTTTAGACCACGCAGCATAAAAACTAATACATGGTCTGCCAATTTATTAGTATGGTTGTTGTCCCAATCTTCAAAGCCACATATGATATCCTTTCGAGTATCATACATGACTTTTGATTGAATTGATATTTCGTCCCACATCAGTATGCATACTTTATCTTTGCTCGACATTTTTCGAGACATGTTCTCCAAATATCCCAAGATCAAAGAGTTGAAACCCGGAACCAAAAGTATCTTATGAAGCATCGACTTTAGTGTTTGTGTGCATGGAATGTCAGGAAAAACTTCTCGCAAACATGTGTAAGCACGCTTCCCCATCGTTTTATATAGCGTCAGAGCCAAAGCTTTTTGTTTCGTTTCGTATCGATGTCCCTATTATATTAAAAATGAAATGAGAATATGGAATAAATATTTTATTTGTTAGTAGACACACGCCATAAAACCTGTTATTTTTTATTGTAGACATGCACTATGCAAAAAAATTTCTACAACTATTACTACTATACAAACTTTTACTAGACATCAAAAACACAGAATGCACAGATGTTACACAGGAAAACCTAAACAAACTTACATCACAAAAACTTTTAAAAGTCTAAAAAACACAACGGCAGCAACTTTTTTTTGTCTGTCGCAGGCTGGCTCACTTTCACACTCCGCGTCACGTGACTCGTTTTAGTTCGTTCAGAGCTAAGACCACAGGTAGTTGGCGTTACCGTCGATTCGTTACCCCTTTCACGGTGCGGGTTGGCCCCCCCTGTATTCATTGAAGGGGAAATATTCAACACCATCCAACGACTCAAGCAATTGCTCTAGTAACTTATACTTTGACTGCTTAACACGTTAAGCGCCACGCCGATCCCTAGGGACTGGCGGCAGACTTTTCGTTCTTCTATCGCGGCGCGCCCGGCAGGGCCCGCCTGACGGCTAACTGTAGCTTGAACGGAAAGGCACAGAAACTCGGCATGGCGCTTAACGTGTTAAGAGACTTTGAGTAGACGTAAACGTTTTCGAAACGCAATCCGTTAAGATGCGTTATGAGAGTAAGCAGCGCATTTGGTTTGCCACAATTCGATAGACCGCAAAATACGGCACGGACACTGTTTGGTAATAAATTACCATGTTTTTTGTACCATCTTTTTATTGTATAAACTGATCGAAGTTTACGATAGGCAGGTCAACAGATTATTTCTTGAACCTCATGTTGACCATGACTAACATGAAAGGATATATAGAGTGGTTTATAAACAAAGTCTCTCTTAGTAGCAAATCGATCTTCTTGTGGATATGACCATGCAGAATCACACTGAAATGCGTAGTAAAGGCTTAGTTAATAGTCTCATTAACAATCTTCCCGTTTGTAGCGATTCGATACTTTAAGTACTGCGTGTAGCATTCCGTCGTGTGAATCGCTATAGCTCATTCTCACCCATACAAATAAATCTACTTCATAATCAATAGTAGCGACGCTATACGACAAAAGCCGAAGAATCCCGAAAACACGGCTAAATGAATTCGCCTTATATGGACATCTTGCGACTTTCGGAGTCTCCCGTCGGCGACGCGATACCGTGAACAGCGTAATGTGTATAACTATACCTACGGCGTGGCCTGCGCAATGAGCGTACGCAGGGCTAGCACGCAGATCTATCGAGGCACAATCGATTCCGATACAGTCCTTAGAGGGTCGTTGTTAAGAGCAGTACGGATCCCTCGTCCGCTCGATTCTATCGAGGATCATAACCGGAATCATCCCGATCCGTTTTCCGAGGACGGCCACCGAAACACCAGGAGATAAAGGAAGCACGGTCGGCCTGTCCAGCGAAAGATTATCGACACACTACACGTTCATTTGGGCGATGCTCGCGCTTGACGTTATACATGCTTACATTAATAACACGTCATACGTGAGTAAGGAACTGTATTATTTTTTCATCGCGACTTTAGTGTGGATCAAAAACGCACAAAGCAACAAAAACTAAATTAAAAGAAATAACCATTAATTAATACGCACATCAAGCGCCAGTGCTTTTAAAACTGCATCGAATAAAAGTATATGTCGTAATTTCAACGGATGCGATCTCAAGTACGCGATCCGACGCTGAATAATATTCGGATAAATCATATATAAACAATAAATGTTGCGTAAATAATTATGCGGTAAGAACGAAATACTGTGCTAATCGACGCTATAATTTGTGCGACTCTCGCGAGTTCGAGGAAGTATACGCGACCCTCAAATGTCACCGTCGCGCGTGGTCAGCCCGTAAGACCCGCGATAATCATAAACATTAGACTGACTTTCCTCCAATTCTTGCGATATTGTCATTATGCTTCGAATGGTCTGTAAAATGATTTTTTTTCTGTAATTACTTGAGACTTTCATATGCATCGTAATCCCTCTCAAATCTTGTGTGTGATAAAATGTTGATAATCATTTAATAATAATTACAATTATCGGAGCGTCACCTCGTACATTTACTGACTTCTCATAATTATTATTCAATTTTGCTTTGAAATGAATTGTTACAAAATACGAGAGAATTACTCAATTTATTGGCGTGATGCCTCATACATTTGCCGAATTCGTATAAATACTGTTCGATTTTCCTATGAAATGACTAATAAGTATCATTCAATGGTTCTATGTAACGACGTGTTACTAGTCATTAATGTGAGAACCTTCCTTCCTCGTTGCCCAAACCTCCCTAGAGGATATTCATTAATCTCTACAAAAGTGTGTATTTATTCTGGGAGACATTTCGCACCTGTATGCGATTAAAGTAGTACTATCAATGGACGGCGAAAGGTTGCACCGCTCCCTCATGAAAAATAAATTCATTACACGTTCAATTGCATCTACCCAGTTATCAGTACTGTGGACCTGAAACGAAACTAGCGAAACATCTTGCGTGAGGTGATCCAGGGAATAATCCACTGACGCAGCTTGTAAGGAACACGATATTGCGTATTCGAAAAATCGAGGAAATCTTACCACTCGAACCGATTCAAAGAAAACTAACTTACAAAAGAAAAAAGAAGCTAAATTAGCTGCATCTTAACTATTACACCTAATAAGACTGTTCAAATATTTATTTTTTCTTTCTCACTAGCTACAACCTATTAAAACATTTATATTGTATTGCTATATTATATTTTATATTACAGAAATTTTATAATAAACTTTCATGTATCATATGAATAAAAATCAATTTCTATTTATAGTGAAACCATTGTAATTGATTATAGTATTGAACTATGCTACTTTTTCTACATTTTTTATTAATTACAAAGTAAATTCATCATTATTTGTCTCTTATATTGATACGACGAGGGAAAAAAATGATTTCAAATGATTATATCTTGTTACTCTAGTATTTTCCGTATTTTCCCCGAATTTTTCCTATACATCACATGCTTTTTGAGACAAGGCAGCGAATAGAGATTTAGGATTTGGCAAAGAAAAAGTAATTCCGATTTCCGCCTAATTGGACTGCGATGTATACATGTGACACACGCAGAAAGAATATCCTGGCACGCCCCTTTTCTGTCATCTCTCTTGTACACATGCCTAACAGGCTACTACGCATTCTCTGTCGCACTAACGATGTAACGTCAGAGCAATGCTTAAGCGGGAGACTGGTGGGGTAGTCTACCGTTTTCCCTCACACCCATGCATCCGTAATCTGTAACATTTACGGTGATCGTGTTTCACCAAATAAGCGTGGATGAATTATCAATTGGCCTTTTGTTCGGTAGTATGATAGTATAATAAAAAATGAAATAACCGAGCTCGCGGTGTGTCCAAACCAAGCAGACTCATAATTTTTAAGATACTTTGATACCATATACCAGGTCTATAAATATGAAACCGGAATTTTTGTATAGAAAATACACGTTTATTGTATGAAAATGATAAAAAATATTTTATTCGAAGTATTGCCCATCGCTAGCTATACATTTTTCCCACCTGTCTGACAACTTGTGGATGCCACGCCAAAAAAACTGTTGCTCTTTTGAGGCAAACCAGTCATCGAGCCATTTTCGTACATTTTCGTAAGAAGTAAAGCGCTGCTCAGCAAGTGCGTGTCTTATCGATGCAAATAAGTAGTAATCGGACGGAGCCAAGTCTGGTGAGTAAGCCGCATGTGAAAGTATTTCCCAACTAAACGCCTCAATCGTTTCCTTGACCAGTTTTGCTGTGTGTGATGGTGCATTATCATGAAGCAAAATCACTTTGTCTTGCCTTTTTTGATATTCTGGTCGTTTTTCAGGCAAATCTTGATTCAAATCGATCATTTGTTGTCGGTAGCGTTCAGTATTACCGGTTTCGCCAGGTTTTAGCAGCTCATAATAGATCACACCCTTCTGATCCCACCAAACTCACAGCATTGTCTTCCGTCCATAGCGATTTGGCCTTGCAGTCGATGTCGATGGTTCGCCTGGAGTTACCCATGATCTTTTACGCTTAGAATTCTCAAAATATATCCACTTTTCATCGCCAGTCACAATTCGATGGAGAGATGACTTTCTTTTGTACCTGGCGAGAACATTTCGCAAGTGGTTTTTTGAGGTTTTCCTGCTAGCTTTCATTCAGTTCATGTGGAACCCATTTTCCTATCTTCTAGATCTTTCCCATGGCTTTCAAATGTATGGAGACGGCTTCTTGTGTCACGTTTAATTGATCCGCAAGTTGTTGCGTTTGAGCGTCATCCTCATCCAACAATGCTTGCAATTCGCTGTCTTCAAACTTTTCGGTGGTCTTCCACGTTCTTCGTTTCTCACGTAAAAATCACCACTTTTGAATTTTTTAAACCACTCAAAGCACTGTGATTTACCAAGAGCATGCTCACCGTAAGCTTCGACAAGCATTCGATGCGATTCTGCAGCTGTTTTCTTCAATTGGTAACAGAAAATCAATGCTGTCCGTAAATCGTAGTTTCCAGGCACAAAATTCGACATGTTCAACGCTATTACATACTATGCTGTTGTATGAAACTTGTATTGTTGTGAGTTGAAAATCTTTGTCAGAGATGTCAGCAAGGAAATGGCGTCAATGACGCGTTTTGACGGTAACTACATTGACAGCTATGGCCATCTATGGGCAAATTCCGGTTTCATATTTATAGACCTGGTAGATAGAATTGTGTAAGGGTCGAGCGGGCTGAGGCGCTGCATTTTTACCATGAACTAAGCAGTTCCAGTTCGATCCCCGGCCTATTCTTTTATTTTTCTTTCCGGAGGAAAAACGAATTTCTATCCTGTTTTAAGAATACATATTGTTTTAGAGAGCGTAATGCTATGGTATAAAATTCTGAATTAAAACGAGGATACAAAGTAGAATCTCGCACGTTCCTTGGAGTGAAAGGTGGAGTACAATTTTCTGTACAAAAGTAAACAAACTTAGTAACATTGTACTTTCAATAACATTTGAACTCCTCGTTTGATTCTCGCCAAATTTGAAACCAAGTATTCTTGCCGTTATAAAGAAAATAGATTTTTTTTCGAAGAACCACAAAAACTCATAATTCTATTATATAAAATCTGAACGTCTTTATCGATTACTACCAAACTCAATATCGAGCAACCTTGTCTCCTCCCCTATTCTTGTGAACAGTTTCAGTTTCAAAAGTTAGAGATCACCTTTTTTTCGAAAAATTCTTACTACTGTTACGTCCTGACGTAACCATGCTCCAATATCTATCTTTCTTTTAAAGAAGATCATAAATCTGCACTGTGGTCGGGTCCTATAGCTACCAGAGATTATACAGGTATAATGACGGCGGGAGGGGTGAGACCTGCAGCTACACAGAGCAGGGCAGTGGGAACACATGGTGCGCGCCAGGAATGGATGGCCAGGTTCACCACTGTGCCTGACAACGAGAAACCAAGAGTTGGTAGGCCACTGCCCCACTCTAAACGGCCAGCGTGGAGGGACTTGAATCTCGTATCAAAAGTTTTCCCTCTACGGCCTATGGATATCGTTGGCGGCGCGTGTCATCGAAATCTTTAATTGATTCGTGTCCGCGTGTTCTGTTGGTGACTGTCGGGTGGTCGCTTCCTTCCCCCTGTCATGACCGTATCTGGCTCACGAAGATAGACTAACTGCCGTGGCAACGTTTTCGTTGCTTTGGAAGTTATTATATGCTATGATGAATGATGCAATGAACAAGAATATTACACGAAGACACAGGTCTTATTAATGGTATTGATAGAAAATTGGAATTTGTCTTTGACTGCAGAACACCAAAAGCCCAAAAGGCAGTTCTTCAGAATTTCTGAATGTTTAAATAAAAATTGAAACACAATCGCAGCAAAGATTTGGACTTTTTACGAAGCAAATATCTAGGCTACGGAATATATATATATATATATATATATTGTAACATGGTTACATGCAGGAGCAGGGAAAGAAGGCGATAACGATTGTATTTGGGGACAACAGAGTGATTTTCTCAAGCATGTAGAGTTATTCCAAACGAAAGAGAGCTCGAACACCGGTGAAAGGGGCAAAAACACCTGAGCAATAGACTCGGTACAAATGTACCGAGGTTCGCGGGCAATAGGCCATCGCCCCGGATAAAAAAAAACTAGAGCTGTCGCTGCTCCGAAATTCCCTCGCTGACGGAAACAGCAGGTCAGCGACCGGCTGGCCTTGCTGGGAGGCGAGGGGAAGGTGGTGAGCGCGGCGACGGTAGATCACGAAAACGAAAAGACGCGTTAGGATTTGAAAATGATGACGTAGATTTCAGAGGAACGAGGGGAAGGGTATAAAAGGCCGGTGCGGGGAGTGGGAGCTCTCTTGGTTCGTTCGTCTTCTTATCGCGAAAAACCTAAATATTGAAGAATTCTAATTAAAAAGTAGAAATTCAGGAGTTATTTATAAATTACATCTAGTAGAGTCAGTGTTAGCACAAGAAAAGTAAAAACAAGTGGGTGACACCCAGCAGCCCGCGAGAACGGAAAAGACAGGCAAGAAAAAAACGAGATAATTGACAATAACCAGTTAGATAGTTGGAAAATGGTCATATAATAAAAATTAAGCTAGTCTATAAGGTGAATAGGGATAGGTATAGGATATTAAGTGCATAAATTGCGAGTAGTATTTAAGGAAATAGGGATAAGAGGATAGAGTTAGGCATATTGTAGAAGTGCATCGTATTCAGCAAAAAGATTCCGGAGAAGAAGTAAACCGGATCTTTAAACCAGCGAGAGATTTTGCAAGACGCAAAATCACATCAGTAGAACGAAGACAGAGTGCAAGTAAGACAAGAAAGAAAGAGAAAGAATTGTAAATAGAGTTTCTACACTCTATACAAGTAGTGCGGTGTGTGCGTGTGTGTGAGGCGACAATACCGGGGCGTCGTCACGTAACCATAGCTCGAGCTCTGAAATACCGGGAAGTTGCGCCCGAATAAGCCGAAATAATAATAACTAAAATCGAGGGAATTCCCTGATTTCCAAGACCGAAAAGATAGAATTAAGAAATATAGAGGATAGGATAATGGTAAGTCTATATAGAATAAGTAGCATTAAAACATAGAATAAATAAGACGAGTGGATGAGCGAGAGAAGCGTGAGAGTGCTAAAGAATTGTAAATAGGGTTCTTACACCCTATAAAAAGAGAGAATGCAAATTGGCGTGAACAAGAAGTGAAATCTCAGTGCGAAAAATATCGGATAATACTGTGTAACACCGAGTAATAAAGGAGTGAGTGCGAGCGAGGACAGCAAGCTGTGCGGTATAGATATAGCGGCGAACTAAATATAGGTATAGTGGAACTGCGCCACGAACCATAATAGACTTTCGAGTAATACCGAGAACCCGCGCATCACCAATAAAATATATAAATTGTGAAAATAATCGGTGCATCCCAAGCGTCAACGGGAATCCTCGGAAATTTGATAATTGTAATATAAAAAGAAGGAGGTCTGGCGATCATTTTTTCTTCACCAATAAAACATCACTTTTCACCACTTTGAAGTCTACATTATCTAGTTCAGTGTCGAGCCCGAATTCCCACGAAAAATAAAATATATGATAACGTTGAAATTACCGTTACAATATATATACTACTGTGTTAAAAAAGTAAGGTGAATTTTTAATTTAAACTTCCCGCGTTAACCGAATCGGACAAATGAATTTTTTTTCAAGTTGGTAGGACTGTTAGTGACATGTGTGACAAATTACATGTCAATATCATCATTAGTTTTTAGTTTACGCTTGGTTTTGTGAACAAAGAAAAGTGAATTTGGCGATTTTTACGATGTCGAATTTTGTTGAGCAAAGAAGTGCTATTAAATTTTGCTTGCGGAATGAAATTTCCGCCGCTGAAACGTATCGAATGTTACAAAAGGCCTTCGGTGACGAGACTATGTCACAAAAAAATGTTTACAAGTGGTGCAAAGACTTCAAAGAAGGCAGAGAACGTGTTGATGATTTGGAACGCTCTGGACGACCATCGACGTCAATTGATGAGCAACACATCAAGAAAATCAAGGAATTGGTGCTCGAAAATCGTCGATTAACAATTCGAGACCGTGCCGACATGCTTGCAATATCAATTGGATCAGTGCAAGCAATTTTGAAGGATCATTTGTGCCTCAGAAGAGTCAAATCGCGTTTGGTGCAAAAAATTCTCAATTTTTTCGAAAAAGAGCGTCGCGTTCAAGCATGTGAATCAATGATTTCTGACTATCAGGACGTCTATAAACAAATTATTACGGGCGATGAGACTTGGATTTATGCCTATGATCCGGAAACAACCGATCAATCGAGCGAATATCGTGCCAAAGGTGAACCGAGACCGAAAAATCCATGCCAAAGTCGCTCAAAAATCAAGGTCATGTTGACAATTTTCTTCGATTATCGTGGTGTGGTGCATTACGAATTCCTTCCCACTGGCCAAACTGTCAACAAGGAATATTATTTAAGTGGTATGCGTCGTTTGCGTGAAGCTATACGCAAGAAAAGGATAGAATTATGGAAAGACAACACTTGGATTTTGCACCACGATAATGCACCGTCGCACACAGCACTGGTTCTTCGTGAGTTTTTCGCCAAAAACTTCACGCATATCGCTCCACAACCACCGTATTCACCTGATTTAGCACCGTGTGACTTCTGGCTGTTCCCAAAGCTCAAGAGACTACTCCGGGGAAATCGTTTTGAGTCGATTGAAGAGATCAAACGTGAATCGCTATGCGCATTGAAGGCTATACCTGAGGACGACTTTTTAGCATGCTTTAAAGATCGGAAAAAACGTTGGCATAAGTGTATTGTAGCTAGGGGGGATTATTTTGAGGGGGACGAAATCGATTTGGAAGAATAAATAAAAAATTTTAATTTTAAAACAAAATTCACCTTACTTATTGAACACAGTAGTAGATGATTGTTCGAGCGCCACCCATATGTTTGCAGAGGATTACAATGTCATTCTTTTCACTATTATCGGTCGATATACTATCAAAAGATGCACATTGATTTATAGTTCCGCTTGCTTAGTGGGATAATTGCATGAATACGAGCAAAAAACCCCACCGTCTCAAGCATTTGAGGGCACGTGAGTCTGAGCGAGAAGGCAACTCCAACCATTGGAAGCGCGTTGATACGAGAGAGACCACACTATCCCCCCGAGCGCACACTGTTTGTAGCATAGTGAGAGGGCGGAGCTAACCATATGGCGGTGTATTTGAGCGCTTGAGGTGGCTGGGGTGATCACTAACCGATCACCCCAAAAAAGTCTGCCAAATGCTTCCATAAGGCCTGGGCTTCCATGTAAATCTTTATTCGCTGGACAAGGTTACTACTAGTGCCGCGTCGCGGCCGTTTTCAACTTTCACGACACATTTATACATGGGAGAGATAGGCCGATGTATCCCAGTACATGCAAGTTCCCTAGTCATGACAAATAATTCACGCTCCTTAGTATAAACGATGAATTCTATTTCGCTTTTTTTTCAACACAGTTATCCGCAACGAATTTTATATATTTATTGTGCCCGGCCGACCCGGCTACATAGATCGGTGGGATACGACTCGGCGCAGAGCCAAGGATACTTGGGAGTTGGAGGATCAATCTGGGCGACCAGGGCCCATATACCATGACCCGTCACTATAATTCTTACATCATGCCGTACCGACAACTCTTACTTTTCGCTGAATGCCTTCGTTGACACACTTGCCACAAGCGGCGCTAGCTACAATGTGTATTTTTTTCCGTGAGAGGCGCTACCCTCGATTCTGAGTTGGTTACGTGTGATCGATGACTGAAAGAAATACATAGTGTCAATGCAACCGGTGCGGCTGCCAGTATAATGAAGAACGGCGTGTTTTTCATAACGTTGACATTTATCATCCTTTTAGGTAGTGCATTTGAGCTAACTAATTACATCGACAATAATTCATTGAACGGATTATTGGAATTTCGTGATAATGAAATATTCAAGGGACCGTACCAAGACCATCCCGACGATGCTTTACCTACCGTAAGTTTCAACATACTCCATTTTTGCGTCCTCAGAGGAAGCGTTTTCGAGAAACTTTTTTTTCGAGATTTACATGTGAGAGCACTTAAAATATACTGAGTAATTCCAAAAACATATTCAGAAGCAAATGTGTAGTGTTAGTTGTGTGCAGCAATGTATATATGTATGACTATACTTGAAAGCGACTTGAACTATCGGGTTAAATTTGGAACGCAGGGTGATCAATTTCTCCCATTTCATCATGGTGAGTTAGATTAAAATCGACAAAGTCAATAATATTTATTATTGGATACACTGACAATGTAAAACAACGTAAGGACATAAGTAAAGAACATACGTTTGTTCTTTGATGCTAGGTAGTGTAGATTTCAACTATCAAACTAATTTTTTTGCTCATGTGTAGTTACAACCAAGGTTGCTTGGTGTTGAGTTTGATTGGTATTGATAATGGCCATCAAAACTTATCAAATTTACCATTATAAAAGTATGGTTGATCCGCTAACTGAAGCAAATTACTAGCTAATGAGCTATAGCTTTTTACACAGCTATGAAAACTGGGGTAAAACAAATTCGTGTGTTCTGAACCATATACGAGAAAGTTGGGAAGGTATATTAGTGAATAATAAATACTTCTAAATAATAGTATATAGTTCTAAATAAGGTATAAGTAATATATTCCAATCTATCGATTTATGAAAAATGGAATGATGTTCCTTAATACTTGATATAGCAGAAGTAATAAATTCTATAAACAAAGACAAAAATAACAATATCAAAATAAAACTAAGATAAAAACATTATTTTTTGAAAATATGTGAGATTTACGTACATTGCAGAGATTTCTTTGTCATAGATCGGTTAACGACCAATGAGTAAGTACCTGTTTTTTGGACATTGTGCTCATCTTGATACCAAGAGAGTAATCATTTAGTTTTCAAATCTTGATAAGAATAGTAAAGTGTCAGTGAAATAATGTGACAAGTTATATGTGGTAAATTAACTATAAAAGTGTTTAATATATGCTTTTGAACACTATTCATGGTTATTTGATTTGAGAATTACTCTAAATATTTTCTTATTTGAATACTTCCCAACCCTGAATATAAATATGTGTTGTAACGGTATCAATCGTTAGCATCACCCTGAAAGGGTTTTGTAATAGGTAAAAGTAGGGTTTATTCAGAAGAACAGAGTAGAAGTTATGTGATACATCCAAATACAAAAATAAATATAAAATCTAATTATCGAACCCTTTTTCTTGGTATTATGGCTACCACGCGCCTTACAATAAATTACCCCCAGGCTCCTGAGTGCATTTATAATCGTGTCCGCTGGAGATTGTGATAATCTTAGAAAGCAAAGATAAAAGCTCAATAACATGATTCATAAATAATATAATTTGTAACGTAGAAATTTCTCCATACTGGAAAGATGAGCGTTGATCGATAATATTGTTTACAATGGAAAGATAAACGTTGGTTAATAATTTAATTCAGATTGAAGAGATAAACGTTGATGATTTATATAAACGTCGGTCAATAAACTTTTTACCCGCCGTGTTTACTAGGTAAGATGTTTAGCACGCGTACCGTCGGTAAGTGGCCGGCAGCTGCTTCTAGAATTCAGATTCGCTTCGGATCTTTACTAAGTTGGTCGATACCCGCTTCTGATGTTACCGGACCGTTGGTGGGAGTTCAGCTCCCGCCTGGTTTCCCGGTGGAGGCCTACGTACTTGTTCACCTGATCGCCGCTGCGTTCTGGCATCTGCACTTCGGGTGCATGTGCAGCTATCTAATATATCAGGGCCGACCCTGTTAAGTTATCGCCTTTTTATATTTTTCATGAGCTATTCCGATTTATGTTTTACTTATATTCCTGCCTACGTTATCATCACTTATGGGTCTTTAACGTCGTTATATTTATGTCCAGTATTTTAATATGTGGAGACTTATTAGTTTTCGTTCTCGGGGGCATATCCAGTGTATT
This sequence comes from Cylloceria caligata, assembly GCA_963942595.1. Lineage (NCBI taxonomy): Eukaryota > Metazoa > Arthropoda > Insecta > Hymenoptera > Ichneumonidae > Cylloceria > Cylloceria caligata. The sequence continues at coordinate 67,767,961 of OZ012706.1, read as the reverse complement.
ATGCTGTCCTCGGCTACCAGAAAGAGAGAGAGAGAGAGACAGAGACAGAGACTGTTTTGTTGATGTTTGGATGGCCCCGTGGTGCGCTGGATTTGAGTGCAACACCGACACAGCTGCTTCCCATCTAATGTGGGTCAGGTACCACAGCTGGGCTCGTTTGTTCTTCCTTTCTGGACTTCTGCGTTGCCGGGACCTGCGAACAAAACTGCGAACAAAACCCTGAATGCCGAATTTCTGGTCTTTTTATACCAGTATCCCCTCTGTCCGTCCCATGCTTCTGGTATTACTATAGCTGGTGGCGGTCCTGTAGCCCATCTCCTGTAGCCCACTGGTAGCCTTGGTCCTTCTTTTAAAATTCGTCGTTGGTCTTTTAACGTTTCGTTATTCGTGCTTTTTGAAGGGAATAACGGAACTTGGCGCTTTGTTGTGTGTGTACCGAACGTCATGAGTTGCCGAGTATAGGCCGGTCTACTTAGTGTGTGTAACGCGCGGTAGCGGTGACTTAGTGTGTGCACCGCGCGTTATTAGTAAGCTAGTACGTTACAGTGCCACCAAAAAGTAAGGCCAAAAATGTTGATGTACCGATGAGCATGCAACTCCTCGTTACCATTGAATTTGCGGTAAATTATAGCAACGTACTCGTACCTGATTTTGAGTCCTGTTGAGCAAACGAAGGTGAGATAATCCGGTTGAGAAGAGTGAATTTGTCCGAGCCTTGAAAAGTGCGTGCGCTGTTCCGTGCGGATTTTCACGTAAGTGTCAAGATGTCCAACATGGATGCGGGATATGAAAGCGTCGTTGGGCGCTGAAGTCAGTTGAGCGAGATAGCCGGTGAGCAAAACCGAAGTCAAGCGAGAGAGACATCCTCTCGCTCGACGCGGCCTGCCAACCAGGCACAGCCTCGGCTTTGCGAAGCCCCGCCTCGGCTATCTTCGGCTCAACCGAACTCCTTTTTTTTTTTTTTAAATAATTGTTTATTGCTTAGTTATGGTACAGTATGTTTGTGATGGTGCAATTTACAAAATGAAGAAAACCATTGTAACGGTATTTTACGTTAACATCACCCTTAAAGGGTTTTAGTTCGAACTCGAGCAGGGAGGAAATTAATATAGGCTTCTGTATTAGGTAAAAGTATGGTTTATTAGACACATTTAATAAATAATACAAGTAAAAGTGAAATAATTTGTGTAAAAATTAAATATACTCCTTTTTCCTTAATTTTGGTGATTATGCACCTTACAACAAGAATTTTACCCGGGCTTACGCATGCCTCTATAATCGCGTCCGCATGAAGTAGGAGATTTTATCTTGAATTAATAAAGCATTTCTATAGTTATTTGGTGGTATTGTATCTACACATAGAACGCGCTTGCTGGGCTTGCCATCGTTACTATATCTATATCGCCTCTGTTATTATTTCTCGGTGTTTGGAGGTAGCCTATTCTATATCTATAGCGCGTGGACTGTAGTGGGGACGGAGCTCTCACTCGAGCTCCTCTGGCTGAGCGATCTACTCGCTGGTCCCGCCGCTGTTCCGGTGGAGGCGTCAGCGCGGTGCATCCTCGGTGCATCGGCGCATCGGAAATGCTACAGGAGCGGCTCTAGCTAGTTTCTATGGCGTTTTTTAGTCCCTATGGATTTTAATATATTTTGGATCCATACCACTTGTTATAATTTTGATGGAAGATCTTGTAGGCTGGGATGCTGGACTACTTGGATGACTGGTGGCTCTGGATTTGGCCTTGGAGATGTTCGTTTTTCCCTGGGCCAGCGGTTTCAGGCCTGATCCTTGGAGATGTTGCAGTTGAAGATGCTTCTCCTTGGGTTGACTAGGTGGTCCTTCTTCTAGTTGGATAACTGGTCCTCCTTTGGTCGATTAGCTGGTCTTCCTTTGGTTGTTTAGGTGGTCCTCCTTTGGTAGATCCGGATGTTGGCGAAAGTCTGTGAACAGAATGCTCCCCGACTGTGGTTTGTCGTGCCCTTTTATACCGGCTTCCCCGCTCTTCTTTTCTTTCCGTCGGTATAGCAGGGTATTACTATATCTCCTAGTCGTCCTGTAGCCCATCTCCTGTAGCCCATTTGTCCCGTTAATATCCTCTTCTTGGTTATAATAATTTAGCGTGTTCCTTATAGATGCTTCTTCATACGTTAGTTGAGACTATAAGCTTACTGCTTGTCAGTATAACTATATTTTGAGTAACGGTAGTTGGTTTATAGGTGTGCGTGCTGTGTGGTATGAATCTCTATGTTGGTGTGTGTGGATCTAGTTTAAGCTCGTCATTTCGGCGGTATATTTAATATAAGACGAGTATGTCGTCTTACCATATAGAAGTATTTCCTAGTAGGTAGGTTTTAGTATCATGTGCGTTTGTAAACGCAGCTTAGATACTGACATTGTATATTTTTATATTATGAGTAAATATATATGTATATTAATGTAGGTAATTAAAACTTTATCTAACACTGGTCAGGTGTTGTAGTTGAGCGTGGGGAAAAAATATTTCTTAAGAGAAAAAGAAAAACCCCTACAAAGGAAGGAGGGGGAGGGAAGGAGGAGTGATCTCCAAGAGGTTCTGCTCCTCCCCTCTCGCCCCCCTTTATCGGTTGACCGAGTATAAATAATAAATAAATAAATAATTAATACTATGTACAGATAAATACTAAAAGAGAAAAACTACCTTAAATACAATAAAAATAATAAATAGATTTTAAATACATTTATATACATGGGAATTAAGACATAAATAGATCGCGCGCAATGGAAAATAGAAGTAATAGTATCGACACTAGAGTGTTTTAAAAGAAAAACAAGCGCAATGGAGAATCGTTACATATGTAGTCAAGTAGTTAATAGGGTGTGCTTGTCAACACAGTGAGAGTTGGATGCCTGTATAGTGAAACGCCACTACGGCGCGAGTGGATGTTGCCTGCTACGGTTGAGTCGAACTTTTAGTTGAGCTAAATGAGCGTCGGTGGATGTGAGCCACCAGTATTTATGGAAATTGAGCCGAGACGGGTTGATACGATCGCATTTGGGTATTGCAGTACTGAATTTAAAAGCAGGATTGTTGTTGATCTGCTGGGTGGGGTCAAAACCTATGCGGTTGTCTGCTCGATTTCTTCGCCAATGATACAGTAATGGTAAATTGTAGTCGTTTTGGACATAACCTCTTTTATCACATAGCATAAAAGCTTGTGGGGTAACGTAGCCATTTAACAATTCTTTCTGAATATGATTTGCGTTGTATATGGATAGTGATTTGATGATAGGGTTAGTATGGGAATGTAATTTATGAAAGTAATCGCGTGTTAGTTTAATGATAAATGAATCAATGCGGGTGGTGTTAGCCGTGGCGTAAATGATTTTGTTGCTTATGAGATGCTGATAATCGGATGAGGATGATCGGTTTAACTTGAGGCATGTACGGAAGCATCTACGCTCGAACGCGCGGAGTAGTTCCATCATTGTGTGGTTAGTGTTCCACCATATTGGCGCCGCATATGTGAGGATAGGCCGGATTAGTAATAGATATAGGATAATTTTTGTTCTGCTATTAAGATTGGTATTATAAAAAATACGGCTGTTGGAAAAAAAGCAGCGCGGGCTTTGGCCAGTTGGGTCAGTATGTGCGAATTACCCCTCAGAAGCGCGTCCACCTGAACGCCCAGATATTTAACAGTATTTTTGTGTGGTATGTGTGTAAGTGTGTCTGTGCCGGGTATGAATGTGAGCAGTGAGAAGTTTTTGTATGTAGATCGGTTGTGTTTGGATAAAAAGGATTGAGGTTTGCGGAAAAGGATTGTTTCACATTTAGACGGCTTTAATCTTAAATTCCAGGTAGCGAAATATTTATTAATTTTATTGACGGTGTTTGATAATTCGGTATGTATGTTTTCGATTCGGTTTCCGTGTGTGTAGATAATAAGATCGTCGGCGAAGGCTATAGCGGAGGTGTTGCTGTTGGGTGAGTTGAGGTTGAAGAGAGATAGTAAGTCGCTTGTGAATATGTTGAAGAGGATAGGAGAGTTTACCGTTCCTTGTTGGAGGCCCTCTTTACAGTGGAATGTAAGTGATGATGTGGTACGTGTGTCCCAAATAATAAATTGCTTATCGGTAATCATGTCCCAGATCAAATGCATTAACCAACCGGGGAAGTGTTTAAGATGCAGTTTGTAAAGGAGCCCATCTAGCCAGATGGAGTCAAAAGCTTTTTCCAGGTCTAGTAGTGCTGCCCCCACTAGGCGGCAGCTACCTACTAGCCTGGTTATGTCTGATAGAACTTTATGGGTGGCGTGTGTAGTTGAATGTGCGTGTTTAAAGCCGAATTGTGTGTTGGGTATAATGTTGTGTAATGTGCAAAATGAATTGATGGAGGAGTTGATAATTGTTTCGTACAGTTTAGAAAGACTGGGGGTGAGACTAATAGGACGGTAGCTTGCGGGATCGGATGGATCTTTATTTTTTTTCAGGATTGGTAAGATTTTTGCGAGCTTCCATGACTTGGGGAAATATTTGAGGTTAATTGAATTATTGAAAATGATGGTTAGTGCGAGAATGGCTGTGGCGGTTAAGTGTTTTAAGATGAGAGGTGGGATATTGTCTATGCCGCATGATGTTTTATTCGGAAGTTTTGTAAGGAGTAAGTTTAATTTGTGTATGTTGCAAAATGGGAATGGATGGAGTGTGTAATTGTTAGTAGGGTTGGTGGATGGGTTGTTGTCACTGAATTGGGTAATGAGGTTAGTTGGTGTGCGCGCTGTATTAAATGCAGTTTTGATAGGTGTGATGGTGTGTTGGACTAACTCTGCTACTCTTGAGTGTGTGTTGAGGTGTCGGGGCGAGTTGACGCTTTCGTAATGGGCTCCTATAATATTGAGGATATCGTTTGGTTCTGTGAATGTGTATTTAAGGTTAGAGATGGGTGTATTATTGAGTGAACAGTTACTGCGGTGTAGTATGGTGTGATTATGTTGATGTATTTGGATGCTGTTTATGGTGTAAGGATGAGTGTTTCTGAGTAGTCTATTGATTTTAGGGAAGAAGGATAATGGATCGCGGTGGTTAATGCACTTGATCTGGTTGGACCAATATGTCTGTGGCCTTTAGGAGTTTGTTTTTTATGAGTGTGATGATTAAATTCAGCAAGGACTTGGTTTGGGTTACAAGGTGACCATTATATGGTAGTCTTAGTGTGTGTAATGTGTGGAGAATGTTGACTAGTTTTCTTTTTCGCTTCTGGAGAGATAAGATGTTGTTATTAATACAATTTAAGAGGTGATTAGTAGGTTTGAAGGTGGGTACTGATACCGCAATAGACTCCTGTATCGCCCTGGTAAGGATGGCTAGGTGGTCGTCAACTTCAGAGGTGCTAAGGTTTCGGTTAGACACAGGTGGTAAGGAGTATAGTCTTTTTAGGGCCGTTTGGAATTTTTTCCATTTAGTGCCTCTGAAGTTAGGCAGACCATCCTCGGATTGCACTCCCTGGATAGATAGGCCATCCTTATCCAGAGAGAAGGACAGCTCTATTGCGGTATGGTCACTGTTGTATGGTAGCGTATGAGATGTGGTGATAGGATTGTTGTGGGTGAGTAGTCTGGTGTCGGTTAGGAATAGGTCTAGGTAAGAGTTGCTAGGTTTAAAGGAGAGCGCATCCGGGGGGCAGATAGATAGTTTGTATTTTATCTCATTGGTGTTGGCCCAACGGGCCAGATGTGAGCCACGCTGGTTATCAGTGGAGTCGCCCCACGCTATGCGGCGCGCATTTAAGTCCCCAGCCATAATGTAATAAATATTGTTTTTATAGAGTTGGAGACTGTTGAAAAGGGCTTCCAATTCAGTTAGAAACAGGGTCCTGCTGTCGTGACGAGCGTAGATACTAATTATATATAATGGTCTATTGCTGGATAGGGTGAGTTTGATAACTGTGTATTCGACTATTTCATTTTGGATGGATGAGGGTGATCTAATGGTTTCAAAATGAATGGTTTTTTTTTATTAGGATAGCTGTGCCGCCTTCTTGGATGGAGTTGGGGCGATCAGAGCGGATGATATGGTGAGTGTTGAAGCGAGGTTGGTGGCGATGAGATAATTTGGTTTCTGATACTAATAGAATGTCATGGTTATGAGTAGCGATGAAATCTATGAGGTCGAGGCGACGATGATTGGCAATGATTGAATTAACGTTAATGGCCGCTATTTTTAAAGTATTGTATCTGTGTGCTGTGTGATGCATATAGAAAGTTATAAATAAAGTCTATTCTATTTGAATTTAGGGTTATTTGAGCCGAAAGCGTGGCATATTGTGCAGTTAATAAATTGGTTATATCCTTTTTGAATTCGGACAACCACTCAGGGGCTTGGGAGGGGTATTGCTCCTGTGGTGGTCGGTTCCGTGAGGGTTGGTGCGTTGCGGAATTTAGTGGTAAAGGGGAATGTTGATATCCTGGTGTGTTCGTTGTTATATTGCGAATCGGTCTCTGTGTAGCGGTATCAGTGAGTGCTTGGGCGTAAGAGATGCCTGGAGCGGTAGTCTTGGCTATGTTATTGATATTTCGTTGGATCGTTTTATTTCTGTTTAATAGGTTATCTTTTTTTAAATTAATGGCTAGTTTAATGTAGGGGCAACCTTTATATGAAGCTGGGTGTCCTGGGCTGTTACAGTTAGCACATTTTAAGTGAGCTTTATCGGTAATTTGAGTAATGGAGCAATTGCCGGGTTCGTGTGAGAGGGCACACTTGACGCATCTGTATTGTAGATTACAGTTAGCACTAGTGTGCCCCACTCTTTGGAACTTACGGCATTGGTATACGTTTTTTTTTCTGAGCTGTTCCCATTTGATTTTTTGGTATGCTATGGATTTAATGTTGAATAGTTCCTTCGAGGGGCTGTCGGGGGAGATCTGTATGATGTAGTGATGTCGATTAAGGTTTGATTTGTCGAAAGAAAATTTGTTTAGCTTATTGATTTTTAGATTAGGGATTTTGAGACCGTTTAATTCTTCGAGGATATCAGATTCCGAAAAGTTGCCTTTGATACCTTTAATGATGTAGATCTTTGGTTTGAGATGTTTGGGTGTGAAGGTATAGTATTCAATATTAGTTGCTTTGGCTTGTGTGCAAAAATTCTCGTAGTCTTTAATGTTATTAAGGTAAATAATGTGGTGGTTGGTATCGGATTCTCTAATGGTCACTTGGTTTTTAGTAATATTAAGTTCGTTAATTATCTTGATAAGTGCAGTGAATTCTGTGTTTGAAGTATAAATCGGCGGTGGTCGGAAGGGTTTCTGAGTTGTGATTGGTTGTGTTGATGTATGCGGTTCGTGCTCATCTTCACTTACATCAGTTATGCTATCGAACTGGTTATTGGTATTTAGTTGCGGTAACTCGGCTGGGTTTTGGCGTCTTGTTTTAGAGGTACGTTTATGGAGCTCCCATTCATGGTTAATAGGGTCAGCCTGTGATGCTGGTGGAGTGACATCATGTGCGCTAGTGTTTATTTTACGTTTTCTAGCTGTTGAGAGATTGGGTACAATTTTTGACATTTTGGATGCTGACGATTCCTTGGTGAGTTTTTTATAAAGGAAATCTAAATTATTTGTTGTAAATTTGAGGTTTGGAGGAATAGTAACATTGTTAACCAGTGTTTCAGATTGTGAGTCGGTCGGTATGGGTGCTGTTAATGCGGGTTCGACAACCGAGCGACTATCCATGGTTGCTTGCTTGGGTGCCCCCGCTGTGAAGTAGTTACCGTCATTAGGCGTGGTTGAGTAAATACGGATTACTTACAGAGTAAATGACAACAGTCGACGTCCTTGGAGTGAGCGTTGATTTTTCACTGTCGGTGGGTAGATATTTGAATGGTGAATAACGGATGTGTTCCCACCGTTATGCACTAAACGTATCTAAGTTGACTATAAAGTTGAGGGTGATGCACAATATTCCGTGGGGCGAGTGAATTTGATCAGTCACTCCAATGCACTAATACTGTCGGGTTGCTCGATGGCTGGGTGAGATGTGTATAATTGCCGGAAAGAAAAATGAGTGGATGTGTGAGAAATTTTTACATTGAGCGGGTTTAATTAATGGAGTGTAAAAAAGGAAGAAAGTGGCGTTTAAAGTAAGAGACTGTTTAATCACTAGTGAATGTTTTGATACTTGTAGGTATTGAGTATATTGAATGAGACAACCGTTATATTGCTAGTAGAATGAGCTGAGTATGAAAAAAAGAAATTTCTGTAGACGATACACGGACCGAGAGAATATATCGTGTTGCTCGTCTGCCGGCTCAGCTCGGACTCCCGCTCAACCGAACTCCGTGTGCACAGCAACAGGTCGACGCACGGCGAATATCGATCGCCGTGCGCCAGCTGATTATCCAACAGTTACCATTAAAATATTGTTCTGCAACTGATATTGAATGGATTAAAAGGCACGCATTCAAGAGTATAGAAATAGAGAAATTACCTGTAACAAGATCGCACCACCTTAGTCAGTCAAATTAATGCAACTAAACTTGCTTTTGATATTTCTTGAATATAAGCTTTTCAATCTTCTTGAAACAAGCTTCTTCTCATGGTAATCATTTCAAATCATTTGCATAAAAGAAGACAATAAGTTCATAAATTTTAGAAATGACATTAATAAGTTAAGCATTAGTCAAAATTCCATATTATAAATCGGAAAAATAACGTTTGTTAATCGATTACTCGTATATATTGATACACTAATACTTATTTTTTATTTCGACATGAAATTGACTTTGGCAATAATTTAGCACAATTTTAACAAGGTTATAAGTACAATAGAATTTAAAATCTTGTCCGTAAAAGATTGCTATAATTATATACAGCCTAGATACACCGTGATACGTTGATTGATTGATCATCACTGTTACACATTTGCTACCGATTACTGTTTGTTATACCTTACGACCGGCTTCTCTGGTTGATTTCTTTTGTGAAATGTGAATAAAATTGTAAAATTCTCTTTTGACATATAAACTTATTGGTCATTATACTTATCGTGTTTTCACATACATTACTTTACTCAACATGACCGTTATAGGAAACACAAAATGACTGTTGTCATACATAACCTATATTTTGCAGATCTCACGAAGCATTAAAAATCTAAAGTTTTCAACTAAAATACCCTGTTACATGGATGTTCTTTCATTTTATTAAATGCTCATCTACAATATATTATTCTCATTAAAATAATTTTATAATAATTCTTTTTTTTTTTTAATACACATACTATACAATTTAGACAAACGTTTTCCAAACGAATTTCTCATCATATCTCTAATAAAAGATATGGTTGGAGCTTACTATCTAAAGTCATATCATTATGTTTTACATTTGGTGCGTGTTATCTTTGCGATGTCAAATATATAATTATTGTTAATTTATATATGATATTATTATTTTTGTCAACAATATTACAGCAATTGTATTAACACTTCTGAAGAGGTTTCAGAAGAGAATCAGAGTCGAAACGTAATGGAAGTTCTTTGACTTTTTTTCTGACTGTCACCAACGCCACAAAATTTCAATCTAATTCCGAAAACTGTATGCCATCTAAACGTGTTTCTCCTTACCATCATTATTAAGAATAACTAGTTGCAAAAATTCGAAAAATCAAATAAAAATTACTTTGCATTATTACGAACTGATTATTGTATTATGTTGTTTATTTGTTGACAGATATTATTTATTTATACAAAATTATATTGATAAATTATTTTGTAATAAAAAAAGATAACAAATGTATCGTTTCGTTAAATTGATACAAAATACAATAAAAGTTCCTGAATAAAGAAAAAGAAAAAAAGATGTAATTCTTTTTCCAATCATTTTCTTCAGTGTGTATTGTGACGTAGTCACATATCCTAAAGCAGGGGTCTCCAAACTTTCCAGCCTTAGGGCCATACTGATTACTCCAGTAAGTTCCGAGGGCCAAAACCATATTATCATTGTTGCCGGTGGTAAAAAGTGAAATAGTCCAAAATCTGTCCGCGGGCCGAATGTGGCCCTCGGGCCGTAGTTTGGAGACCCCTGTCCTAAAGGATAGAAAAAATAAAACAAAAATTAACACAAATTTCCAAAGGATAAAGAAAATACAAGAAGTAGGAGATGATAAATTCGCAGTAAATTCCATGATGAGACACCGCGAAACAGGCTGGATCCTGCATATTCCCTCACTGCCGAAAAATTACATAAGCTATGATAAGGAGAAAAGTAAAAATAAGAGAGTGGGAAAGGATGGAAAAAGAATAAAAGGCGACTTCAAATAGAGAGAAGCCTCTTATTCGTTTTCAACTGTCGACAAAGTTAGAGCTCGTTTGTACGCAGCTATAAAAGTTTTTGAAATATCCAGAAATCCATAAAAAAAAAATCTAAGAATTTTAACAAAAAAGGGTGTGAGTCAGCCCTACAAAGTTATTAGAACATTGACAAATAAAAAATGCAGTGCAAGTTAGTGGAGGAACAAATATAAAGATTAATAGCGAACAGTATCAGACCGTGTAAAAACAGAAAATATTCTAAAAAAACGAATTGAGAAGAGAAAGTTGGTGGCATTGAAATAAATGAGTAGGGTTTAGTTTAGGAGAATTAAGAAAATAGTGTAAGAAAATTTAGCTAGAATAATTAGCAAAAAGTCAATATAGTTTATAAGAAGAATTGTCAACGCAGCGCATCGATAAGTTTGAAAGACTCGGTTGGGGCACCAAGAGGTTGCCAAATTAGAAACCTGGAGAAAGGAAAAAGTGAAACAACACTAAAAAAGAAAAGAGAATAACGAACAACAGTTAGAGAAATTATAACACAAAGGCATGATACAGTAGATTTAAAATTTGTGATAAATCACCGCATCAAGAAGTAAGAGACTCTTGAAGTAGAATCGTAGAAAAAACGGTAAGAAAAATAATCAACAATAAGAATTAGGAGGGCACCAGTAAACCTGACCCAGAAAAACTTGATTGAGAATTTTAGGATAATTAGAAAAATAATTAGGAGAGAAACAATTTTAGTAGCCTTGTCAAGCGCGTCGGATGAGAACGACACCACTCACAAGACATAAAGGATAAGAGAAAGATAAATTAAAAGACCAACTCACCAAGAGAGAAGAATAACTGGAACGTCCAGGTCCAACGCCAAAGATTGCTTGAGAAATCCGTCAACTAAATGATAAATAATTAAGAATCTATGGAAAATAGTGATACTGTAACTGTCATCTTTCAACACATAAAGAGCATCACTCGCGAACCAAGAGCACTATTACCACGGGAAAACACGCTGGAAATTCACGGGAACGGCACGACCGTAACAAACAAAGAGTCCGAACGCGAAACAACATGATAAACAAATTATTTGGATTAATTAACAAGACAACGCGGACACGGACACAGACCCGGCGTCTGTATCAGCTGACCGACGCGCCAGCAACAGCTCATCGAGCCAAGCAGACCGCGCATCAGCAGCCAGGCGAGCAAAAAATCAAGACGGCTGAGCTCGATTCTGCCTAGTTGGGACATCCACCGCTGAGCGCAGAAGCCAAAATCCGATATCATCACGGATAAAGAAGAGCGCGGAACCTTTAGAGCGATTATACTTCACAAATAAATTGTACGGCTCACGGCGCCAAAAAGCCTAACACCGCAGAATTCTCTATTAATTATTGAATAAAACCTACTTATACCTCCTATTAAAGCATGGCTACAGGGGGCGAACAGAATATCTCGACTGAGCTCGAGGAAATGAGGATGATGGAGAGTCTGGAGGACCATCGTCGGCAGGAAGAAGGTAATGAGACAAGTCAGGTATATCTCTGGGAGTCTACAACTGCTGAACATCTGTTGGACGGCCGGCGACAGAGGGATCGGAGAATATCAAACCGACTTTCCGAGATCGAGCAGATCGAAGAAAGCGAAGATGCATTAAACAAGCTCACAAATAATAAGATAAACGGGGAAGACGGTAGTACACCAAAAATCACAAACAGGGCTGCGACGATTGCACCAGACCCAATCAGTGTGGGTGATTTAATGCAGTTGTTGCAGAAGATGGAGGAGAAACGGCAGAAGATAGAGGAGAAAAGTGATGAAAAATTTGCCGAAGTTATAAAATCTCAGCAGGAGATGAGAGACGAGTGTTTGAGTGGGATCGCAGTATTAAGAGAAGCGACTAAGAATGCACTGGAAAGAGAGATTTTGGCGGTGGAGTGCCGGACGGATAGAAAAATTAAGGAAGCCCAAGGAAGGGTACAGGAAAGTCAGAATATTACAAATAATTATATTCAACAACAGGTCGCCGGTCAGAAGGTGACTGTGCAGGAGCTTGAAAGGAGGACACAGGAGATGATGGCGGAAATCCGTGCAGCCCAGCAAATTACTGAGGACCAGAATAAAAGAATTGAAAAATTAGAAGAAACTACACAAAGAACGAGTGCATCTATGAATTTTGGTCCGACCATCGGAGGAGGGCTCAATGTGACCCGACTATACACAACAGCACAGAAGCCTTCTACATATAATGGCGATGGAAAAGAGAGACCAATGAGATTTTTTACGGAATTCCGTGAATTTTGTATCGCCGGTGGAATTGAACATACCGAAATCCGACACACCATCGGAACGGCATTAAAAGGTGTCGCTAATGATTGGTGGCTGATGGTAGAAGGAGCGGTACATGACTTACAGACACTTGAAGAGAAATTTCGTTCAAGATACTGGGCCCGCGACATGCAGGACAAGGTTAAGAAAAACTTAGAATTTGGATCGTTTTATATGGAAGGGCAGACGCTGACACGGGCTGAGTACGCCACTCGCGTCGTTGGAAATGCACGGGATCTTAACGAGAAACTTAGTGATGAGGATATCATCCGCAGACTCGCAAAGCATTTCGATGAGGAAGTGCGCAGTGCAGTGAGAGTTCGCCAAATACGTAAGATAGACGAATTCTTAGAACTGTTGGAAAACCCAGACGTGGCAGGTCCTTTAAATTACCAGAGAGGGGCAGGTCGTACAGGGGGATATGCGTCACAGGAGTCACAAAGACATTTTACTAGAGGAGCTGTGCGTGAGCAGACAGCGCGTCCATACATTAGATATGAAAATCGGGAAAACAAATAATGGTGGGAACCGATTTCCACCATCACCAGGACGTCACGTTGACAGAGGAGAGAGACCACCATGGCAGAACAACGGACCATGGCCTCCAACCAATCCTCCTCGAGAAAATAGGTCAGGGCAACAAAGACCACCATGGCAGGAGAACCGACCAAGATATTTCCAGGGACCAGACAACAGCCGACCAGGAGAAATGACACCACCGAGGCAGGAGCAACTACCGAGTAACCCGGTGAATAATATAAGTCGTGCTCTACAAGGTCCATTTGTGGAACACACGATACCGAGAGAGCCGAAACCAGGATGCTCAGGAGCGGGAAACACGAGCTCGGGAAATGCTTAGTCGTTGCGCCCGAGGAAAAACGAAAAATAAATAATAAACGAAGAGGAGTGGAGCGCAACGGTAAAACAGGAAGAAAAGAAAAGCACGAGACAACGAATGAACGCGAGGAAGAGAGAGAAGAAGAACATGAGGGATCAGCGGAGAAAGGAGGAAAAATACGGAAGTAGTCAACAGTCAGTAAGAAGGGATGAAGAGGAGAGCACCGAATGGCGAGGGCAGGCTGAGTCGAGGGAAAAAAGAGTTCAGAAAGACGGTAAAGGCGCACTGAATACGACGAAGAGTATGTGGCCAGAAAACGTTGCCAGAGTTCAAGGAGTACCTGAGATCGGAAGGCCAACACCAGGAACGGTGGAGAAAACAGGAGATGACAAAGTAGTCTGTTCAATGTCGATCGAGAATCCTCGAGAATATTTATATGAGGAGGCGGAGGAAAAACTGAGTACATGGTATGATGAGAGACATCCGAGATGCCCGGAGATACCGGTGAATGTGGCAGGGATAGCGGAAATGAGTTTAATAGATAGCGGAAGTGAAGTATCATGCATTTCAGAAGAGTTTTTCCGTCAAAATGAAGAAATTTTGAAGAGCTGCCCGATGCTACTAGTCACATCGACACAGGTCGTCGGAGCATTTTGAGGAGAGACTGAACGCGTCAAGAAGCAAATAATGATAGATGCGGAGACGTGTGGCTCAAAAGGGGTTTTGCAGGTGCTAGTTGTGCCGAAGTTGGTGAGGCCGGTGCTGATCGGAATCGACGCGATGTTGATTTAAAAAATTTCGATAGATGCCAAACAGCGAATTTTAGCGGTAGGAAATAAAATAATTGCGGAATTAAGTGAGGGATTGTGGCAACATGTGAATCCGAAGGAATTTCATAAAAATAAACCAAATGAAATGTGTGGCACGGTAGCGGTAAAAGATACTACCGAGGGAGAGACGAGTATCAGCCTGACCCAAGAGGAGTTCGACAAAATGACTGAATGTACAGGTTTGGGACCTGAAATAAGAGAGGAGTTCAAAAGGATCGTCGAAAGCAGACGAGAGATTTTCGATAAAATTCCAGGACGGATGACGAGGTACGAACATCGACTCCTACTGAAGGACCCAAAACCATATTTCCATCGATCATATCCGGTATCATTGATGCAACGAGAAAGAGTGCAGAAAGAAATCGAGAGAATGCTTAAGGTCGGGGTGATACAGAAATCAGAAAGCATCTATATCAATCCATTGATGCCAGTTACAAAGGATGACGATTCGGTACGTTTGTGTCTTGATGCCCGAGAGTTAAATAATTATTTGATAAATGACTACAATAATGCACCACCTATCGAAGAGATTTTCCAACGATGCGGAGGAAAAAAGGTAATGTCAACGCTGGATTTAACGAGTAGTTTTTGGCAAATACGGCTTCATCTAGACTCGAGAAAATACACTGCATTTCAGCATAATGGAAAATGTTATGAGTTTACGGTGACACCATTTGGTCTAAAACCGAGCACGGCGAGTTTAATAAGAGCACTCGATGTGGTCCTCGAGGGATTAGATTTCGTGATAAATTTTGTGGATGATCTTTTAATTATGTCGACATCACACGAAGAACATCTCGACCATCTGCGAAAATTGTTTGAAAGATTTCTCGAGCATGGAATGACACTAAAATTTAGCAAATCTCATTTTTTCCGAAATGAAGTGATATTTCTCGGTCATATCCTCACCACGGAAGGCTTGAAACCTGATCCTGAAAAAATTAAAACAATTCAGGAATATTCACGGCCCAAGATGATAAAACAATTAAGGGAATTTTTAGGCTTAATTAATTTTTACACGAAGTTTACAAATCGTCATGCGCATGAAACCGCGCCATTATTAAATCTTTTGAGAAAGGGTGTTCGATGGAAGTGGGATGAAGAGATGGAAAAATCGTTTGAGAAAGTAAAGAAATTATTCTGCAAAGAAATAATACTGCGATTTCCAGAGACTCGTAAACCATACACACTTACTACGGACGCAAGTGGATATGCGCTAAAAGCGATCCTGTCGCAGGAAAATGAAACTAATGAGAGCGAGGTAGTAACGTTTGCGAGTCGGACTTTGAAAGGGGCGGAGATCGGCTATATGACTACAGAGAAGGAGCTACTAGCGATTGTGTGCGCTCTGCAAAAATTCCGAACGTATTTGAAAGGAGCCCAAATACACATAAAAACCGATCATAAGGCATTAATTTTTCTGAAGACCTGTCGTTTCACAGCAGAAAGACTCATGCGAAGGGTATTATCAATACAAGATTATGATTTACAGATCGAACATGTTGCGGGAAAAGCTAATCTGGTAGCCGATGCCCTGAGTAGAGTAAAAGGAGACGAGGAGTTATCCTCGGCCGTTAAGAAAGGGATCATCGTTGTCGCAGGAGTGCTAGCAGAAAAACTCCCGCGAGATCTAGCAAAAAGACTAAAATACATGGAAAAAATGCAGCGAGAACAAGAAGATCTGCGAGTAGTCATGAATTTCCTCGATAAAGGAATAGAAGGGGAGGAAGAAAGAAAATTCCGAATCGAAAAAGGCATTTTAGAAAATAAATCAAAGAATGGTATTTGGCGAGTAATAGTGCCACAAAGCATCATTAAAGAATTAATTAAGGCCTGCCATGCCATGTATGGACATCTTGGTGCTCGGAAGTGTTCACGGATGCTGGAGGAAGATTTCACATACCCACACCTAGCAAAAATTACTCGGAACACACTAGCAACCTGCGACACATGCCAAAGGAATAAAATAGCAATACAGACGAGCTACGCAGCAATGCAAACGATTATCCCAGAGAAACCAGGGGATTTAGTATCGATTGATTTTTATGGACCATTACCAGCGTCGGTGGGCGGAGTGAAACACATCCTCGTGACATTAGATGCTTTTAGTAAATATGTACTATTATATCCCATGAAAAAAGCTAATACGTCAACTGTAACAAAAAGAATATTCGATGACTACATTTCAAAGTATGGAAAGCCACGTAGGATACAATTCGACCATGGCACGCAATTCACCGCGAAAAACTGGCTTAAGAAACTCAAGGACGAGGACATCATGGCGGTATTCTCATCAATCCGTCATCCTCAAGGAAATATCGTCGAACGAGTTAACCGAGAGCTGGGAAGATTCTTCCGGACTTTCCTGACTGAAAATCATGCAGGATGGTTCAAATGGGTAAAAGTGATTCAGGACTACATTAATGAATCTCACCATGAGACGACCGAATTCACACCAATGGAGCTACAATGTAAGAAGAAGCCTATCAGGGAATGGAATAAGCAAATAGGTCTAAGAAGAGACGAAGAGGATGCCAGCACCTATGAGATGAAGATCAAGATCGTGAGAGAGAGAATTTCGAAAAAAGGGCGGCATCAAGCGGAAAGATTCGATGCAACACATAGGCTAATGAATTATGAGGTAGGAGATTTAGTTTTAATTAAAGCGTTAAATGTTTCAGACCCGTTGAAACAATTAACATAGAAATTTATGCCTTTATATGAAGGGCCGTATGAAATTAATGAATGCGTAGGGATTGCGACATATTTAGTGATAGATGTAGAAAGTAAGAAAGAGCGCGGTAAATTTCACGCTCGTATGTTTAAAAGGTACAAGACAGAGACAGAAAAGAAAGAAGAGACAGCGAATCCGGCCGCTATGGAAGAGAAAGAGACAGAAAGGGGGCAGAGTCCGAAAGCAAGACAACAGGGCCTACACTCGGCATCTACAAGTACAGTACAAACAAAGGAACCGACGGTCAGCGTACCGAGCATATAGTCAAATCAACTAGGAAACTATATGCAAAAGTGGGTGAGAGTACACCAAAACAGGCGGCAAGATCTATCGAGTTGTGGTTGGTCAAGAAAAGAGGCGCGACGAACACGTAACCCGATAGGCTTGACTCATACTGGAATTCGTAGAAAGTAATAGATTCTACGAAAGTGACGTAAATTCCGGGTACTGGTGATCGATTCTACGATTGGGTAATCGATCGAAGGCCGCGATATAGAAATGGAGAAAGGAGTTCGGGAGATGAATAATTGGCGTAGAGGCCAAGGCTGGCACGAAAATAGGCCGAAAAATCACGAAGAATCCGGAAATCCGAAATAATAAATTTACATTGGCTTAAAATAAGATTGAGAAATATAGATATAATTATGTACAACGAAATGTCTATAAATGGGACCGACTACAAAGGAATGGCCTACAAAACCACGAAATTACAGAAGCGAAGAAGTGCCAAAGAAAAAGATTTTCAAACAAGTGACTCAAAAAAAAAAAGATGAAAAAAAAGGTATTTTAGAAAAGTAAAAAGAAAAAAATCTCTTATTTTTTTTTATTTTCAAAAATTTCCTTTTCTTTTGTTTTTAATAGAAGGAATTTTAAAAAATGTCCCTACCAAGATACATCGAATACGGAGTGGAGTATCTGGCCCTAAACGAGCCGTACGCAGCAGAAGTACTGGCAGCCGGGAGCCCCAGCACATTCTATATCTGGCTCGAGAAAGACAGAGAAAGGAGGGAAGGTTTTCTCAAGGAAGTGACGACAATCAGCCGGACTCATCCGGAGATCCACCGTCTCCTAGAAGAGGAATTATATCCGGGAAGGGCGACATCGTTTCTGCTGACGAGCGAGGAGGATAATAACGAGTACACGTTCCTCCGGGGTACCATGACCGAGAAAAGGAATGACGGGAGGTATACGTTATGGATGGGAGATCTGGGAACGAGGATCAACACTGAAATGGACACTTTGTATACAGTGCCCGCATTATATCTCGGTGAGCCGTTTTTCATCATCACATGTGCATTGTACGAGTTGGCACCAGTCGGCCGAGAATGGAGCAGGGCCGCCCGCAACAGTTTCATCGCTCTAACGGTGGGCCAAACGGTCGACGTATATGTAGACGAACTCGACCCTATTGTCGAGGTGGAAGGGTGACAATACACGCCAGCCTCGACAACAGGGGCTACGACGTTGCGCAAAAGTTGCGCCGGAGTGGGCAAGCAAGGAGGGTGCCTACCAACCCGGCATTTGACTATGGCCGGGACGGGGGGCACCATGGCAAACATTACCGGGTGGAGAGAAAGAAGGAGAGGCAAGCGACAAGGGCCGCAGCTACACATCCCGAACATCGGAGAGCTCGAGTACCACGGTAAATCGAAGCATGAGCGAGCTGCTTCAGGAGCTGACATCATTAATAGATGAATTCCCGGAGGCTGAGAACAGCGACAGCAGTGACGACGAGGAAGACGACCGGTGGCTGGTGGACACCGCCACCGGACGATGCGACGACGACCACGTTGGAGGAATGGGGAGTGATTGCACGAAGAGACCCTTACGTGACTGACAGCGACGAAGACAGATCAAACGACAGTGACGGGACATGAATGAAAAGAAAGATTAAAAAAATATATATACCAAAATGCATTCGTTTTTTTATTTCGAGTAAATTTATTATAGAGTAAGTGTAGTAATAAGTGGTAAAAATAAGTTTAGTATTAAGTTAAGAATAAGTTAAAAAAAAAAAAAGAGAAAGATTTTTTTTTTTATAGTAAAGTAACTGAATAAACCAAAATAATCCTAACAAATCTTTGAATCGGTCGATAACTCGACCTATCAAAGATTTGGGGGGATAATGTGACGTAGGCACATATCTTAAAGGATAGAAAAAATAAAACATAAATTAACCAAATAAAAACATTTATTTCCAAAGCATAAAGAAAATACAAGAAGTAGGAGATAATAAATTCGCAGTAAATTCCATGATGAGACACCGCGAAACAGGCTGGATCCTGCATATTCCCTCACTGCCGAAAAACAGCGGGTCAGCGGGCTGGCCTCGCTCGAGCGGCGAGGGGAACGGCAGGGCACGGTGGCGGGGCAGCTGAAACAGACAAAATTACATAAGCTATGATAAGGAGAAGAGTAAAAATAAGAGAGTGGGAAAGGATGGAAAAAGTATAAAAGTCGACTTCAAATAGAGAGAAGCCTCTTATTCGTTTTCAACTGTCGACAAAGTTAGAGCTCGTTTGTACGCAGCTATAAAAGTTTTTGAAATATCCAGAAATCCATTTAAAAAATCTAAGAATTTTAACAAAAAAGGGTGTGAGTCAGCCCTACAAAGTTATTAGAACATTGACAAAAAAAATACAGTGCAAGGTAGTGGAGGAACAATATAAAGATTAATATCGAACAGTATCAAACCGTGTAAAAACAGAAAATATTCTAAAAAAACGAATGGAGAAGAGAAAGTTGGTGGCATTGAAATAAATGAGTAGGGTTTAGTTTAGGAGAATTAAGAAAATAGTGTAAGAAAGTTTAGGTAGAATAATTAGCAAAAAGTCAGGATAGTTTATAAGAAGAATTGTCAACGCAGCGCATCGATAAGTTTGAAAGACTCGGTTGGGGCACCAAGAGGTTGCCAAATTAGAAACCTGGAGAAAGGAAAAAGTGAAACAACACTAAAAAAGAAAAGAGAATAACGAACAACAGTTAGAGAAATTATAACACAAAGGCATGATACAGTAGATTTAAAATTTGTGATAAATCACCGCATCAAGAAGTAAGAGACTCTTGAAGTAGAATTGTAGAAAAAACGGTAGGAAATATAATGAACAATAAGAATTAGGAGGGCACCTGTAAACCTGTCCCAGAAAAACTTGATTGAGAATTTTAGGGTAATTAGAAAAATAATTAGGAGAGAAACAGTTTTAGTAGCCTTGTCAAGCGCGTCGGATGAGAACGACACCACTCACAAGACATAAAGGATAAGAGAAAGATAAATTAAAAGACCAACTCACCAAGAGAGAAGAATAACTGGAACGTCCAGGTCCAACGCCAAAGATTGCTTGAGAAATCCGTCAACTAAATGATAAATAATTAACAATCACTGGAAAATAGTGATACTGTAACTGTCATCTTTCAACACATAAAGAACATCACTCGCGAACCAAGAGCACTATTACCACGGGAAAACATGCTCGAAATTCACGGGAACGGCACGACCGTAACAAACAAAGAGCCCGAACGTGAAACAACACGAAACACAAATTATTTGGATTAATTAACAAGACAACGCGGACACGGACACAGACCCGGTGTCTGTATTAGCTGACCGACGCGCCAGCAACAGCTCATTGAGCCAAGCAGACCGCGCATCAGCAGCCAGGCGAGCAAAAGATCAAGACGGCTGAGCTCGATTCTGCCTAGTTGGGACATCCACCGCTGAGCGCAGAAGCCAAAATCCGATATCATCACGGATAAAGAAGAACGCGGAACCTTTAGAGCGATTATACTTCACAAATAAATTGTACGGCTCACGGCGCCAAGAAGCCTAACAATGCAGAATTCTCTATTAATTATTGAATAAAACCTACTTATACCTCCTATAGAAGTCTATAATTAATTATCTTAGTGTTCGAGCCCGAATTCTTCCCCTCAGAAGACTAAAATGTAATGTTAACGTGAAATTACCGTTACAGTATCGTGTTGGAAAACCGAATGTTACCATAAATCCAACTCCTCCAATATCCTCCTTCCATCTGAACTGTACTCCTTAAGTCTTTTACATGAAAGTTATAATCGACTTAATGAACAGAAACGAAAACAATAATGTGTACGGCAAAAATAAGGAGAAAACATCTAACTACAATTTAAAACATGTGGATCACTGCAATTTTTATTTCAATTCTCTGCATCTCAATTGTACTGCTTCAGTCATGTCTCATCAAATATTAATAATTTATTTAATTAAAAGAAGCCAAAACGATCACGTCTCTAATAGTAATGATGACAAAACACTTGGCTACGAGTAAAAACGTGTAGATTATTGTCATTTTCATTTCTATCCTCTCTCCATCTCAACTGTACTCATTCGGTAATTTTTCATTAAACATTAATAATCGAAGAGGGCTTGAAAAACGCTTCAAGAATTAATCTTAAAATTAGGCCAAATGACGGCGTAAATACGTTAAATAATAGGTGTCCACTTTATTATCGTTACCCTGTACACCATATATAACGTTATCGACTTTTCATGCGCAATCAGTGTGTGTTAAAATAACTCCTACGTACGATCATTATAAGTAAACAAAAAAGACAATAGGTTAACGAGCTTCACTTGTCTGCTAGAAAAAACTTTTCTCGAAGACGAGTTGTAATTCGAGGCTGTGACGATCTCTGGTAAATCGATATAGTGCATATGCATGCATATTCTCGTATAAATGCTGGACATCAATACATTCTCACTGTTATTGACACATTCACGAAGAGTAGTATGCATACGCATTTGCTCCATTTCCATGCTCTATTTAAAATAAATGCGTACACATACTTGAAAAAATGAATAACATTTTTTTCTTACCCTTGCCGACGGTGGTAATAGGATCTTTACATCCCCCCAGACGCCGCGATTTTACCTCCTGTCCTTCTAACACCCAGGCATACACATACATCACCGTGTATATAAATAGTATAGTGTATGAATTACGAACTTATATTTGCTCCTAGTCCTCGTTTCGAGCACCAACTCGATAGTCGGCGGTCTCGGCACAGTGAATTACGCAAAGCGGCAAACGTTTGGGTCTGACTCGTACCCTATTTTTTATTTTTTCTGTTATTATCCCCGTAATCGTTTTTATTTTTGCTATCGTAATTGTGTCATTGAAAAGCTTACCTGAATTGATTGGGTCTTCGTTCTCCTCCTGCTCCTCCGCATGTGCTTTTTCTAATTTTTCGTCTGGTTCTTCTGCAGGATCGGTTATGGAAAGGCCGTGTGTTGGTTTACAGCCGCAGAACGGCTAAGTATAATTCAACTAACGATTTTCAGCAGCGCTATCACCATCGTTATCTCTGCTATGATCATCTAAATCGGATCTTATTGAAATCATAGGTGTGGGACCCAATTTCTCTTTCTTTATATTGCCGAACTATACAAAATCCTCGTAAAATAAACGAAATTAAAAGAAAAAGTAAATAATGAAGTATAATACTTAGACCTTTCACTGAGTATGGGCTGCATAGCAGACTCCTTCAATCATCCGCGACGACGAATAATTCTCTCTCTATCTCGCTCGAAGGAGCGTGGTAGCAGTGTTGCATGTTGTATTCATGACTCTCTCAAGGTCAATGTTCTTGCGTCATCACATTATCTCTTCTTTACTGCGCGTGAATATATAATTTTTGGAATACTCTGTCCCAACGCTGAATTGCTACTTTATACAACCATGTACAGAAGACCTAATAGGCTTCTTTTTAACGATTTTTTAATGTATACGATAGATTTTCATGTGCATACAAAAATATTATAATTAGTGATTATCTCAACTCCAGTTTGAGCAGTGCAAATGTCGAAGCTACTTTTCTTCGCGAAATTGTTTTTTCACGTGCTACATATGAAAACTCAGAGTGTGAAATAAAGTTCGAAAGTCGAGCGCGACTTTCTCGACTCGTTCAATGTGCCTGTGCCACAAAGATTAACGTTAATTTACTGATAAGCTGAACTGGTCGGCAGCTGTACAATGCTTCACAGTATTAATTAAGCTTGCTATTATGGTACAGATGTAATATAGTAGCAGTTCTTCCCTTTTTATTATTAACCAAATGCTCTCCCAAATACATGAATTTGTTGATAAATATTGGACTTCTCTTTCTCTTTTTTTCTTTTAGATGGATCTGATAGAGCGTGCGGGTTATACAGCAGAAGCTCACGCCGTCATAACGGATGATGGATACATCCTGACTCTGCACAGAATACCCGGCGGACCGGGATCAATACCGGTTCTTGTACAACATGGTCTTCTTAGCAGCTCCGCCGACTGGGTGATAACTGGAAAAGGCAAAGCACTCGGTATACGCTTCATGCCATACTCCATTCTTCTGAATACTTCTGAATACTTACTACAGAGATAGTATTTATCTAGTCAGTTTAATTTTCCAACAGGTGTGCATTTATCAGATCAGCATGGGTCCCGTGCACTCAGTGCACATGATACCAAATCGTAATATAGATTAGTTTGGGTACAATAATTGAAATTTGCACTGTAACGTAAATTTAGCCTTCAACTTACCACACGTCACCTATAGCCCGTCTCAGTTAGTTTTCCTCCCTTTTTTGTTCTCTCTTACAAGCTGGGTGCTTATACGCAAGGAGGAAAATTACGATGGTCAAGACGGGACTCAGCCCAGACTAACTGCAACTTTTCGAGGTTTCGATAAATAAATTCAATTCACACAACAAAGACACGACTTACAAATATGCCAAAGTTGCGAATTATTTATTAAAATAAACCAACTTGATTGGCAAAGTATTACAAAAAAAAATACAAAAAAGTTTCCTGTAAAATATTTTCTGTAGAGTGAGGAAGACGTAGCATTTTCTATGGCTGGTCTCTGTACCATGTTACAGCACGCAAACTCTACTTTTTGAGGGAAGGGCCCCTAAAAATACCGTGCATCCAAATATATCAAAAATATATCAAGAGATGCGGTTGCCGCTCAACGAAAGAAG
Organism: Cylloceria caligata; assembly: GCA_963942595.1. Lineage (NCBI taxonomy): Eukaryota > Metazoa > Arthropoda > Insecta > Hymenoptera > Ichneumonidae > Cylloceria > Cylloceria caligata. Next base: position 67,743,948 of record OZ012706.1, on the reverse strand, counting down.
GTACCCTGTTCTCGACCACTTTATAAAGTGCTACTTGAATTTTCTAATGGAAAAACATTGCGGATTAAACATTTGTCTCCATCTGTATTATATATTGAAACGTTTTCTATACCACCGGGGAGAGGATTTCTAGCTCCAAACAGGTTCGTGTTCTGGGCTGGATTGAAGGAGTTTCTGTTGAGTATATTCTTTAAAAGGTGTATATGATTGAATCCTTTTCTTTTTGTCTTTGTTGAGAGACCTCAGTCTGGGTTTTATTCACTTGCATGTGTCCATGGTGGACGCGTGATTCATTACCCTTTCATGACTGGTCTTCTTATTTTGGTGGGTAATTCTTTAATTATGTTGTGCTTAAGGCACTTATTGATTTTATAGCGTTGTGAGGAATTTAGAAGGGTTGGCCTCCGTTGGTGGTGGTGGTACCGACTAACTATGTTGTGATTTTACATCTGTTTACGGCTTCCTGTTTCCGATCGGAATGGAATTTAAGATTCGTACGACAATCTGGTATCGTACGTACGAAGCTTAACACTCAATTAATACAAAAAAACGGTTTTCGCGTACTGCTTTTACGCGATATTCTTATAACTACGTATGCGGAATGAATTCCGAGTTTTTCGGGTTTAGACTCGATCATTCGTATGACGATGAGGTATCGTGCATACGGAGCTTAACACTCAATTTGCTAGTGTGGGTGGTCGCGCTTGCTATTACGCGGTTTTTGTTAGGATTACATATGCGGAATAGATTCCGGTATTTTTTATTTTGACTCTATTATTCGTACGCCGATGTGGTACCGTACGTACGGAGCTTAACACTCAATTTGCTAGTGTGTGGTCGCGTGTGTTTTTTATACGAGATTCCGAGGTGGCTGATCTCCTTGGTCTAACTGCCTGCGCTTGTCCTCATACGGGGCATCCTATGGTATTTTCATAAGATATACCAGTCTGCCTTTGTATAATCATTGGACGGTGATTCTTTGCTCGTGGTATGCTATTCTAACGCTTTCTTGTAATGTGTGACCGGTTCGCGTGGTTCACCTCTCGAGACTCCGCCTTGCTGGGTGTTTCTGCGGTGAGTTTAGTGTGGGGTCGCGAGGATTGTAATGTCGGATAGGGAGTGTGAGTTTACCTACCTATCGTACTCGTCTTTTCATTGTTTGGGTTCCCTAGCTATAGCTCACTGTTCGTGCAAGACACCGGGTTCGCAGCGATGACCAACTAGCTCGCCCTGTACCCCTGAGACTGAAGCATTGATTTACGTTTATTTTAAGGTACCTTATCGTGCCGTTAAGGGGCTTGCGACTAGGTCTCTTAATTACGTAATCTACCGAAGTATTAGTACGTGACGGGGTGGTTGATCACTGGCCTTGACGTCGTCCCACCCACGCAGGTACACCCTACGAATCTCGCGCACGTGGTGCAGCAAATCGGGATGCCACTCCCTTGACCTAGTGACACACGTGCTGTTTCACTCTCCAAAAGACGAGTAGCCACTGCGCTGTGCGTGGAGACTTGTTAGTGGAAGAGTGCCCTAACGCTGTGAGTAGGGGCGGCCAAGCGCTGTGCAGGGGAGCCTTACTCCTCACAGAGTATCTCTAATTAGTTCGTCCGGTCAACTGACGGCCAAGCGCTATGCAGGGGAATCAGTTGATCGGAAGAACACTGGTTTCTACCATAATTTTCCCAAAACGGTTAGTCTTATGCTTAAATTAAAATTTATGTACAGTCTAGGTGTGCTCTAAGAACGATACTACCACGAAAAAATACATTTGAGATTCACGGAAACGCACAGTAGACGCAGAGCCCGAAATCGTGGCAGTAAATACAAATAACCTCCGATCGGAATGAAAATTGGTATGCAGGGGTTTTTAAGGTCGCTGATTACGAATCTGAAAGCTAAATTATTGTAAACAAAATGGCCGATCCAATATGGCGGACATGGATGTTAAAAAGGTGTCCGATCTTGACAAAAATTGGTATATGCGGGTTTTTAGGGTCGCTTATTACGAATCCGAAAGCCAAATTATTGTAAACAAAATGGCCGATCCAATATGGCGGACATGAATGTTAAAAAGGTGTCCGATCTTGACAAAAACTGCTATATGTGGGTTTTGAGGGTCGCTCATTACGAATCCGAAAGCTAAATTATTGTAAACAAAATGGCTGATCCAATATGGCGGACAAGTATGTTAAAAAAAATTAAAAATTTTCAAAAAAACTCCCTCCTGCCGTACCACTCAAAAAAGGATGAAATAATTTACTTATTTAGTATGACGTTTTCGTATACAATGATATATAACTTGCATTAGTTATTTGAATTTTAATTATTATAATTGAATTGAACAAAATTGATATACGCGGGTTGTGAAAGTGACTGATTACGAATCAGAAAGCCAAACAATTTTTAACAAAATGGCCGATCCAATATGATGGACATAGATGGAAAAAGGTGTCAGATCTTGACAAAAATTGGTATACGCGGGTTTTTAGGGTCATTGATCACGAATCCGACAGACAAATTATGGTACACAAAACGTATCCTGTTAAATGGATGAGATATAATATAAAATATAATAATCATAATAAAATAAACGTGAGCCGTGCCTTCTACGGAATTAATATTTTTATTTTCAAAATACATTATTCTCGAAATCGTGTAATCGAATTTAATTTTTAGTCGAATGGAACATCGGATTCGGAGTCGCCGTCGCCGTCGTCGATGTCGGAACCATCTACCGAGCTTGTATCGTCCACAAGACCCGATTCGATGTTATTTGTGACGAAACCTTGATGTGCTGCAGCATTGATAGTTGGAGCGAGCAGCATCGCGACAGCTTCCGGCGACAAACTTTTTAGTGGTTTCTTCGGTAGTTGCCGGATGCTAGATATGTACGGGTCTGAAGAAATTAGCAGCCGGTGGAAAACATCTTGCATTGTTTTTATCCTGGAAGTTTTTCGCGAGAAGTTTTCTCGGTATCGTTTAATATCTTTATTTCGAGCTTCCTGAGCGTCTTCGGATAATTCGCCGATTGGTAAAAGCGCATGAGCTATTATCAGTGAACCGTGAATTAATAGCTTGTGTACCGAAGTAGGCATGTGGTACCAAGGGTATAATGCAACGATAGTTCTTGCCGTTTCAATAGTATACTGCTCAAATAGTTCACAATTTATCTTGTGGCCACACGAGATAACTTGTAGGATAACGTAGAAACGGTTAATTACTTTTTCGTTGACCCCGGTTATCAAAGCAGAAACCTTCCAATTCTCAAAAAATCGCCGAGCTGTGTTGCCATCATTGCTGCTGCCGTATCCAGGCTTCGGACGATCAATGCTTAGACCCAATTCGCTCTTGAATTCGCGTTGAATCCTCTTCTTGGTTTCTTCGGTAATTTTTTTTTCTTCGGAACTTCGTGCTTGCCATTTTTTAATGCCGAGTTTGTACGACAAATGTATGCAATACTCGAAGCACCGTATCCACACATGCAGTGTCGACAACCCGAACTTCAAATTCGTTTCAACGACCTCCTTTTGCAACATAACGTCGATGGCATTAAAATCTTTGCTGGTTGCTCCACACAAATAGCACCGTTGAGCAGATTTCGTCGATGACACAGCATTGCAAACTTTACCATCTATCATGGTGAACGCCAACTTGTACGTTATGGAGATATCTTTTCCACTTACTACAGTTTGGAGTGGACTAAGCGACTTTATTTGTGCTTCGACAATTCCAACTTCATTTAGTGTGAACTCTGTATCTTCGTGCAGAAACTGTAGTCTAAGCGGCCTACAAAATCGTGGAGACGAAGGCCTAGGGTTCTTCCAAACCATGATTTCTGTTTTTGTTTGTTGATCAATGCAGATGAGTTGTAATGGCACAACCGAAGTAAAAAACACATGCGCATCTGATTTGCTATCATCAGTAAAAGTCTGCTTATATTCACTTTGCCCAGAGCTTCCATCGCAACCCCATTTGCAAATTAAATCCATATTACGAGCATTACCGTTAGTCAAGGTTTCAACGACTTCTGTTTGGACGAGTAAAATACGTTTAACTGTATGATCTAATAATGCCTGCAATTCGACTTCTGCACTCGTCTCTGTAATGGTAATTGCGTCAGACCGAGGATAACAACGCTTTTTTGCTTCCACCACTTTTTCGTAAGACGGATATAGACGACAGTTATGTGCCAACGATATTTTTCTCATCGTTAGGTAAGCTCCCTTTGACAATTTACATTCGATCAAAGCGGAAAGTGCAGCCTCTTCCGATAAAGAGGTTTCACCCGTTACTGCATAAGCTTTTCGATACTTAGAAGCTCTTAAAGGACTCGTCATTGTTACGTCCTTAACAACTTTCGAAGCGTCTAATTGTCCCGAAGCGCGAAGGCTCATTTGAGTAGCGTATGCTAATTCTTCCGGGGTTGAGGATTTACGAATATCTTCGGTCTTCTTTCGTTTTGACCTTTCCCTTGCCGATGTAAACTCAAGGGACGGGCGGCCTCTTTTACTACCTGGGTCTTTCTCAACAGTGTCTGTAGGTACGGCAAAATATACCTGCCCGCTAAGCCATTTACTGTTTTTCTTGAAGAAAATGTCCGATGTTCTATTAGCTTCTTGCCACCTGGTTCTTATTTTATTAAACAGCATTGAAAAGGCGGTTCTCGAGTCCTCAGGCACCACAACTTTACGTCCACTTTTCTCGGAAATTTTAGTTTCCACGAAATTCAATAACGTAGCGAAATTATCGTTCAAATTATCCTTTATAATAAGATATAATTCTTTCCTCGTCAAATGTACTCCTTCGTAATGGGACCCTGTAATAAAGACATAAAATTGTATAGAATTTGTGTTGAAGGATCAGATCAAAATTTTAATGAATTTTAATTATTGTAACAAATAAGCAGCTGCAATAATTATTCGTATTTTTTTTTGAAAAGTACATAAAAAACAACAATTATGAAAAAAAAAATTGAATTTAGACTATTATGAAAGAAGTTATGAGCAAAAAAACATAAACAAATATTTTTTGAACGGGTGACCAAAAACATCTCAAAATGTACCAGAAGCCGATTTTTGATGAGTACATGAAAATATGACAAAATCAAGGGAAAAAAAATTGAACTGTCCGATTTGGCGTGGAATGCCCCATATATACCTATATATATAATAAAAATGTATCAAATATAAATAAAATGTGACGATTCAAATTAATTACTTTAGTATATACTTACTGTAACGGTACTTTACGTTAACATCACCCTTAAAGGGTTTTAGTTCGAACTCGAGCAGGGAGGAAATTAATATAGGCTTCTGTATTAGGTAAAAGTATGGTTTATTGTACACATTTAATAAATAATACAAGTAAAGTGAAATAATTTGTGTAAAATTTAAATATGCTCCTTAATTTTGGTGATTATGCACCTTACAACAAGAATTTAACCCGGGCTTACGCATGCCTCTATAATCGCGTCCGCATGAAGTAGGAGATTTTATCTTGAATTAATAAAGTATTTGTTTGGTGGTATTGTATCTACACATAGAACGCGCTTGCTGGGCTTGCCATCGTTACTATATCTATATCACCTCTGTTATTATTTCTCGGTGTTTGGAGGTAGCCTATTCTATATCTATAGCGCGTGGACTGTAGTGGGGACGGAGCTCTCACTCGAGCTCCTCTGGCTGAGCGATCTACTCGCTGGTCCCGCCGCTGTTCCGGTGGAGGCGTCAGCGCGGTGCATCCTCGGTGCATCGGCGCATCGGAAATGCTACAGGAGCGGCTCTAGCTAGATTCTATGGCGTTTTTTTAGTCCCTATGGATTTTAATATAATTTGGATCCATACCACTTGTTATAATTTCGATGGAAGATCTTGTAGGCTGGGATGCTGGACTACTTGGATGACTGATGGCTCTGTAGTAGGCCTTGGGGATGTTCGTTTTTCCCTGGGCCAGCGGTTTCAGGCCTGATCCTTGGAGATGTTGCAGTTGAAGATGCTTCTCCTTGGGTTGACTAGGTGGTCCTTCTGCTAGTTGGATAACTGGTCCTCCTTTGGTCGATTAGCTGGTCTTCCTTTGGTTGATTAGGTGGTCCTCCTGTGGTAGATTCCGGATGTTGGCGAAAGTCTGTGAACAGAATGCTCTCCGACTGTGGTTTGTCGTGTCCTTTTATACCGGCTTCCCCGCTCTTCTTTCCTTCCCGTCGGTATAGCAGGGTATTACTATATCTCCTAGTCGTCCTGTAGCCCATCTCCTGTAGCCCATTTGGTCCCGTCAATACTCTCTTCTGGTTTATAATACTTTGGCGTGTTGCTTGTAGATGAATCTTCACTGTATCTTGAGACTATAGTTATATTGCTTGGTAGTATAACTATATCTTGAGTAACGGTAGTTTGTTTATATGTGTGCGTGCTGTGTGGTATGGATCTCTGAGTTGGTGTGTGTGAATCTAGTTTAGTCTCGTCATTTCGGCGGTATATTTAATATAAGACGAGTATGTCGTCTTATTACATATATATGTATTGTTGTATGTCTACAAAAATAGATATATAAATGATTTACTTGAATTTGTATTTTGTATATATATATGTATATATATATATATTATATATGGTATATGTATGGATATAGTCCTATTGCTCAAGTAGCAGCTGTTCAATGGCCCCATGGCATGGCGTATGGCGCCGCGCGCGCGTGCACGGTCGGCAACCGCCTGTTTTACGTTGCCAAAAACCATAACAGACAAAGTTAGGCAGCTCTAGGCAGCTAATTCCTATTAATTTCGCAAGCTTATATAATAAACTAAAGGCCTAGACATTGGCTGTCGCAGAATATGGCAGAAAGTATAACTTTTCGGATAGTTGAAAATATAAGTTTACAAAATTCTTTCACTTTATTTATGCAGTAGTTTATACTACACTTCAATAATTTACATATTTATTTTAAACTCAACCAATGTAAAAATATCTTCTACATACCTCCAGAAGTCGTATCCATGTCTCCGGATTGATTTAAAACACTTCACTTTAAAGTTATCGATTTTATAAGTCACGGTAGTTTTCGCTCGTTCAGCGCGCGATGCGAACACTCGTCTCGAAGGCTAACTTCCAACTGACGCAGCGACGAAGGTATACGGTGAAAAAGGTTCCCCTTTTACAATTTAACGCAGCCATTAGTCCTCTACCTGACTGCCTGCTCAAATATCCCGATTGTAAAAATTTTTTTCTGACTTTTCTGCCACGATTTCGGGCTCTGCGTCTACTGTGGAACGGCACGAACACAACGAACAAAGACCGACTCGCCAGCAACAGCTCATCGAGCACAGCAGACCGCGCAGCAGCAGCCAGGAGGGCAAAGATCGAGACGGACGAGCTCCATTACGCCTAGTTGGGACGTTCACCGCCAACTCAAGGAGCGCATAAGTCGAAATTCTATGTTATCGCGGATAAAGAAGAGCACGGAACCTTCAGAGCGATTTTACGTCACTAATTAATTGTACGGCTAACGGCGCCAAAAAGCCAAACACTGCATAATTCTATGTTAATTATTGAATAAACCCTACTTATACCTCCTACAAAAGTCTATAACTAATTATTTTCGTGTTCGAGCCCGAATTCTTCCCCTCGGAAGACAAAAATTAATGTTAACGCAAAGATACCGTTACAACCGTTATGTCTTGAATTTCTATATTTGGCCGGTTTTTTGTTCTCCTGGTGTTTAAACCGAGGTTCTGGTGAGGTTGAATTCCGCGACTTAGTGTTAAGTTTCTACCTGCTGGAGGTTCAAACTTTCTTTTGCTATTATTTGTTGTTGATTCGCTGTTTTTTTTATATCTTCGTGAAATGTTGGTCTTGGCCTACTACGTGATAGTCAATTTATCGTTATTTTAGATTAGTTGTCTGCCAAATTTGCATTTTTTTCTTTAGTTTTTTATGTCTTCCTCGCTGGTTCTCGTGATATTCTGTTTTCTGATCGGCTCTCGGTTTAGGTGATGTCTCGAGAATTATTTATTCATTGATTTTTGTGAGAGGTTGTCTTTGTTTAGGCGTTTTTTTTTTAATGTTTAACGTTTATTTGTGAGTGGGGGTAGTTAACGGAGATTCATGTGACAGTACCCTGTTGTTTTGTCTCTTTGGTTTGCGTAACCGCGAGGGTTCCACAATTTCTTTCGTCTTTTCCCCGTTGTATGGCGTACTTGGCGTAGTTCTTAGCGAGTAGTGTGATCTATTGGGTGGGGGGGGGGGCTACTGTGCTGGTCTTGCACGGTAAGCTGTTTGGTCTTACGAGCGGTTCCGCCCGGTCTTAGCGTAGGGGCGGGGACTACTGCGCTGGAGTCTGGTAGACGCAGCGCGTGGTATCGCTAGCCGCCCTGCCTCCTGTCTTGCTCGCTTTATGGGGGAGGGGGTCCTCTCGTATGCTGTGCTTTGTTTCGAGTGTTGTCTTAGCGCTAAGGTGAGGCCTACCATTTACGCCATTCTTTTTAGGGTGGTTACTCGCGTTTGCTCGCGCGTACCTCCTGACTCTTGCTGGTTTCCTTATCCGGTGGGCGCTTATTTGCCACTCGTATGCTCGTTTTGTCAATAGATAATTGTTTGAGTGACTTTTTATGGATGTGTCTTTTCCTTTGGTGTGTTTTCTGTGTTTGTTGGTGTGGGTTGGATATGTTGGTTTAGTTAGTCTTTCAATTCTAGTTTGTAGAGGATCGCTCTAGATGCGTTCTGTTACAACATATATATTAGTATATATATACCTTGATCAAAAAGTTTTAGGACTTTATTCATAAAATCGAAAATACAAATTTATTCATCAAAATCAATATGGTCCCCTTCAAAGTACTTCCCATCGACTGTAACGCCAGCGCTTGATCTAATCCTCGAAACACCGCTGGTACTCAATTTTCAGTATGTCCATCAGAGTTGTCTTCGATTTTTTCATCAAGTCCTCTCGGGTGCGTTCCGCGAAGCGGTTTTTTAAGTCGGTTGAACAGGAAAAAGTTGCAGGGAGCCAGATCAGGTGAATTCGAAGGCTGCTAGATAGTATTCGTGTTGTTTGTGGTCAAAAAATCAATATCGCATATAAAAATCGCATATATCGAACGAACACTGTGTTAACACTGAATCATTTTGGTTGACAGAAAAATATAAAGTCGGAGTTTAGGTAAAGGTGAAGGATTCAATAAATTCCTTTCAGTTGCATTCTTTTTTAATTCGAAAGAGAATCAAGGATATTGGATGCTCTCACAAGTGCCAAATAGCAGTAAATAGTGACGTTCATGACATATGCTTCCCAAATATCCACTCTACGCGTATGTACTCATGCTTCATTTTTATCCCATTCAGCAGTCAAGTGCGATCATTAGTCATAATACCCCGGGATGTACCGATTGCCCTCAAGTCATATGCATTAGAAGGATGCTGAATTAACATTGAATAATTTTGGCTGACAGAAAATAGAAAAGAACGAGTTTGGAGAAAGGTGAGCGAATCAAAGTAAATTCATGAAGTGGCATCTTATTGCCGTTTTTTTTACTGGAAAGAAAATCGAGACCACCCCATGTCCTCACAAGTACCGAATAGCAGTAAGTAGTGACTTCGATATATACGATTTTATGCCTATCGGTATTTATGAGGACACTGAAATTCCAAGGATCTGTAATTTTAGCCACTGTTATTGCTTAATTAATTTTGACATCGAAACTGACGTTTCCTATTTGATGAACACGTGTCTATACTAGTGACCTTCGTGACGGATATACCACACCTATATATTGTGATAATTGTCTGTCCCCATACGCACTTTTGTTAGGCGAGTCATCAACTATCCAGCTGAATCTCATGTACGAAAGTCGATGATTCGATAAAAGTCAAGAAAAATATGTAACGTATGCTCCATTTTTATTCTATTTACTAGTCAAGTGCGATTATTAGTCATAATATCCCCTGATGTATCATTGCCCTCAAGTCATATGCATTATAAGGATGCTGAATTAATGTTGAATAATTTTGGCGGACAGAAAATAAAAAAATAGGAGCTTGGAGAAAAGTGGGGAATCAAAGTAACTCCATGAAATGGCATGTTATTGCCATTTTTTTTTTTAATGGAAAGAAAATCTAGACCACCCGATGTCCTCACAAGTACCGAATAGCAGTAAGTAGTGACTTCGATATATACGATTTTATGCCTATCGGTATTTATGAGGACTACCCGATCGATACCACCTGATGTCCTCACAAGTACCGAATGGCAGTAAATAGTGACTTTGATATATACGATTTTATGCCTATCGGTATTTATGAGGACACTGAAATTCCAAGGATCTGTAATTTTAGCCACTGTTATTGCTTAATTAATTATGACATCGAAACCGACGTTTCCTATTTGATGAACACGTGTCTATACTAGTGACCTTCGTGACGGATATACCACACCTATATATTGTGATAATTGTCTGTCCCCATACGCACTTTTGTTAGGCGAGTCATCAACTATCCAGCTGAATCTCATGTACGAAAGTCGATGATTCGATAAAAGTCAAGAAAAATATGTAACGTATGCTCCATTTTTATTCTATTTACTAGTCAAGTGCGATTATTAGTCATAATATCCCCTGATGTATCATTGCCCTCAAGTCATATGCATTATAAGGATGCTGAATTAATGTTGAATAATTTTGGCGGACAGAAAATAAAAAAATAGGAGCTTGGAGAAAAGTGGGGGATCAAAGTAACTCCATGAAATGGCATGTTATTGCCATTTTTTTTTTTAATGGAAAGAAAATCTAGACCACCCGATGTCCTCACAAGTACCGAATAGCAGTAAGTAGTGACTTCGATATATACGATTTTATGCCTATCGGTATTTATGAGGACTACCCGATCGATACCACCTGATGTCCTCACAAGTACCGAATGGCAGTAAATAGTGACTTTGATATATACGATTTTATGCCTATCGGTATTTATGAGGACACTGAAATTCCAAGGATCTGTAATTTTAGCCACTGTTATTGCTTAATTAATTATGACATCGAAACCGACGTTTCCTATTTGATGAACACGTGTCTATACTAGTGACCTTCGTGACGGATATACCACACCTATATGTTGTGATAATTGTCTGTCCCCATACGCACTTTTGTTAGGCGAGTCATCAACTATCCAGCTGAATCTCATGTACGAAAGTCGATGATTCGATAAAAGTCAAGAAAAATATGTAACGTATGCTCCATTTTTATTCTATTCACTAGTCAAGTGCGATTATTAGTCATAATATCCCCTGATGTATCATTGCCCTCAAGTCATATGCATTAGAAGGATGCTGAATTAATGTTGAATAATTTTGGCGGACAGAAAATTAAAAAATAGGAGCTTGGAGAAAAGTGGGGGATCAAAGTAACTCCATGAAATGGCATGTTATTGCCGTTTTTTTTTTTAATGGAAAGAAAATCTAGACCACCCGATGTCCTCACAAGTACCGAATAGCAGTAAGTAGTGACTTCGATATATACGATTTTATGCCTATCGGTATTTATGAGGACCACCCGATCGATACCACCTGATGTCCTCACAAGTACCGAATGACAGTAAGTAGTGACTTTGATATATACGATTTTATGCCTATCGGTATTTATGATTACACTGAAATAACATGGATCTGTAATTCTAGCCACTGTTATTGTTGAATTAAATGATGGCATTGAAACCGCCGTTTCCTATTTAATGAACACGTGTCACGTCATCGCAATTGTTCACTGGCACGAAAAGTAATGTAAACTATAACTCTCAACGTGGCGATGCTATTTCAGGTTCTTTCAAAAAGGACAATGAATATATGCTGAAAAAATACTCCGTATTAACATCAAAAAATAATCATATCCATATTTATCACACTTGATGCCGTCATGGCATCTGATGGCAATTCTGATGCCATCGTATGAATAATCATGATTCGTGAGGCTTTTGGTGGAACGGTTTTAGGGCGAAGTGTATATAGTGTATATAAGTGTATATAAATATACCATATACCTCTTGCTGAATAGTGGTACTTGTGAGGACGGTTCTCATAAGTACCTTTTCACATATCGACAAAATTTATGAGGACTGTCCCCATAAACACTATTTTACATCGAAGGCTATGAAGACCGTCCTTGTAAGCCCAAAATGTCCTCATAAACACCCTTTTGCATCAGTTTTGGTCCCCATAAGTACCCTTTTACAAACATATATTCTGTATTTATATATATATAAATATTTTTAATGCTACCTTGTTTAATAAAATCGGTTTTCACAAGAACTTTCGATTCATCCCTTTTATCAGTCCTCCAGTATATACACACATACTCGCAGGGCGAAATATGACATTCATGTATAACGCCCACGCACATACGGACTTTCTGAAAGTCGAGTCACGCAACCGCGCAATCTCTCCCTTAATATTTTGAGTGAGTCTGAACCAAAATCAAAAACATGTTGATGTAAAAATTTAGATTAATCATCGTATTGTGGTTGTTAATCGCAATTACCGAAGGTCGATGAATGTGCAAGTTCTTTCTGCGTTGCTCTAATAAGCGCAGATAGAGTCGGCGATCGCTGGGCCGATGCCTCAGACTGCTGTGGTTCAATTCTGCTTATCAGGTGAGCGGTCCCTCAATCCCGCGATTTGAAATAGAATTATTTCAGAAGAATAGTTCCGGGACTTCCCTCTCCTATTAAAAGAGAAAAAATACATAAGGGATTTTGTTTTCTTCATGCTTCTCGGAATTGGCCTCAGTGATAGGATAGTAGCTCAGGTGTAAACTCATGTTTCACACTCAAGTACATTTAGTTATCATTGCGCGTAATTCTCATTTATCATTATATACATTAAACTACTCTCTCCCTTTTATTATTAAAATCATGTATTTTTTCTAATTTATACCGGTTGTCACATTTTAATCTTACACCTGATTTATCTTGAAAAAATGCTGCTCCGATCAAGTATTGAGTACAGTGAAACTTTTAAAGTTCAAGAGGGGACTTTTTTTTTTACCAAAATTCAAAACGTCGACGTTAAGATGGCTAACATGTTTTTTTTTTAATAGATAAATGATGTTTTCACCAAAAAAACTAACAACTTTTGTAGAAAATTTTTCTTGATAAAGTCCATAATTTTTAGGTTAGAACACCATTTTTCTAATTATTTTAGCGCTATCCAGGATGTACAATGAGGAGGTAAAGTCTTTAACATCCCAAGTGTAAGTAGTGTGTGAGTGTGGCACACTCATACAGATTAGGTCTTCGCGCTCGTCATTTCCGCAGTATTTTTAGACTTCAAACCCTCCTTGTGAGTGTACTCTGAACCTTTCTTAAAGATGTTTAAATATTCTACCATTCATGTTTAAACATGCTTAAACTCTCCTCGCAAAACCATCAATTGTGCGTAAGAACACATCTCTCGGGATTGCACGGCAGGCAGCTCTTATCCGCTCCCCCATATTCTCTTGTATTGTTGAAGCTTGACGGTAGACAGCGTCTTGAAGATGGCCTCACAAGAAAAAATCAGGAGAGGTAAAAACAGGTTACTCTGGAGACCAATGGATAGTACCATCTCGACCAATCCACCGTCGACCGAATGTTGCGTTCAGATAATTTCGAACAACACGAGCCCAGTGAGCGGGTGCATCGTCTGGCTGAATGCATATCTGTTGATGTGCACCTAAATCAAGATCTTTCAACAAAATGGGCATTTCATTCTGCATAAAATAAAAATAATGAACAGCGGTCACAATTCCCTCGAAGAAGTGGGGACATTTTATATGCCCGTTAATAATGTCACACCAAACATTCAAACTAGCGATGCTGGTGATCGATCTGTCTGACCCAATGTTAATTCGGAACAGACCAGTACTGGAAGTTCCATCGACAAAACACCACCCTTCGCAACGTAGAACATATTAATTTTAAAAAATAATATTCAAACGGCTTGTTGCTGTTTGGATTTTTTTTTCTCTTTAATTTGTCGCTGATGAAATTTTTCTGTAAACTGGATACGGATAGGACATTACGAATTTTCATGGTCCCCCGTATCAAATTTAGAGGTATGTAAATTTTTTTAATTTCGTTCAAGGAAAGCAATTTTGGAAGTTTGAATTTCGCTGCGAGATATAATATGATTTTTTCGCATCGTTGGAAGTTTTTTGAACGAATTTGGTAACAGTTTTGAGTCCTTCTTGGTGTCCCCCATACACGGGCGCGCAGACAGAGAGAGAGAGAGAGAGAGAGAGAAGGATGGTTGGAGTATAAAAATATTGCGGAAGGGACGAGACGCAGAGACTTAATCCGTGTGACAGTTCCACACGCATCCTCACGCACGCAAACACACACACACTTTCACACTTACTCATGGACACATACACTTGGAATATTGAAGATTTTACCTCCTCGTGGTACATCCTGGATAGCACTAAAATAATAAAAAATGGTGTTCTAACTTAAAAATTATGGACTTTATAGAAAAAAAATTCCTACAAAAGCTGTTAGTTTTTACCTCACATATTTTTTGGTGAAAAAAGTCTGTTTCCATTTTTAAAAAAACATGTCAGCCATCTTAATGTCGCCATTAAGAAGTTTAGACGAAAAAAAATTTTTTTTTAACGTCCTACTTTGAACGCCAAAAGTTTCACTATACTCAATACTTGATTGGAGCAGTATTTTTCGAGATAAATCAGGTGTGAAATAAAAATGGGACACCTGGTATATCTCGTCATACACTTCGATCAGTTTAAGATTTTAAAGTAGATTTTAATATTACTGGCGGGCCTGACCTAATATTAGAAACAATTTTCTGTCGAAATATATTCTATTTCTTTATCGCGCAATCGCAAGGCGGCTCACTCTTATACAGGAATGCGATGAGCCGGCAAAAGGCTACCTGCTTAGCGATCGACGATCCTAACTGTAAGCAACGCAGAATGTTAAATGCCAAATCATTGATTTTCGGCAAATGCAGCTAGTGTCACCTGCGAGAAGGCACGGACGATTAATTAATAAAAAGCGAAATTAAATGAGTAAAACAACCCTATTTAATGTAGCTATTGTTTTAATGAAAAATAGAATTGTAGTATATAACAGAGTTGAGTATCGGAATTATCGTAGTTCACAAATATGAAGAGTGTTGAGATAACAATCTTCTCGAATGTATATAAGTACTTACAGTTGAATATCGACTGACGGTATTCAGCAGTAGTCGATATTGCGGTAGAATGACTTAACATTACTGATTACTACTATGTGGAGTCTACAAGTGAGGATTCTTTACTCGGTATCGTGGGCACACACGCCAAGCACGATGTTCCCACTTGGGTTATTAAGACCCGCACTGCGAAACGCTAACTTTGCGTCAAAGATTCGAGGAGCAATGCACGCTGCTCCCAATTAACAAAAACTAACTGGATCTCATCAAGAGTGGGCCAGTAGGTTTTTAGGGAACAAGAATGCTGCTTCAGCCTTCCTCTTCTATGGCCGTCGTCTGTCTGAACTGCATGACCTGATATTTAATGGAGTATGTGAAGTAGAGGTATTCATTCGACAACCTACTTAAGGGAAAAAGCAATTGCAACGACGAAGTTATACATGCCATACGGTTGATTTTGGGTCAGGCTCGCCCAAAATATAAAAGTCTTTAAGTAAAATTCAAATAGAACGGTTGGGTTTTTGTCTGGAAAGCTATTGTGTTGTGTCACGGAATATTCCTCTTCACGTATTCTCAGGAATATTCCTTAGCGGACACAGCTAGAGATGAAATTCTAAAATATAGCTGTCATACAAGACAGGATGCGAGGTAGACGCCGACGCAGCATGAAGCAACTCGCTAGGCGATCTACGATTGGCTAAAGCTAACTAAGGGATTTTAGCAAACGCAGTTGCTAACTGCTTTACTAAAATCAGAATTAAATGAGACTCAATAGAGAACGGTTGGTTCCTCGTCAAATGCTCGAAACTACGAATTATTATACATTCCTTTATTGACTTTTAGATAGACAACGGAAAGTTACCGTTGCCTATAATAAATACTTCCATTTATATAAATTCGCGTTTTCATCGGTAACTCGAGATCCAACTCCTTATCGGCAAACGATCCCAAAAAAATAATAACTTTTTTATATTATACCGAATACCGAATAATCCAATTATCCGGTACCGGCATAACAATTGCGTATTGTAAATATTATTGCCGCATTGTAATTCTTTTCTGGAAAAAATAATTAAACGGACTCACGTCCGTTAATTACAATAAACTCAAATCAGTTGTTTTCTACAAACTCTTGTGTTATAACTTGGTTCACGCGAATTGCAACTCCTTACTGGCAAACGATCCCAATACTAACTTTTAAAATATTATATGTACTGTAACGGTATTTTTACGTTAATATTAAATTTTATTCTTCTGAGGGGAAGAATTCGGGCTCGAACACGACGATAATTAATTTTAGACTTCTATAGGAGGTATAAGTAAGGTTTATTCAATAAGTTTCATAGAATTTTGTGTTGTGAGGCTTTTTGGCGCCTTTAACCGTACAATTTATCAGTGGTGTTTGATTGCTCTGATGGTTCCACGCTCTTCTTTACCCGCGAGGTTATCAGATTCTCGACTTCTGCGCTGAGCGGTGGATATCTCAACTAGGCAGTATCGAGCTCAGCCGTCTTGATCTTTTTCCCGCCTGGCTGCTGACGTGCTGTCTGCTGGGCTTGTGTCGTTGTTGCTGGCGCGTCGGTCAGCCGGTATGGACGCCGGGTCCGTGTCCGCGTACGCGTCGTTTTATTTAATAATCAAAAAACGTTGTTTTCCGTGTTGTTCCGCGTTCGGGCTCTTCGTTTATTATAGTCGTGGCGTCCCCGTGTGTTTCGAGGGTGTCTTTCCGTGATAATCGTGGTCCGGGTTCGCGAGTGATGTTTTCTATGTGTGGAATAATGACAGTTGCTGGATTATGATTCCCCAGTGATTATCAATTTTTCATTATTTAGTCGATGGATTCCTTCAGAAATCTTTGGCGTTGGACCTGGATGTTCCGGTTCTTCTTCGCTCTTGGTGAGTTGGTCTTTTAATTTATCCTTCTCTTCTCCTTTCTATCTATTGAGTGGTGTCGTTCTCATGCGACGCGCTTGACACAACTACTGAAATTGTTTCTCTCCTAATTATTTTCCTAATTATCTTAAAATTCAAATCGAGTTTCTATGAGTCGGGCTCACAAGTGCCCTCCTAAACCTAATTATTAATTAATTTTTCTGAGCTTTATTTCAAAATTTTGCTCCAAGTGTCTCTCTTCTCTTGAAGCGGGGACCTATCGCAGATCTTAAACCTACTGTAGTATGTCTTTAAGTTATAATTTCTCTAACTGTTATTTGTTATTCTCTTTTTTTTCTCCTTGTTGTTTCACTTTTTCCTTCCTATAGGCTTTTCATTTGGCAACTTCTTGGTGCCAACACCGAGTCTTTACCACTTATCGATGCGCTGCGTTAATAATACTTCTTAGAATCTAACTGGAGTTATTGTTAATTATTTTACCCAAACCTTCTTATGTTATTTTCTTAATTCTTCTAAAATAATCCTAATTGTTCACCCTAATGCGACTCACTTCCTATTCTTAATTCGTTATTTATAATATTTACTGTCTTTACACGGTTCATGGCTGTCCGGTATAAATCTTTTTATTAGTCCTCCACTGACTGTTCTGTATTCTTTTGTTTTTTAATGTCCTTACAAATTTTATGGGCTCACTCACACCCTTTTCTAATAGACTTCTTGGATTTAAATATGAATTTCAGAATATTTAATATTTTTATTCAGCGCACCAGCGACTCCTGACTCTGTGACTGTCCAAAACGAATAAGAGAGCCTCCTTGGTTTGCAGCTTGCTTTTATACCTCTCTCTTCTTTCCCACTCTCTTATTTTAACTCTTCTTTTCTATTGTCTCATGTAATTTCTTTTGTTTCAGCTAGCCCCGCCATCCTGCCCCTACATCCCCTCACTGCCCGAGCGAGGCCAGCCGGTCGCTGACCCGCTGTTTTTCGGCAGCGAAGGAATGTGACAGGATCCAGCTTGTTCGTGGTCTCGCCTAGATTTTCCTGAGAATTTTATCATTTCTTACTTATTCTTCCTACTCTTTTTTTTGTAATAAATAAATAAATGTAATGAATGGTTTTATTTTCAGTGATTTGTTTTTTTTCTTTTCTTATTTTATTCTGTTTTTCTTTTATCCTTTTAGGATTGTGACTACGTCACATTATCCCCCCAAATTTTCGATAGGTCGAGTTATCGACCGATTCAAAGATTTGGCGGAATTTGATTATTGCTTTTTTTTATTATTATTATTTTTTTATTTTTTTTTTATTTTTTTTTTAATTAATGAACTTATTTCTAACTTACTATTAAACTTATTCTTCTAATACTTAAGCCTATTCTTATTTTAAAGTAAATGTACCCAAAATAAATTTATGCAACGCCTTTTTTGTTTATTTTTTAAATTTTTCTTTTTATTTAAGTACCGTCGCGTCGGGGTCTCTTCGAGGGATCACGCCCCACTCCTCAAGCGTCGCCGTTGTTGCAGGGTCTGGTGGCGGAGTGGCCAGCCAAGCCATCTCCTCGTCATCGCCGCTGTCGTCCTCTGCCTCCGGGAACTCGTCTATAAGGGAGGCGAGCTCCCGGAGTAGCTCGTCCAAAATTTGGTTGGTGGTTGTGCTTGTGCCTGTCGATCTGTTCGATGGACCGGCTGTAGGTCCGGTCGCACTCTGCTGTCTGGCAGCCTGCCGCTCTCGTCTCCGCTCCGCACGGAAATGCTTTCCGTGGTGCCCCCCGTCCCGACCATAGCTGAACGTCGGGTTGGTGGGCACCCTTCGAGCATCCCCACTCCTCCGCAATTGCTGCGCTACGTCGTATCCCCTGTTGTCGAGGCTGGCGTGGATAGTTACCCATACCACCTCGACAACAGGGTCCAGCTCGTCCACATATATGTCGACCGACTGGCCATCGGTCAGTGCGATCAGCTGGTCGATCGCCGTTTTTCCCCACTCTCTGCCCATTGGCGCCACGCCGTGCAGTGCGCACGCGATGGCAAAGTATGGTTCGCCCAGGTAAGTCGTCGGTACGGTGTATAATTGTTCCGGCATGGCCTTGATAGCGATCGCCAGGTCGCCCATCCACAGTCGAAACTGTGCTCATTTTCGTCGCCGATCAGGAGGAGAAGGGCTGCCCTTCCTGGATATTTCTCCTCCTCTAAAAGACGATGCACCTCGGGGTGCTCACGGCTCGTCTTCGCCACTTCTTTCAGGAATGTCTCCCGTCTGTGTCGATCCTTCTCGAGCCACATATAAAACCGGCTTGGGTTGGTCACCGTCAGAACGTCGCCTTTATACAATTCTTCCGGTCGGAGAAATTCTACCCCGTATTCAACATATCGTGGTGGGTTCATTTTTCGTCTTTCTTTAAAAAAAAACCCCCAAGAAAGGAAATATTTTATTTGTCTAAAAAAAATTTTTATTTTATTTTTTTTTTTATTTTTTTATTTTTTCCGAACATACCTTTCCTTTCGGATTTCTTTGAGGAAAATCACAAACTTCTTTCTCACTTTTCGTATCTTTTCGCACTTCTTCGCTTCTGGATCCTCGTGGTTTTGTAGGCTGTTCCTTTGTCGTCGGTCCCCTTTATAGACATTTCTTAATATGGAACTATATCTATATTCATCAATTATTATTTTTGGCCAATGTAAATTCATCATTTCGGATTTCCGGATTCTTCGTGATTTTTCGGCCTATTTTCGTGCTGGCCTTGGCCTCTACGCCAATTATCCGTCTCCCGAACCCCTTTCTCCATTACTCTCTCTTGGCCTTCAATCGATTACCCAATCGTCGAATCGATTACCAATACCCGGAATTTACGTCATATTCGTAGAATCTATTATTTTCTATGAATTCCAGTACTCGTCAAGCCTATCGGGTTACGTGTTCGTCGCGCCTCTTTTCTTGACCAACCACAACACGAAAGGTCTTGGCGCCTGTTTTGGTGTACTTTCCCTCGGTTTTGCATATAGTCTCTGAGTTAATTTTACTATATGCTCGGTACGCTGACCGTCGGTACCTTTGTTTTCACTGTACTTGTCGATGCCGAGTGTAGGCCCTGTTGTCTCGCTTTCGGACTCTGCCCCCTTTCTTTCTCGCTCTCTCCCATGGTGGTTGAATTCGCTCCCTCTTCTTTCTTCTCGTCTGTCTTTTCTGTCTCTGTCCTATACTTCTTAAACATACTGGCGTGAAATTTACCGCGCTCTTTCTTACTTTCTACATCTATTACTAAATATGTTGCTATTCCTACGCATTTCTTAATTCTATACGGGCCTTCATATAAGGGCATAAATTTTGATGTTAATTGTTTCAGCGGATCGGAAACATTTAACGCTTTAATTAAAACTAAATCCCCTACCTCATAATTAGTTAGCCTATGTGTTGCGTCGAATTTCTCCGCTTGACGCCGCCCTTTTTTCGAAATTCTCTCTCTCACGATCTCGATCTTCATCTCGTACGTGGTAGCATTTTCTTCGTCTCTTCTTAGCCCCATTTGTTTATTCCATTCTCTGGTCGGCTTCTTTTTACAATGTAGCTCCATGGGTGTGAATTCACTTGTCTCGTGGTGAGATTCATTAATACAATCCTGTATTACTTTTACCCATTTAAACCATCCTGCATGATTTCCTGTCAGGAACGTACGAAAAAATCTTCCCAGCTCTCGGTTAACTCGCTCGACGATATTTCCTTGAGGATGACGGATTGATGAGAAAACCGCCATGATGTCCTCGTCCTTGAGTTTCTTAAGCCAGTTTTTCGCGGTGAATTGCGTGCCATGATCGAATTGAATTCTACGGGGTTTTCCATACTTGGGAATGTAGTCATCGAATATTCTTTTTATTACCGTAGATGTGTTCGCTTTTTTCATAGGATATAACACCACATATTTACTGAAAGCATCCAATGTCATGAGGATGTGTTTCACCCCGCCCACCGACGCTGGTAATGGTCCATAAAAATCGATCGATACCAAATCCCCTGGTTTTTCTGGGATGATCGTTTGCATCGCCGCGTAGCTCGTTTGTATTGCGATTTTGTTCCTCTGACACGTATCGCAAGTTGCTAATGTATTTCGAGTGATTTTAGCCAGATGTGGATAGGTGAAATCTTCTTCCAGCATCCGTGAACACTTCCGGGCCCCAAGGTGTCCATACATCGCATGGCAAGCCTTAATTAATTCTTTGATAATACTTTTTGGCACTATTACTCGCCAAATACCATTTTTCGATTTCTTTTCTAAAATACCTTTTTCAATCCGGAATTTTCTTTCTTCGTCTCCTTCTTTATCTTGACCAAGGAAATCCATAATAATTCGCAGATCTTCTTGTTCTCGCTGAATCTTTTCCATGCATTTGAGACTTTTTGCTAGGTCCCGCGGAAGTTTCTCTGCTAGTACTCCTGCGACAACGATGATCCCTTTTTTATCGGCTGAGGATAACGCCTCATCTCCTTTCACTCTACTCAGGGCATCGGCGACTACATTAGCTTTTCCCGCAACATGTTCAATCTGTAAATCGTAATCTTGTATTGAGAGGACCCATCTCATGAGCCTTTCCGCAGTAAAACGACAGGTTTTCAGGAAAATTAATGCCTTATGATCGGTCTTTATATGTATTTGTGCTCCTTTCAAATATGTCCGGAATTTTTGAAGAGCCCACACAATCGCTAGCAGTTCCTTCTCTGTCGTCATATAGCCGATCTCGGCTCCTTTCAGAGTCCGACTTGCAAACGTCACTACCTCGCTCTCATTAGTTTCATTTTCCTGCGACAGGATCGCTCCGAGCGCATATCCACTTGCGTCCGTGGTAAGTGTGTACGGTTTTTTAGTGTCTGGAAATCGTAATATTATTTCTTTACAGAATAATTTTTTTACTTTCTCGAATGATTTTTCCATCTCTTCATCCCATTTCCATCGAACACCCTTTCTCAAAAGATTTAGCAATGGCGCGGTTTCATGCGCATGGCGATTTGTGAATTTCGTATAAAAATTGATTAAGCCTAAAAATCCTCTCAATTGTTTTATTGTCTTAGGCCGTGGATATTCTTGAATTGCTTTGATTTTCTCCGGATCGGGTTTCAAGCCGTCCGTGGTGAGAATGTGACCGAGAAATATGACTTCATTTCGGAAAAAATGAGATCTACTAAATTTTAGTGTCATTCCATGCTCGAGAAATCTTTCAAATAATTTTCGCAGATGGTCGAGATGTTCTTCGTGTGATGTAGACATAATTAAAAGATCATCCACAAAATTTATCACGAAATCCAATCCTTCGAGGACCACATCGAGTGCCCTTATTAAACTCGCCGTGCTTGTTTTCAGACCAAATGGTGTTACCGTAAACTCATAACATTTGCCATTATGCTGAAATGCCGTATATTTCCTTGAGTCTGGATGCAGCGGTATTTGCCAAAAACTACTCGTTAAGTCTAGCGTTGACATCACCGTTTTTCCTCCGCATCGTTGGAAAATTTCCTCGATAGGTGGTGCATTGTTGTAGTCATTTATCAGATAATTATTTAATTCTCGGGCATCAAGACATAAACGTACCGAATCATCATCCTTCGTTACTGGCATCAATGGATTGATATAAATGCTTTCCGATTTCTGTATCACCCCGACTTTAAGCATTCTCTCGATTTCTTTCTGCACCTTTTCTCGTTGCATTAATGAAACCGGATAAGAACGATGAAAATATGGTTTCGGATCTTTTAGTAGTAGTCGATGTTCGTACTTCGTCATCCGTCCTGGAATTTTATCGAAAATTTCTCGTCTGCTTTCGACGATCCTTTTAAATTCCTCTCTTATTTCCGGTCTTAAACCTGTACACTCGGTCATTTTCTCATTAAATTCTTCTTCGGTCAGGCTGATACTCGTCTCTCCCTCAGTAGTATCTTTTATCGCTACTGTAGCACATATTTCATTTGGCTGAATTTTATGAAAGTCCTCCGGATTCACATGTTGCCACAATCCCTCATTTAACTTCGCAATAATCTTATCTTCTACCGCTAAAATTTGCTGTTTGGCATCTATAGAAATTTTTTAAATCAACATCCCGTCGATTCCGATCAGCACCGGTCTTACTAACTTTCGCACCACTAGCACTTGTAAAACCCCTTTTGAGCCGTACGTCTCCGCATCTATCATTATCTGTTTCTTCACACGTTCCGTCTCTCCACCAAACGCTCCGACGACCTGTATCGACGTAACTGGTAGCATCGGGCAGTTCTTAAAAATTTCTTCATTTTGTCGGAAAAACTCTTCTGATATACACGATACTTCACTTCCGCTATCTATTAAACTTATTTCCGTCATACCTGCTACTGTCACTGGTATCTCAGGGCATCTCGGATGTCTTTCATCATACCACTTCGTCGGGATCTCCTCAGCCTCTTCATACAAATATTCTCGAGGATTTTCCATTGACATTGAACAGACTACCTTGTCTCCTCCCATTTTGTCCACCTTCCCTGGTGTTGGCCTTCCGATATCAGGTACTCCTTGAACTCTGGCAACGTTTTCTGGCCACATACTCTTCGTCGTATTAAGTGCGCCTTTACCGTCTTCCGGAACTCTTTTTTTCCACGATTCAGCCTGCCCTCGCCATTCGGTGCTCTCCTCTTCATCCCTTCTCACTGACTGTCCACTGCTTTTGCATTTTTCCTCTCTTCTCCGCTGATCCCTCAACTTCTTCTTCTCTCTTTTCCTCGCGTTCATCCGTTGTCTCGTGCTTTTCTTTTCCTCCTGTTTTACCGTTGCGCTCCGCTCCTCGTCGTTATTATTTATTCTTTGTTCTTCCTCGGGCGCAACGACTAGGCGTTTCCCGAGCCCGTGTTTCCCACTCCTGAGCATCCTGGTTTTGGCTCCCTTGGTATAGTGTGTTCAACAAACGGTCCTTGTATAGTACGACTTATATTATTTACCGGATTACTTGGTAACTGCTCCTGCCTTGGTGGAGTTACTTCTCCTGGTCGGCTGTTTTCTGTTCCAGGAAAATATCTTGGTCGGTTCTCCTGCCATGGTGGTCTTTGTTGTCCTGACCTATTTTCTCGGGGAAAATTTGTCGGTGGCCATGGTCCGTTGTTTTGCCATGGTGGTCTCTCTCCCCTGTCAACCTGACGTCCTGGTGATGGTGGAAATCGGTTTCCGCCATTATTTGCAAAGTTTTCCCGATTTTCATATCTAATGTACGGACGCCCCGTCTGCTCACGCACAGCTCCTCGATTTAAATATCTTTGTGGCTCCTGTGATGCATATCCCCCTGTACGACCCGTGCCTCTCTTGTAATTTAGAGGACCTGCCACGTCCGTGCTTTCCAACAGTTCCAGAAATTCGTCGATCTCACGTATTTGCCGAACTCTCACGGCACTTCGCACTTCCTCGTCAAAATGTTTCGCGAGTCTACGGATTATATCCTCGTCACTTAGTTATTCACTTAAATCTCGGGCATTTCCGATCACCCGCGTGGCATACTCGGCTCGTGTCAACGTTTGGCCTTCCAGATAAAACGATCCGAATTCTAGATTTTTTTTTACTTTATCTTGCATGTCGCGGGCCCAGTATCTCGAACGGAATTTTTCTTCAAATGTCTGTAAATCATGCACTGCTCCTTCGACCACCAGCCACCAATCGTTAGCAACACCTTTTAATGCCGTTCCTCTAGTGTGACGTATTTCCGTATCTTCAATCCCTCCAGCGATACAAAATTCACGGAATTCCTTTAAAAATCTCATAGGCCTCTCTTTCCCATCGCCATTATACGTAGGAGGTTTCTGTGCCGTTGTGTACAATCGGGTGACATTCATACCTCCTCCGATGGTTTGACCGAAATTCATAGAGGTGCTTGTTCTTTGTGTAGTTTCTTCTAGTCTTTCAATCCTTTTATTTTGGTCCTCAGTAATTTGCTGGGCTGCACGGATTTCCGCCATCATCTCCTGTGTCCTCCTTTCTAGCTTCTCCACAGTCACCTTCTGTCCGGCGACCTGTTGTTGAATATAGTTATTTGTAATATTCTGACTTTCCATAATTCTCTCCTGGGCCTCTTTAATTTTTCTATCCGTCCGGCACTCCACCGCCGAAATCTCTCCTTCCAATGCGTCCTTCGTCGATTGTCTCAAAACAGTTATCCTGTCTATACACTCGTTTCTCATATCTTGCTGCGACTTTATTATTTCGGCGAATCTTCCATCGCATTTCTCCTCCATCTTCTGTTGTGACATAATTACCTCAGCGAACTTTCCATCGCTCTTCTCTTCCATCTTCTGCCGTTTCTCCTCCATCTTCTACAAAAACTGCATTAAATCACCCACACTAATTGGGTCCGGTGCAATCGTTGCAGTCCTGTTTGTAATTTTCGGTGTGCTACCGTCCGCACCGTTTATCTCATTATTCGTGAACTCGTTTGATGCGTCTCCGCTTTCCTCGATATGCTCGATCTCGGAAAGTCGGTTTATATTGCTCCGATCTCTCTGTCGCCGGCCGTCCAACAGATGGTCAGCGGTTGTGGACTCCCAAAGATATATCTGGCTCGTCTCATTACCTCCTTCCTGCCGTCGATGGTCCTCCATACTCTCCATCATCCTTATTTCCTCGAGTTCAGTCGCAATATCCCGTTCGGCCCCTGTAGCCATGCTTCAATTCTTACACCAAATTCTCTGCCTTATGCGCGCCCTACTCTACCTCTGCAGTCCTTTTTATCTGTGTTCGAGTCCCTGTTCGGGCGCCAAATGTAACGGTATTTTTACGTTAATATTAAATTTTATTCTTCTGAGGGGAAGAATTCGGGCTCGAACACGACGATAATTAATTTTAGACTTCTATAGGAGTGTTGGAAATTCAGCTGGCGCACGGCGATCGATAATCGTCGTGCGCCTACCTGTTGCGCTGCTTTGCTATACGGTGGTCGGTTGAGTCGAAGACAGCCGAAGCATGGGCTTCGCGAAGCCGAGGATGTGCCTCACTGGCACGCCGCGTCAAGCGAGAGGGTGTCTCTCTCGCTTGACTTCGGTTTCGCTCACCGGCTGTCTCGCTCAACTGACTCCAGCGCCCAACGAACCTTTCATACTCGCAGCCATCTTGAAAATTCGGCACTTTTGCGACACACATCCACTGGACAGCACGCGCATCCATAGGACTCTCAAGCATATTTCTCGGACATTATTCATCGGATTAGCTCAACCTCTCGCTCATCAGGACTCATTGCTCAAGGTAAGAGTGCTCTGGCATAATTACGTAATTAATTCACTGTCAGAGAGGAGAAAATGGTACATCAGCACTTGGTCTCACTCGTGGCGTGCGTTGCAGCACATGCTGTACCACGTTCTCCTCATGTTGTTTTGCCGGCTTAATTAATATAATTAAGCATGTGCCTCGTATTCACTGTATTTTCCCCCAGTAAATTTGCTGGGAGAGTACAGTGAATATATTTTTTGGTCAACCACAGAGCCTCAATATCTGTTTGCAGTGTGCTAAGCAGTACTGATTGCGTAGCTGGTTGCACACAAAATCACTGCACTCAAACACAGGTTATTGTACATTCTCTCATTAATTCACTGCAATCACTTTGCAATACAGTGCTGAGTGGTTGCAGTGAATTACGCACAAAGTTTCAAACTCAATGGCATCGGCGTGTCGTGCTGCGTAGCTGTTGCTACGTTGCACGTACCGCTATCTCAAATTCACATTCAGCACAAAATTGAGATAATTGTGTGCTGCTCACATTATCATTCCAAATTCCATTCACTAGATCATTTATGTTTTTTTTGCACTCACCAATCTGAGCGTGTCATGCGGCGTAGCTATCACTACGCTGCATGCACCGCTTGCTCATGTATTCACTCAGCGCACAATCAATATGATTGTGTGCTGCTCAATAACATTCAAAAACTCAATTGGTTTATTTATTGTTATAATTTGCATTTTCTAAATTAAAGCCTTTTGGTGTACATTTTCAATTATTGTGTTAAACAGGTATTATTAAAAATTGTATTTCTGTAATAAAAGAGGAAGGTAGTAACCGCTTCCTCAATATAACATCTCGGTGTCTGGTTTTATTTTCCTCTTGCCTCGAGTGAGTTTTCATCATGTTCCGATACATTCACAGGTCGGTCAAGGTACATCCG
The DNA here is from genome assembly GCA_963942595.1 of Cylloceria caligata. NCBI lineage: Eukaryota > Metazoa > Arthropoda > Insecta > Hymenoptera > Ichneumonidae > Cylloceria > Cylloceria caligata. Next base: position 67,716,738 of record OZ012706.1, on the reverse strand, counting down.
GAAGGAAAATCTCAACATTTTGGTCCTTCGAGCCGGATACTCGACTTGAGCAAGAGAGACCAGGGTCTCTACCTTCCGCTCTCATCTCTGCATTCATCGGCTCATCTGGAGTAGGACTCTGCGTAGCCCATCGCAGGATCCTCATCGACTCATCACCTCGTCAAGCGGAGCAGCAAGTGGGGTAAAGTACAATTTCTGCGGAGAATCTTCGTTTCTATCTATCACTTTCTCTACTTGTACCGTTTGCATCAGGACTAGCAATGTCTGAGGGCAATCCGACGGACTCTGGGGTGGCGCCTGGAGATCTTGAGGAAAAAAGGACATTGTTGGTTCCTGGGGCCGGCGTCGTTCCGAAGAAGATTCGATCGCCAACTCGGCTTACAACCGAGATGGCGTTGAAGGTCCAATCCCAACGGCGCCGGATTGCTCATCTGCAAACGGTAATAGCTCTGCTTAACGAGGGCGGGGATACCCTCGCCATGGAGTCGCTTGACGCGTACGTCGAGCAGGTCACGGAGATCCACGGCGATTTCCGGAAGGAACACGAGCTGTTGGAGTCTTCGTGCCCTCCGAGCTGTGTCGATCATGAGTACTTTGCGGATGATTTGCAAAGCTTTGAGGCGCAGGTTGCCCTCAAGGCCAAAGTCACGGCTCGGGAAGCCATGGCGAGGCTAGCTCAAGGGCACCCTCCTGCACCGGCACCCGAGGCGTCGCCGCGCTCCCACACAAGGCTGCCAGAGATAAAGCTGCCGACGTTTGGGGGGGACTATTCCGGATGGCCGGCGTTCCGTGACGTGTTCACGTCGCTGGTCATCCGAAATGCCCGCCTTGCTGATGTCGACCGGCTATTGTATCTGCGTGGCTGCGTGTCGGGCACGGCGGCGCAGCTCATTCAGGGATTCGCAGTCACTTGCGAATCATTTAATCAGGCATGGGAGACACTGGTCTCCCGTTACGAGAACAAGCGGCTGCTGGTGCAGGAGCGCCTGGACAGGCTCTTCGCACTCAAGTCCTGCTCATCCGATCTAAAATCATTCTCAACAATCCTGGCTTCGTTCTCCGGGGCTTACAGGGCTCTTTCTTCGCTGGCAACGAAGGAAGAGCTCTGGGATTGCGTGATGGTGAGGTTGCTGGCAAAACAGCTTGACCAAACCACGCGTGAGGCCTGGGAGACGAAGCTAGGACGCACATCTGACTTCCCGGCTTTTGCTGAGCTCGAGGAGTTTGCGGACACCAAGGTGAGAGCGTTGGAGATGGCGAAGGCCACTCCCAATACAGGGACAACCTCAAACCGACCGTCTTCTGCGAATCCTCCCCCAGCGAAGGCCGGGACGCACAGCACCGCGGCGCATCACGCAGGTAGCGCAGCACGTGGCGCTCCGTCGTCGACCTTCACCGCGAATGATTACCCCTGTGACTGCTGTCGGGCTCGTGGGCATTTTATTGTTATGTGTCCTGAGTTCCGGCGGCTCACTGTGGGTGATCGTCGCAAGATGGCGGAGAAAGCACGGCTGTGCTACAACTGCCTTGGTCGGCATAACGCGTCGGCTTGTCGATCCAGCCGGAAGTGCAAGGAGTGTTCAGGGCGGCACCACACGATGCTGCATCCGATAGCGCCCCCTGCAACAGCTTCCGACGTGCAACCGGCTCAGTCACAGGCTTCAGCTCAATAGGATGTCGTCGCGGTCGTTCACTCATCGGCACAGCTCACATGGAACTGCTCAACATTATTGGCAACTGCATTAGCAGATATACACACATCGGTCTCAGCTCATCAAGCAAGACTTCTCATCGATCCTGAGTCAGAATTGACTTTCATTACGGAAGAACTCTTTCGTAAGCTCAACGCAACACGTAAGCACTTATCAATTCCGATCACAGGGGTCGGTGGAAGGCGCTCAACGCAGACACATGGCACGGTACAGCTCACACTGTGTTCTACATACACCAAGGAGAAAGTCATGGTACTGGCTCACATTCTCAACACGGTTACTACTCACTTGCCATCCTTTGAGTCGTCAGTTCGCACATGGCCTCACATAGTGAAGCTGAAACTGGCTGACCCTGACTTTCTCACACCACGACCAATCGATATCATAATTGGAGCAGATATTTATGGACAGGTTATTAAACCAAATATTCTCAAGGGCACATCATCTGCACCTATTGCACAATTATCGATATTTGGGTGGCTCATCATTGGACCAACAAACTCATGCCAATCTGACGCACTCACTGTTCATCATGCTGCGGTGCAACATGACGATCAGGAATTACAAAATGTGCTAACGAAATTTTGGATTCAGGAAAAGCCACCAAAGGACACAGTAAGTCAACTCACACCAGAGGAGCAGGCATGCGAGGAACATTTTCGAGACACGCATCAGCGTGATTCTACAGGCCGGTACATCGTTCGGCTTCCTCTCATATCATCGCCTGCGAATCTTGGAAACTCACACTCACGAGCACTTCAGTGTCTGCAACACACGCTACGGAAAATCTCAAGAAATGCTGAATACGGTCAGCTCTATACAACGTTCATGGACGAATATGAGCAACTCGGTCATATGGTGAGGGCATCAAAATCATCTCCAAGTGAAAAACATTATTACTTGCCTCACAACGGTGTTCTCAGACCAGACAGTATTACCACGAAATTACGTGTGGTATTCAATGGGTCGAGTTCCACTTCATCAGGAAAATCTCTCAATGACATCATGCACACCGGACCGAATTTATTGCTCAACATTTCGGACGTGCTCATTTGGATCCGTCAACACAGACACATCTTCGCCACTGACATAACAAAAATGTATCGTCAGATCCGAGTTCATCCTGAGGATTGGAATCTTCAACGGATTCTATGGAAAGATGGTAAACTCAATCCTGTGCCTTTTCAACTAACTACGGTTACATATGGTACCAAAGCTGCGCCATATTTGGCAGTTCGAACACTCATGCAGCTGACCGAAGATGAAGGCCATCGGTTTCCGCTTGCTGTGCCAGCTATAAAATTTGGCAGGTATGTGGATGACATCTTCGGTGGGGCGGATTCAACTCAACAGCTCATTGAAATAGCTCAACAGCTCAAGGACTTGTGCATGGCGGGCGGTTTTCCACTCGCCAAGTGGCACTCGTCAGACCTCAAAGTATTTGCCAATATCTCATCATCAAGGTCAAGCTCAGCTATCTCAATGGACGACTGCGAAACAAAAATTCTTGGATTGACTTGGCTTCCTAGTGAAGATAAGTTCAAGTTCACATCCCGGTTCAACTCAGCTCAAGAAAGTTTTACAAAACGCCTCATTCTCTCTGAGGTGGCTCAGCTCTTTGATCCACTTGGTTTCGTCTCACCGGTTGTGATAAGAGCCAAGATTCTTTTACAAGAGCTTTGGCTTCACAAGCTCAGCTGGGATGAACTACTGCCATCCCAGGTCTCAACACGATGGACTGTAATCAGAGAAGATCTCAAAAGCCTGGCCAGGCTCTCAATTCCTCGTTGGTTCAATACATGGAGCAACTCAACAGTGGAATTGCATGGCTTCTCTGATGCATCTTAACTGGCCATGGCCGCAGTGATTTACATCACTGTTGACTCAACTTCCACAGGAAAGGTGGCTTCACTTGTTTGCTCAAAAACGCGCGTGGCACCACTCAAGAAGCTCACCATACCAAGGCTTGAATTGACTGCAGCTTTGTTATTAGCTAAGCTGGTTGCATACGTTCAAACCACACTCAAGGTTAAAATCTCATCGACTCACCTGTGGACGGACTCATCAGTAACTCTCACCTGGATCAAAGCGCATCCTTCTCGATGGAAGGACTATGTCCGAAATAGAGTCGCTCAAATACAAGAACTCACACCCAGTGCTCAATGGCGTCACGTGGCAGGCACAAGTAATCCAGCTGACTGTGCCTCGAGGGGCATATCAGCATCTCAATTATGTTCTCATCAGTTGTGGTGGTCAGGTCCACCGTGGATGGTGAAGCCTGTTGAATGTTGGCCGAAAGCCTCAGCTGACTCAGAGAATTTGAGCATTTTGGAAGCCCGACCGGGGGTAGCTCTCCTCGCGGCAACACAGACGCCAGAGTATCACTGGGAACTCATTTATCGCTGCTCTTCGCTCGCAAAATTATGTCGTCTTACCTCATATTGTGTGAGAGTAGTGGAAAAAATGAGAAAGAGGTTAGAATCGGCAGGAAACGCTCCGCTCACTGCTAGAGAAATGGCTGCAGCAAACACATTTTGGACAAAAGCAACACAAGCCGTGTTTTACAAGCACGAGATACAAGTGTTGCAGTCAGGCTCGCATCTTTCATCTGCTCACCCCTTCAGTCGACTAACAGCTTTTATCGACGAGGAGGGTGGACTTAGAGTAGGAGGTCGCCTTGCTCAATCAGCACTCACTTATGAAGGAATGCATCCTGCTATTCTGCCTCGCCACTCTCGATTTACGACTCTCATAATAGAGCAAGCTCACGTGCGTACTCTTCACGGAGGCACGCAGCTCACACTAGCTCAAGTCAGGCTAACGCATTGGATCATTGGCGGTAGGGCTCCTGTGAAATCTCACATATTACATTGCGTGGTGTGTGCTCGACAGAGAGGAGTTCGTGCACAACAATTGATGGGCCAGCTCCCGCTGTCACGAGTCACACCATCGCGCGCATTTACTCACACAGGAGTAGACTACGCCGGTCCCCTCACGCTCAAAACTTGGAAGGGTCGAGGCAGCAAAACGCACAAAGGCTGGATCTGCGTTTTTGTGTGTCTCGCCACTTCGGCTCTGCATCTTGAGGCCGTCAGTGACTACTCAGCTGACGGCTTCCTCTCAACGTTCAGGCGATTCTCATCGAGGCGTGGCATTCCTCACACCATCTACTCTGACTGTGGCACCAACTTCGTTGGTGCACACAAATTTATATGTCAGATGTTCAGTAAGGCTTCGCAAGAGCATCATCTCATCGCTTCTTCTCTCGCAAATCAACAGATTGCGTGGAAGTTTAACCCGCCTGCGGCACCACATATGGGTGGAAAATGGGAAGCAGCTGTAAAGTCCGTTAAATTCCATCTGCGGCGAACGGTGGGTGATACAGCACTCACGTTCGAAGAGCTCTCAACGCTGCTTGCTCAAATCGAGGCTATACTTAACTCAAGGCCTCTGCAACCGCTCAGCGATGATCCAGATGACTCATCAGCACTCACGCCTGGACATTTTCTCATTGGTGGAGCACTCACAATGGTCCCAGAACCGAATCTGGAAGATTTGGCAACCTCACGGCTCTCAAGGTGGAAATTGTTGCAGCAAAAAATACATCAATTTTGGCGACAATGGTCCGCACATCATTTACAACGGCAACAGTCAATCTCAAAGTGGCACCATCCTAACAACATTATCAAAGTTGGCTCGTTGGTCCTGCTCACAGATGAGCGTTTTCCACCGTGCAAATGGCCACTTGCACGTGTCACCGAGTTGCATCCAGGCAAAGACGGGCTCACCAGGGTAGTGACACTCAAGACTGCTACCACCACGCTCATAAGGCCGATCTCAAAACTTGCTGTTCTGCCAATCTCATCCAACACCCAGCAATGAATAATTAATCATCAACCCCGTTGCTGATGGCGGGCGGAATGTTGGAAATTCAGCTGGCGCACGGCGATCGATAATCGTCGTGCGCCTACCTGTTGCGCTGCTTTGCTATACGGTGGTCGGTTGAGTCGAAGACAGCCGAAGCATGGGCTTCGCGAAGCCGAGGATGTGCCTCACTGGCACGCCGCGTCAAGCGAGAGGGTGTCTCTCTCGCTTGACTTCGGTTTCGCTCACCGGCTGTCTCGCTCAACTGACTCCAGCGCCCAACGAACCTTTCATACTCGCAGCCATCTTGAAAATTCGGCACTTTTGCGACACACATCCACTGGACAGCACGCGCATCCATAGGACTCTCAAGCTGTTTGAGAAATCCGTCTGATGGTGTTGTTTGACAGATCTTGAACCTGTGAATATATTGGAAAGAAGATGAGTCTTCACTCACGACAGGGTGAAATAAAACCAGACTAGTATATGGAACTTGGAGAAAGTGGTTTATTGCACCTTCCGCTTAACTACAAACAAATCATATAATATTGAATAAAACACTGAAGTAAGAATAGATAAATGAAAGACCAAATTCAGAAAAAGTACAAAATAATATAAATAAACGCACCAAAATTCCAAGAATAATAAAAATGAATTTGATTAATTGAACTGCATTTGACGCGGCGTGCCAACGAGGCACATCCTCGGCTTCGCGAAGCCCTGCCTCGGCTATCTTCGGCTCAACCGAACGACGTGTGCTTGAGCACAGCAACAGGTCGACGCACGGCGAATATCGATCGCCGTGCGCCAGCTGATTATCCAACACAAGCATATTTCTCGGACATTATTCATCGGATTAGCTCAACCTCTCGCTCATCAGGACTCATTGCTCAAGGTAAGAGTGCTCTGGCATAATTACGTAATTAATTCACTGTCAGAGAGGAGAAAATGGTACATCAGCACTTGGTCTCACTCGTGGCGTGCGTTGCAGCACATGCTGTACCACGTTCTCCTCATGTCGTTTTGCCGGCTTAATTAATATAATTAAGCATGTGCCTCGTATTCACTGTATTTTCCCCCAGTAAATCTGCTGGGAGAGTACAGTGAATATATTTTTTGGTCAACCACAGAGCCTCAATATCTGTTTGCAGTGTGCTAAGCAGTACTGATTGCGTAGCTGGTCGCACACAAAATCACTGCACTCAAACACAGGTTATTGTACATTCTCTCATTAATTCACTGCAATCACTTTGCAATACAGTGCTGAGCGGTTGCAGTGAATTACGCACAAAGTTTCAAACTCAATGGCATCGGCGTGTCGTGCTGCGTAGCTGTTGCTACGTTGCACGTACCGCTATCTCAAATTCACATTCAGCACAAAATTGAGATAATTGTGTGCTGCTCACATTATCATTCCAAATTCCATTCACTAGATCATTTATGTTTTTTTTTGCACTCACCAATCTGAGCGTGTCATGCGGCGTAGCTATCACTACGCTGCATGCACCGCTTGTTCATGTATTCACTCAGCGCACAATCAATATGATTGTGTGCTGCTCAATAACATTCAAAAACTCAATTGGTTTATTTATTGTTATAATTTGCATTTTCTAAATTAAAGCCTTTTGGTGTACATTTTCAATTATTGTGTTAAACAGGTATTATTTAAAATTGTATTTCTGTAATAAAAGAGGAAGGTAGTAACCGCTTCCTCAATATAACATCTCGGTGTCTGGTTTTATTTTCCTCTTGCCTCGAGTGAGTTTTCATCATGTTCCGATACATTCACAGGTCAGTCAAGGTACATCCGGAAGGAAAATCTCAACAAGGAGGTATAAGTAAGGTTTATTCAATAAGTTTCATAGAATTTTGTGTTGTGAGGCTTTTTGGCGCCTTTAACCGTACAATTTATCAGTGGTGTTTGATTGCTCTGATGGTTCCACGCTCTTCTTTACCCGCGAGGTTATCAGATTCACGACTTCTGCGCTGAGCGGTGGATATCTCAACTAGGCAGTATCGAGCTCAGCCGTCTTGATCTTTTTCCCGCCTGGCTGCTGACGTGCTGTCTGCTGGGCTTGTGTCGTTGTTGCTGGCGCGTCGGTCAGCCGGTATGGACGCCGGGTCCGTGTCCGCGTACGCGTCGTTTTATTTAATAATCAAAAAACGTTGTTTTCCGTGTTGTTCCGCGTTCGGGCTCTTCGTTTATTATAGTCGTGGCGTCCCCGTGTGTTTCGAGGGTGTCTTTCCGTGATAATCGTGGTCCGGGTTCGCGAGTGATGTTTTCTATGTGTGGAATAATGACAGTTGCTGGATTATGATTCCCCAGTGATTATTAATTTTTCATTATTTAGTCGATGGATTCCTCCAGAAATCTTTGGCGTTGGACCTGGATGTTCCGGTTCTTCTTCGCTCTTGGTGAGTTGGTCTTTTAATTTATCCTTCTCTTCTTCTTTCTATCTATTGAGTGGTGTCGTTCTCATGCGACGCGCTTGACACAACTACTGAAATTGTTTCTCGCCTAATTATTTTCCTAATTATCTTAAAATTCTAAATCGAGTTTCTATGAGTCGGGCTCACAAGTGCCCTCCTAAACCTAATTATTAATTAATTTTCTGAGCTTTATTTCAAAATTTTGCTCCAAGTGTCTCTCTTCTCTTGAAGCGGGGACCTATCGCAGATCTTAAACCTACTGTAGTATGTCTTCAAGTTATAATTTCTCTAACTGTTATTTGTTATTCTCTTTTCTTTCTCCTTGTTGTTTCACTTTTTCCTTCCTATAGGCTTTTCATTTGGCAACTTCTTGGTGCCAACACCGAGTCTTTACCACCTATCGATGCGCTGCGTTAATAATACTTCTTAGAATCTAACTGGACTTATTGTTAATTATTTTACCCAAACCTTCTTATGTTATTTTCTTAATTCTTCTAAAATAATCCTAATTGTTCACCCTAATGCGACTCACTTCCTATTCTTAATTCGTTATTTATAATATTTACTGTCTTTACACGGTTCATGGCTGTCCGGTATAAATCTTTTTATTAGTCCTCCACTGACTGTTCTGTATTCTTTTGTTTTTTAATGTCCTTACAAATTTTATGGGCTCACTCACACCCTTTTCTAATAGACTTCTTGGATTTAAATATGAATTTCAGAATATTTAATATTTTTATTCAGCGCACCAGCGACTCCTGACTCTGTGACTGTCCAAAACGAATAAGAGAGCCTCCTTGGTTTGCAGCTTGCTTTTATACCTCTCTCTTCTTTCCCACTCTCTTATTTTAACTCTTCTTTTCTATTGTCTCATGTAATTTCTTTTGATTCAGCTAGCCCCGCCATCCTGCCCCTACACCCCCTCACTGCCCGAGCGAGGCCAGCCGGTCGCTGACCCGCTGTTTTTCGGCAGCGAAGGAATGTGACAGGATCCAGCTTGTTCGTGGTCTCGCCTAGATTTTCCTGAGAATTTTATCATTTCTTACTTATTCTTCCTACTCTTTTTTTTGTAATAAATAAATAAATGTAATGAATGGTTTTATTTTCAGTGATTTGTTTTTTCCTTTTCTTATTTTATTCTGTTTTTCTTTTATCCTTTTAGGATTGTGACTACGTCACAGTACTGTAACGGTATTTTTACGTTAACATTAAATTTTATTCTTCTGAGGGGAAGAATTCGGGCTCGAACGCTACGATAATTAATTTTAGACTTCTATAGGAGGTATAAGTAAGGTTTATTCAATAAGTTTCATAGAATTCTGTGTTGTGAGGCTTTTTGGCGCCTTTAACCGTACAATTTATCAGTGGTGTTTAATTGCTCTGATGGTTCCACGCTCTTCTTTACCCGCGAGGTTATCAGATTCTCGACTCCTGCGCTGAGCGGTGGATATCTCAACTAGGCAGTATCGAGCTCAGCCGTCTTGATCTTTTTCCCGCCTGGCTCTGACGTGCTGTCTGCTGGGCTTGCGTCGTTGTTGCTGGCGCGTCGGTCAGCCGTTATGGACGTCGGGTCTGTGTCCGTGTACGCGTCGTCTGATTTAATAATCAGAAGACTTTGTTTTTCGTGTTATTTCGCGTTCGGGTCCCAAGTTTGCTCTGCTCGTGCCGCTTCCGTGATATTCCCGGTGTGTTTTATAACGATGACAGTGGTTCTGGTTCGCGAATAATCTACTTTGTGTGTCTAACGATGACAGTTTCCGTCTCGCGATTTTTCAGTGTCCCTTAATTGTTTATCAATTAGTTATCGGATCTATCAAGGGATCTTCGATGTTAGACGTGGACGTTCCTGTTGTTCTTCTTTCTTGGTGAGTTGGTCTTTTAATTTATCATTCTCTTCTCTTTTATGTCTGTTGAGTAGTGTCGTTTTCCTGCGACGCGCTTGACAGAACTCTTAAAATTGTTTCCCTCCTAATTATTTTTCTAATTATCTAAAAATTCTTAAACTAGTTTCCATTGGTCGGGCTGACTAATGCCCTCCTAATTCTATCTATTAAATATTTTTCCTAACTTCCTTTCAACTTTTGACTCCAAAGCCCTGTTGCTTTTTGATGCGGTAACTGATTTACCGAGAGTCTCAAGTTTACTGTATCAAGTCTCTGTGTTATAATTTTTCTAAATGTTGTTTGTTTTTCTCCTTTCTTTTTCTGTGTTATTCCACTTTTTACTTTCTCAAAGTTTCTAATTTGGAGACCTCTAGGTGCCACAACCGAGTCTTTTAAATGTATCGATGCGCTGCGTTCACATTACTTCTTAGAAACTATCCGGACTTATTTGCTAATTATTCTACCTAAACTTTCTTATACTATTCGCTTAATTCTCCTAAACTAAACCCTAATTATTTATTTTAATGCCACCAACTTTCTCTTCTTAATCTGGCTTTTTAGAATATTTCCTGTTCTATTCACCTGGTCCGATACTGTCCGCTCTTAATCTTTATATGATTCTTTGCACTCACTTGTGTTGTTTTCCTATTTTGCAATCTTTGAATTAATTTATAGGGCCCCACTCACACCCTTTCTAATTGATATCCGAATTTAAAAATCAAATTCTTGAATTTTTGTTTTAATTTTTAATTACGTTTCGCCCACGGGTCTAACTTGGTTGGTAGTTGGAATCGAATAAGAGAGCCTCCTTGGTTTGCAGCTCGCTTTTATACCTTTCTCTCCTTTCCCACTCTCTCATTTTAACTCTTCTTTTTCTATTGTCTCATGTAATTTCTTTTGTTTCAGCTAGCCCCGCCACTGTTGCCCCTACATCCCCTCACTGCCCGAGCGAGGCCAGCCGGTCGCTGACCCGCTGTTTTTCGGCAGCGAAGGAATGTGACAGGCTTCATCCTGTTCCGCGGTGTCGACTGGATTTTGCTGAGAATTTTATCATTTCTTACTTATCTTCTTACATTTCTGATTTTCTATAAATAAATGATTATTTTTGTAGGAATTTGTGTTTTATTTTATTTTGTTTTCTTTTATCCTTTTCAGGTACTATCAATAAATAATTTTGTTTATTGGTATTTTGTGTTTTATTTTATTCTGATTGTTATAGTCTTTTCTTCCTAGTCGTGACTACGTCACAGTACGACCGAACAATTCTTTTTACGTGTCTACCGGCATAAAATGTTGTTAATAAAAATTCAAGTAGCCACAGTTAGAATCGTCGGTCGGTAAGTCGATTTCCCCATGCTGCTACGGTTCATTTCGGCTTATCGGGTAAGCGGCCCGCGATTATGTGATTGGGGCATATTATTATTTTAGAGAAAGTAATCCCCGGCGCAGTCAATACAACAATTAGACCTAAAAAACAATATTAGTGACAGATTTCCAACAAAAAAAAATATTATTTTACAATCACGACTGCACATATGATCAGAACGAGGCAAGTCAGAAAGGTCTCGTAATACACGATGTGATTAGATATTAACGACACACTAAACCAAAGGTCGATAGAACAATTTAGCTTCAAACTTTGAACATATTTCCGAAAAAATTTTTAATAATACATTTTTTTAAATTCTAAACTAAATAAACGTTTTTAATTTTCAAATAAAACCTATTTTAATTATAAAACAAACGGAGGGCGCTGAGCCATACTAGATTATGGAAGTACTCCGCATCACTATATTTTTATAATAAGTTTGACGGAAGAGCGATATCTCAAATGATAGGAAAAAGTCTTAAATACAGGGTGTGCTATCTTTCATGTCGGTATGTAAACATTGAATAACTTTGACATTTATCAACCGATTGACTTGAGTAAACATATTTTTGAAACGTCAATTTAGTACAATTTTAACCATGAATCGCTTCACACCGAAACGACGCGCCGAAATACTGACGCTGTACATTGAAAATAGTCGTTCAGTTGTGTTAACTCCACGTGCATATCGTCGAGGCGCATTTCACACTCTCTGGCGCCGTTAACAAGCAAAATTGCTGCATTTGGAGAACGGAGAATCCACACGAGATCCATGAAACACCATTGCATGACCAAAAAGACTGTTTGGACCGGCGTTTGCGCCAAAACCATCATTGGGCCATTTTTCTTCAGAGAAGGCGAAACAGTCGATGGGTATCGATATCGGTGGATGTTGGCTCATTATGTTTGCCCACAAATGTGTGAAAAAGGTCTGGACGGTTACTGGTTTCAACACGACGGTGCACCATGCCACACTGCAAATCAAACAATGCAGTTTCTGCAACGAAAATTCCCTGGACGTGTGATGTCAAAAAATGGCGACATTGACTGTCCACCCAGATCTCCAGTTTTGACCCCTCCGAACTTCCTTTTATGGGGTTATTTGAAAAACAAAGTGTACGCCAACAAGCCTCAGACATTGACGAGCCCAAGGCAAACATTCATGCCGAAATCATCGCTATACCGCCCAAGATGCTCGAAAAAGTGATGGAAAACGCAGCAAAAAAGGCACATTTTGCTTTGGCCATTAAAGGCGGCCACTTGATTGATGTTGTTTTTAAAAACTAGTCCAAATAAATTGTAAAGGACCAAATTAAATAAAAATACTTCATATTATATGGAAATCGGTTGTTTTTTTTTTTTTAAAGTTATTCAATGTTTACATACTGACATAAAAGATGGCGCTCCCTCTAGATAAGTAAAAAAGATGGGGAGAAGGTGTAGTGCATAATCTTTGTACCAAAAGCAGAGAGAAGATTCAGAGAAGTGAAAAGATAGACTTTAGCCCAAAAGCGAGATTAAGCGAAAAATTTGGGCAGAGAAGGATGAGCGGACAAGCAAAACCTGACGTGAGCGCCCTAACGTGGAGGCTTCAAAGGCAACGGAAGGGACGGTCAATAAAAAAAGAGTGGTAGACCTCCTGGGTCAGTCGTTCAAAAAAGGTACTGAGGGCATAAAAAGATAAAAAGAAATGCGGACAATAGAACAAGCAATAGTACAGAGGATAACAAGGAAGGGGACTTTCACGCAATACAGGAGATTTTGAAAGAAAACAGCAATGTGGCTTGATCGCCGGTAACCACAGTAGAAGAGTACAAAGTCTCGATAGATCGTCTGAGGGATCGAGGAGGAAATAATTAGTGCAAATGACAGTGATCGCTCGGAAGTAGAAGTTATCCCCAATCCCACCTGCGTGGAAGTGGACGAAAATAATAAAGCGAAGAAGGAAAACAAGGTTATAAACGTAGGAATAAAGAAGGGAAAGAGTCGGGTGGGCATGAAGGCAATCAGGATAAAGTAGAGAGGGATCTACGTATGATATTTGGCAGGTGGAAGGATGAATGGGAACTAACCTGGAAGAAAACTTTAAGAAAGGAGATCACGGCGGTGATAAAGGCAGTGGTGGCGACGCTGAACGAAAAAGGCAAGTAGAAAATGTAACTGGAGGAAGAACTGATCCAAATACAAAGTTATGGGACGAGCAAACCAAATGAGAAATAAAGTGCTCAGACCGAGACTTAAAAATAAGTGTGCTACAGGCAATGATAGATCAGCTACGAAGTAATCTGACGAGGGCAGAACTAAACATGAATAATGACATCGACACCGAAGCAAATCAGGAGTGAGGAAAGAAAGATGGGAAAGGAGGTGAGAATGGAAACTTTGAAACGATACAAAACATTAACGACGTAAATGATATTAGTAATACAGGGTTTAAGATAATAAAAGCAGAGGAGAAAGTAACAAAAGAGGTGAGAAACAGTAAAGAGGATTAAGATTATGGATAAGAGGAACTACGTCAACGTAGAAACTACAGGAAACACTCTGGAAGATTATCAAAGGCAGAATGGGAAAGAGAGCAGGAAGAAACAGGATTCAGAAAAATAAGTGTTATAATATTATCAGAGAAATGCATATATTAGCAAATATAATTAAGGATACGGACAGTTTTAAGATGATATGCAACTGGATAGGTCTTCTGGTAGAACTGGGCAGTCTGAAACAAAGCGGCTATTATGAAAAATAATTTTAGAAGACGTGGTGATGAAGTCCAAATCACATATGACTGGATGAGAAGCGAGACGACAAGCACGTGGGATAACGTGCAGAAATGTATCGAGGTTCAGGCGGACGAGATGAAGAGAAAAGGTACGAAAGTTCGAACAAGGCAACAAAAATCACGATCTATTGAAAATGGAAGGGACGGAACGACATAAAAGAAGACTGAAAAAGCAAGGACCAGAGAGATCGATGAGTAGATACAATGCAGAGGACAGCCAGGAGCTTCGGGGATTTCGAAACCGAAGAGGGTGCAAAAGAGGATAAGACTAGCAACCGACTGATAAAAGCAGTGAGATGGAACATTGCTGGGGCGAGGCAGATAAACTAAGCATGGGAGTGGTTGAAAAACTATGACGTTTATCATTGATTTACAAAAGACGCAAAGAAAGGAGAAAGACGAGAACAAGTCGATATTTACACTTGATAAAGACTGTAAAGCATATACGAAGTCTGCGGTAAAAGAAATAAGAAAGGTAAAGCCATTGTGGACAAATAGTAGGAATATCTAAAAAGAATGCTGAAGCCGTGACATCTTAACAATAAAAAGAAAAATTAGTAATCAAAGAATTTAGAGCAGCAAAAGACATGGAAGACGTAATATTAATAACTATTTCTGATATCTGTAATAACTGCTGTTGGTTTAAAAACGTGAAACAAGAGCTAACAGTATTAATAAGCGAAGCAGAAATAAGAATGGAAGAAGTGATTTTAATGGGAGATATTATATAAATGCGAGGGTAAGGGTGGCAGGGGAAGTGCGGGACGGAAACAAAGAGTAAGGAGAAAGGCAATAAAAAAATTAAACGCAAAATGCAGAGGAAAGAAGGCTAGTGGTCTGCGACGATAACGGCTCGCTAAATTTAAATGTATGATGCAAACTGGACTGGGAAGAGCAATGCACATTTGTGGGGGAGAGAAAGAGAGAGGAAGAAGATTCAGTGATTGACTATATAATTGTAAGTAAAGGACGTGATCATTGGAACAAATAAAAGTGCAAGTAAAAACTGAGTCCGATTATCTCCCAGTAACGTTCAGTTTAGAAAGAGCAAAGAGTGAAGAAATAGCAGTGGCGAAAAATACGCATAAGGACGAAAGTAAAGGTGGACAGGAAGAGTGTTCAGATGGTAGGAAGAGCTCAAGAGGAAGGAAGAGACCAATATAATACGCCTGTACATTTTGGGAATACTGGGTGCAAAAGGACGTAGCTGAGGGGGGATAGGGTTCGATGGGAGAGGACGTTGGAAATTACTCAACGGACAGCAAAGAAGGTGGGCATGGGTAGAAAGCTTTGGTGAAGGTGGGGCGAATGTGTAAGTAAGTAAGAGAGCAAAGAAAAATAGATTGGGTTTGCCTTAAAAACTATACATAGATAGTATGGGGGCAACAAGTGAAGGCGAGAGAACGAGGACGGTAGAGAGAGAGAGAGAGAGAGAAGTTAATAGAAAGGAGAAAAAGCTAATAAAGATGTTTTAAAACATGAACAGAGAGGGTTCTTGGACGAAAAATGGAAAGAAATCGAAAATTGCAAAAACGTCGGTAACACGGGAAAAGCAATTGTGCCATTTGGGCTTGGGAAACTATATCAGTAACAAAGAATGAGAAACGTACTTCAAGAAGCCATTAGGAGGAGATGAAAGAATAGAAGGGATAGGTGAAGAGAGGGAAAAAGAGATGGACGAGGAACATGAGATATGGTAAGACAGTGAATAGAGAAATCGGATAGAGTGAACTGCTACAAGCGAATGAAAAATCACCTCGTGCGGATGGGATAGCAGCAGAATTGTTGAAAAAAAAAACGTCTGGGAAAGGAGGAAGATAGCGAGAAGATGTGAAGTCAGAATGATTTTGGCAATATATAAGGCAGAAGAAATTAACAGAACAGCTAATTATAGAGGAATCAAACAAGGAGTGCAAATTACTCTCCAGCATAATCACGGGAAGAATTAGAGGGAGAGTCGAGGGACAGAGAGTATTAAACGAGAGCGGAGCGGGAGGGGTACGCAGGATCATGTTTTTGTTTTAAATGCACTAATAAACCATAAGCTTAAAATGAAAGGAAGACAATTATATACAACGTTCGTTGATTTCAAGGCAGCGTTTGATGCGAAAGTTAAAACCTGCTGTTGAAGAAAATTCAGAGAATAGGAATTAAAGGGAGAGTACGAAAAATAATAGAAATATATGGGTAAGGCTGAGATTCGGAAATGTGGGCAAACAGAGAAATAAAGGATATAGCGAAAATAATGTCGTTTGTGTAAAGAAGAGACAGAAAATTTGGGACACATCTGTGTCTGTAATAAAGTTGAAGTGGATATGAAAAACAAGGTAATGGACTAGTTTCAAGAATGGTTGGAAGGGGATAGTAGTCGGGCAGAAAATAAACTCGCATCAAAAAGGCAAACCGATAATAGAGTTATCCGAATATGTGAAACAATTTAAAAATTCAGTGAAAAGAATAGAGCTGAAAGTGAAAACATAGATGTGTAAACATAGTGTGATAGTGTGGTGGAAAACGCATAAGTTTCTAAAAAGTGACTTTCTTCATAATTGTGATAAAGTGAATATTTCCTTATAATTGCAGTAGTGTTCTATGTAGTGATGTAGTAGTGACAATGAGGTTCGCATTTTACAAGATTCTGAGTAACTCAAAAAAATGACGTCGCTTTAACTCCCATGAACTTTGATGAGTTGAACTCAAGTTTACTCCAGAAACGAACTAATATTACGAGGTAATAGATATTGAATTTGTTAAAGATTGGAAGAAGGATTCAAATAAATACGAAGTATTTATTTATTCATTAACATCTCTTTTTTCCCCTTCAAAGTAATTCCCCTCGGATATAATACATTTATGCCAACGTTTTTCCCAATCCTCGAAGCACTTAAGAAAATCATTTTTTGTGATCTTGTTCAGCTCCTCCTTCGATGCCGTCTTTATCGCTTCAATCATGGCGTAGCGTCGTCCTTTCATGGGCCTCTTCAGTTTTGGGAACAGGAAAAAGTCACAGGGGGCCAGGTCTGGGGAATACGGTGGCTGCGGCATCATTAGAGTGTTTTTTTTTGGCCAAAAATTCACGCACAAGCAACGATGTGTGAGCAGGGGCGTTATCACGGTGCAAAAGCCAATTTTTGTTCTTCCACAAATCCGGGCGTTTCTGGCGGATTGCTTCGCGCAAATTGCGCATAACTTGCAGGTAATCCTTATTGACTATATGACCCTGTGGCAAGAACGCATGATGCACCACGCCCCTGCAATCGAAGAAAAACTGTGAGCAAAACCTTCACATTCGACCGAACTTGGCGCGCTTTTTTCGGTCTTGGCTCATGCGGCAGCTTCCATTGCGATGATTGAGCTTTGGTTTCCACGTCATAACCATAAACCCATGATTCGTCACCAGTTATGACCCTCTGGAGCAAATTTGGGTCGTCGCAGACCGAGTCCAACAGCTCCTTAGCATCGTTAACGCGACACTGTTTTTGTTCGAAATTGAGCAATTTTGGCACGAATTTCGCGGCGACCCGTCTCAGGCCCAAATCATTGGTAAAAATCGAATAGCACGAGCCAATCGATATGTTAGGTCCTCAGCAACTTCTCTAACGGTGATTCGACGATTGGCCAATATTATTTTCTTCACTTCATCAATGTTTTCGTCTGTTGTTGATATGCTCGGGCGTCCGGCACGCTTTTCGTTGTTTGCACCTTCTCGGCCCTCTGAGAACATTTTGTACCACCGATAAACGTTGCTTTGGTCCAAGGTAGCTTCACCATATGACACAGTCAACATGCGGAATGCGTCCGCGCACTTAATTTTGTTTTTCACACAAAATTTGATACAGATTCTTTGATCCATTTTTTGGAATAGGCAAAAATCGAAGACAAGCCAAAACACGTCCAACCAAAATAGCTGTCAACAATTAACTAAACATTCAAAATGGCCGACTTTGTCAGCATAAGTGAGGGACATGAGTACCAACCTAACGCCACAAAAAAATCGAAAATCGAATATTCGTGGCCCGCGGAAATTCAAAATTCGCGATACTTTTTGAACAGACCTCGTAGCTCTCCGACTGGATTACCCCTGGTCGATAGATACTATGAGGAGGATGGGGTGCATTACTTTCTTCAATTTCAGGGCTACTTTTGGCATGGCTGTCCGCGATGTTATCGTGTAAATAGAGACGCGCGAATGAAATTCGGTGATATGATGTGTTTGAGAATGCATGAGCATTCTGCTACTCGTTGCTGGACTGCGCACTGCAGGCTAGCATGGACAACTGCTTGCTGTTGCCACTTAGCGGCATCACCACTCAGAAGCAGTATAACTCGCACTAGGTCATCGTGCCAAGCAACAGGTCGCTGCGCGCACGCGCTCTACAACTGCTTGGCTAGACAACGGCTGCTTTGTATAACGCAGCCATCTTGCGTTTTTGCTCTTGCACGATTTTCATCGCCACTGTGTTTCGTGCGTGCTCATAATTGTTAAGTGTATCTAAATCAGACTGACAAATCAACTCGGCCGACCTACAGTCTCTACAACTCAACCATCATATCAGCAGTGATATATCGACGTCGGCATACCAGTACATCAACATTTGGCTCATCGTGTATGCACCCGGCGTCAGCTTCACCGCTAGGCCCGATCGTGACAGAATTTCTCATTAATTACACACGAATTTCTCATTAATATAATCGTGTGTAGTAAAAGGCTCACCGCATTTTATTTATTCTCTTTTTGTGCTTATTTTAATATATCATTTGCTATATTTTATTTGTATTATTTCTGTAATATTGTCCACTGCACTCTGACCGGTGGAGCAGTAAATGCTATTATAATTAACATCTGTGTCCTGATTATTAATACTCCTTTAATATCTTACAGTCCCCTTAACTCTACCATCTGAATTCTCGAACATGATGGATGAGAGAAACGAGCGTACCGTTCTCATATCCGGGCAAATCAGGTCGAAAGGAATATCTCTAAGCGAGATATAGGAATGCGATTTAGATATTATAGATACCTTGAAAATAACGATGAAATGTCATTATATGTGAAGAACTACTCCAGGGTCAAGCAAACGCCTCTTGAATCACGCGACGCATTCTTTGGCGGTCGAACGGAAAATTTTATGAGTCTGTACGATGTCGCGGATGCGGAGCAGATACGTTAGGTAAATGTGTGCTCGCTCTATCCGTGGATTTGTAAGAATAGAAAAATTCCGGTTGGACATGCGAGTTTGTCCGTGGGTGACGCGTGTCGAGAACTCGTACGACCTGAAAACGAACTAAGTACCATCGAGAGTCTCATTAAGTATACCGTAGTAGCACCGCGCGATTTGTTTTACTTAACTATTGTTTTCCCTGTGTTGAACATGTTGGACAGACATGGATACATTACAACCGGATGTTTCAACTTCATAACTGCGGACCTCTTCAAGACTTCAATCCAAGAAATAGCAAGACAAGACTAAGGTGCGCGTGTTTGAGTTTAACCATCGTGCTTCGACTGACAATTAAAAGTGCTAGATCTCCTCAAATGCAGATATTCTCCACCCTTTTTCAAAACATTGGTCTTTCGAGATGGATTTGAAGAGATCTAGCTGGACATTGGAAGATCGCTGCATTCATTCCCGTGAAAAACTCGTTGCTGAGTACGCGTCATCCGTCTCGCTTCATCCAGTACACGCTATATTCGCAGCTTTCAGTTAACGGTCTGCTCTTTTTGCAGGTCTTCATTATCTTCGAGTGGGCTCCTTCTCTCTCTCACCCGTACGCGTTTGTCCCGGGACTCTTCATAGGCAAGAGACGCTCTACCGCTACCTCGCCTCTTCATAGTGTGTTCGCACTCACTCGCGTGTGGTCTTCATCGGGCTTCTCCACAATGCGAGGATTAACCCGACAGCTTCGCTACCTCTAATACGCAGTATATCCGCAGGCGAACAGTTAATGGTCTCCTCTTTGTGCGGGTCTTCATTGCCTTCGAGTGAGCTCGTGTGGCCTCACTCCTCCGAACGGTATTATTTTTCCTACGTGTATTTCGGGACTCCATAGGTAAGAGACGCTCTGTATCATCCGGTTCTCTTCATAGAGCGGTCTCGTTCACTCGCATGGGCTGTTCATCGGACTCTCTCGACCGCTTGCGTTCTATCGTCTAGTGCGTTCTGGCGTGGTCTCGTGTGGACATTCGGAACTCTTCGTCGATGCGAGACGTTCTATCGCGATCCCTCTCTCGATTCGTGTGTCCTCACTCGCTCGTGTGTGACTTTTCAGCCTGTCTAACAGCGCGGGACGTGATTGAATTTCGCACTTAATACTCGAACCAGTGTGACAGTGTATTCACATTTTTTCGTATGTAGTTCATCTATTAACTTCGAACTCTTCAACTGTGTGAGACGCGCTCTCGGCTCTTCACTTGCGTGACAATTCGCTCTCGCTCTCTCGCGTACAATATTCAAACTTTATATCGGTGTGAAAGACTCCTACACTGCATCGCTCGATTCGTCGCGTGCTCTCACTCGCGTGTGCTGTTCATTGAACCTTTCGACAGCGCAAGAAATTTGGCCGCTTCTCTCGTGTACCAGGTGTACAAGTATGAAATGCGGATTTTTTTCTGAAAAAACATGTTGAATTTGGAGGAATGATAAGAAGTGCTTCATTCAAAGAATGCTCCATCGCTTGTTATACATTTTTCCCATCTTTCGGGCAATTTGTGAATACCACGCCAGTAAAAATCTTCCCCTTTTGCTCCGAACCATTGAGCGAGCCATTTTTTCACATCTTCGAACGATCCAAAGCGCTGCTCAGCAAGTGCGTGACCCATCGATGCCAACAAATGGTATTCGAAAGGAGCCACGTCTGGTGAGTAAGCCGCATGGGGTAGAACTCCCCAGCTGAGTGCTTCCAACGTGTCGCGCACCGGTTTTGCCATATGTGATGGAGCGTTGTCATAAAGAAAAATGACTTTGTGTTGCTTCTTTCGGTATTCTGGCCTATTTTCAAGCAGCGAACGGTTCAAATCGGTCAATTGTTGTTGGTAACGTTTAGTATTAACCGTTTCCCCAGGTTTTAACAGCTCATAATAGACCACGCCCCTCTGGCCCTACTAAACACAGAGCATCGTCTTTCTGCCAAAGCAATTCGGTCTTGCGGTCGATGTGGATGGTGCACCTGGGTCTATCCATGATTTTTTACGCTTGGGATTCTCAAAATAAAACCACTTTTCATCCCCTGTAACTATACGATGCAAAATCGACTTCCTTTTGTACCGAGCGAGCAAAATGTCACATGTGTTTTTGCGCTTTTCCATTGGCCTGTCGTTTAACTCATGTGGTACCCACTTACCGGTCTTTTGAATCTTTCCCATCTCTCGTAGCCGATTGGAAGCACCTTGTTGACTAACGCCCAATTGCTCGGCGAGTTGTTTTTGTGTTTCCGAATCATCTTCGTCCAACAATGCTTGCAATTCCACATCTTCGTATTTTGTTGGCGGCTTTCCACGTTTCTTATCTGCAGCATCGAAGTCACGACTTTTCAAACGCCGAAACCATAGTTCACACGTATCTTCCGATGGAGCACATGCACCATAAGCTTCTCGAAGTAATCGGTATGATTCAGCAGCAGTTTTCTTCAAATGAAAAGAAAAAAATTAATGCTGTCCGCGAATGCTCTTTGTTCGGTATAAATTTCGATATGTTGAACACAACAACACAACACTATGCACACACCTTTCCAATTTATCACTTACGCGCGTCTGGCAATTCTTGATGACACAACAAAATGGCGCAGTGCCAAATCTTTATAGTACAAACTGCATTCGTACGCCTCTGTTGTCTGAATTCCGCATTTCCATGCATTTCTCCATCGGGTGTATTCAGCGCAACGCTACTTTACAATATCCAATGATGATTCCGATTACGGTTTTCATTTTAGTACTAAATATGTTTGGTAATCTGCGATTGGTTGCGCTAAAGACGCTTTACGCAATCTTTACAGAAATACGCAGTATGGGGATTCAGGGCTAAATAGAAGCGTAATCTACTAGTGATTTTTCACCATATAACCAACATCTGCAAGTTACGCGGACGCCGTCGTAAGCAAGTTACGTGGCATGGGGAGGCACCCTCAGCGTTCTGAGCTTAACGCGAAAAAAACTGAAAACCCTAAATGCAGTGCCGGTGACTTGATGCGTATCAGTACAGCTAAAGCAGCATTCGCGAAAGGATATGCGCGTGGTTAGAATAACGACTTGTTCAAGATGAAACGAATATCTGTGAACCGAGACCATTCGCGTGAACCGAGAACTATTCGAAATCTGAATAATGAGGCTATCAATGGTATTTTCTATGAGGCAGAATTATCGCGAGTATGAATGCCTCCGTCGTCTGAGAAGAAAAAGAGAAAGAGCGTTCGGAATCACTGATACTGATGAGTATGAGTCCCAAGGGCTCTTTCTTTGTCGTACTACCAAGCAACAGTAGTATGCAGTATTTTCCAGATAATACGCCGACGCATTTTATTACAAAACTACCTGTCTGTTTCTCTTGTGGAAATTGCTTATTCGATGACTTTTACGTGTTTCTACTGTAGGATACCTCATATCTTTTGAGAATTGTGACTATCATTTATCGGGTTTAAATATTTTAGCACGGAGACGCATAGATAGAGACTAACAAGGAGAGATAGTTTGGTGTCCCCCTCCGATTTTAATGAAACTCACGTATGTTGTAGAGCATCGAAAACTAAAAGATACTAATTTTTTTTATCGGCGGAAATACATTTCTAAGGGGTGAAATCGCCCTTAAAAATTAGCATGTCGAGGGGTGATTTTGCAGTTTCACCCAGAAGGCGTCAACCGATTTTAATGAAACAAAAACCAAAATACTTCTCATTGAAGACAATCAAAATTCCACGCTAAGTTGAAGAAAAAAGTTCATTTGCAGGGGTGAACAACCCCCTGATTTTTCAATTTTCCACCCTACACAAAAAACTAACCAACCAAATTGAACAGAACATATACCATTTGGAAGCGCAAGTTAAAATGAAGATGACGTATTTTTGCACATTCACAGGAAAATGAATTTACGGGGGTAAACTACCCCTTATCCATTAGTACGTATATTTGTGCGTACATTCTTGTTTCTCGTTATTTACATGTTAAACAGCTGCTTGCGTTCACTCTTTGTGCTGATTTTGTGCTTATCAATAATTTATCGTCATATGTTATCGACCTTTCGATTAGATTGTATTTCGATTCGGCGCAAATTTCGGAATAAGTCGATGATGCAACAGTCGTTCCATCTATAGAACATTGTCAATTATTCCAACGAAATGAATATGATCTTATTTTTTTTGAGTAATCTAATCATACGCCAATATGATAAAAATACTTTCGACGCAGTAAGAGTTGTTTTCTACATAGGCGGCTATCTGGGACTGCGTATTATCTGCTGATACCGCATGTGGTTCAACAACAAGTCTTTCAAATATAAAAACCGCGATACATACAGCGATCTTCAGTTGCTCATTTGAACGGAGTGCCAGTGCGTCAGTTATAATTTCTGATAAAAAAAAATCAATAGACCATGAAAGTGAATCCAATCAACGTCATTAAACTTCTTTCGGCTACATTTGAAGCCATGAATATTCTCGAAACTCCGATTAACAATGCAGAAATCGATGTAAAGCAGAATTTCGAAAAAGTTCTGGTCGACTGCATGGACGATTATAACGGAGTTGAAATTATCGAGGAACAATCGCTAGATTTTCAAGAGCCATTCAAGCAATATGATGTTAACCCTGTCGAGGACACTCTGGCAACATGATGAAGGTTCAGTGGATTCTGATACTTGTTCTAAAGACAAAGAAGACATAAGCTACGATTACAAACGCAAAGCAATCGAATACTGGAGATCCGGTAAGAAGAACAATTACAGTGTCGCTACTCTCAGTCAGAAATTCAAAAAAGTCGAATCTGTACGACAATTAAAACGCTGGGCAAATCAAATGAACTAAGGTGGGACTTACAAGGAGAAATTAGCTCAAATCTCTGAATATACTTTGAAAAACATACAAGCCGCAGTAGATGCTGGTTTCATTGTTCATGATATCGACCTTCAAAAGTGGGCTCTATAAGCTCAAAAAGAGATAGGTCACGAAGACATTCGTTTTAAAGCTTCTCGTGATTGGCTTCGGAACTTCAAGAAATCACATCGTATTGTGTGCAGGAAAATTAATAAATTCGTAACACGAAAGACTATAGAAGACGAACCAGCTTTAAGGATGAATGCAGAAAACTTCGTGAATGAAGTTAAACCATATATTCAAAAATATGGACAGGAAAACATATATATAATTCAGATCAGAGCGGTTTTCAACTGGAAATCCACTCTGGCAGGACTCTGACGGCTGAAGGAACTAAACAAGTGCAATGTGTAGTACAATCCGTATCATCTACAACTCACAGCTACACTATCCAGCCAACCATAAATGCAGATGGAAAATTACTGTCACCCCTTTTTATCGTTCTAAAAGAGGGAAAAAGTGAGTTCGGCCCAATCGTGGAAAAAAATTTATTCAGGTCAGAAAACGTATTTTTAATTGTACTATATCGATAACCAATATCATCCTATGTATAGAGCACTTGAAAGTTTGGTTGGAAAAAGTATTCTTCCCCAACACCGGCCGTGACAGCGTATTGTTGATAGACTCGTGGAGTGGACACTGCCCAGAAGTTGTTCAAAATGCTACATCTCGGGGCAAAAAAACAATCACAAAGATAATACCTAAAGGCACCACAGGGAAAATCCAACCACTCGACGTTTTTGGTTTCCGAATATCGAAAAATTTTGTACGACATTTTTCCGACAGTGTATTATTACTTCATTCTGATATTAATTTACACTTTAGAAACAACATAATCAAACTGCAATTGCTCGCACACAATCAACTTTCATCACCCAGATATATAAATCTTTTCAAATATGCATGGTTCAAAAGTAATTATATAACCGATAAGCCAAACGAGTTCGACAATCCAGTGAGTTTTGGTTTCGGTCTATCGTCTCAAGCACACTGTGAAGTGCTAGGTTGTAATAATGTGGCCATCATCAGATGCTCATGGTGCAAGAAGTCTTTATGCTTGCAACATTTTTTTGAAAAGTATCATTTCTGCACGACTTACGAACCATGATTGCTGCAAATTATGACAGTAATGTGCACGTTGATGAATTGTAAAAGGAATGATAAATTATATTATATACTTTGGTGTATGTAGATGCGCAAGGCGGTAAGAATAAATGTGAGAGAATGGAGAGTGGGGAGAGCGATAACACGGGACGTGAAAAGGACGACAGTCGAATAAATGCGCTTGCCGAAACCGGGTATTTGTTATTTCCCGCCTATGTCCTCAGCTGATTGCCGCTGTTTCGAAATACAGCCATACATATATGCCATACAACCACTCAACCCCAGCAACAGTCCCCAGTATTCTGTATTTGAACAAGCTATTTTTTTCAGTAAATAACGCGAAACTCGTGAATGGACGATTCTAATTGTAAGTAACAGCCGGTCACCCCCTTAATAATAAACAAAGCATCATCTGAAGTGCCCCCCGTTGACTTCGGCTAACAGGAATGTTTTAAATCAATTCGGACATTTAAATAACGAGAAACAAGATTGTACGCACAAATATGCGTACCAATGGATAAGGGGTAGTTTATCCCCGTACATTCATTTTCCTGTGAGTGTGCAAAAATACGTCATCTTTATTTTAACTTGCGCTTCTAAATGGTATATGTTCTGTTCAATTTGGTTGGTTAGTTTTTTGTGTAGGGTGGAAAATTGAAAAATCAGGGGGTTGTTCAGCCCTGCAAATGAATTTTTTTCCTCAACTTCACGTGGCATTTTGATTATCTTCAATGACGAATATTTTGGTTTTTGTTTCATTAAAATCGATTGACGCCTTCTGGGTGAAACTGCATAATCACCCCTCGACATGCTAATTTTGAAGGGCGATTTCACCCCTTAGAAATGTTTTTCCGCGATAAAAAAAATACGTGTGTTTTAGTTTTCGATGCTTTACAACATACGTGAGTTTCATCAAAATAAGAGAGGAAAACCAAACTATATTTCCTTATAAGTACATCTGAGGTATTCCATAGATTTTCTATTCAAGGGTATAAATAAATTATTTCACGTGGTCGGGTATCTGAGCTTTAAATTACTTAACAGTTATCAGGTCGAAGTGGCGCGCGTATGTTACGATCTACGATTTCACGTTTATCATATATCGCCCCTATCGCAAGGCAACTCGGGCTTGAAGAAGAGTCCTGTAGGTCTGTAATGATATAACCGCATTGCAAACATACGAGGTCGAGACCTGCACATATCACCAGGGCTATGCCAAGCAACATATTTGTATACCCTGATATCTGTGAGAACTATATCAGACGATGTTCAAACTCCCCTCTTACGAATCGTCCCTATTGATGCTGGCAACTTTCCGTATGATTCGATAAAAATTGGATGGTTTTTGGCACCGCTATATATACTTCTCTTGCACAAGAACTTACACGCTATCGAGATCGATATACGAGACGAGTTTGGTAACCCCATGCCATTCAAACAGGGGACGTAGACGGTGACACTACATTTCAAAAGGCTCCACGATTGGTTACCTCACTATGGACGATATTGATGACATGCAGCACGGATGGGGCCATCGCGGGTACGGCGGCTACGGCTTTCTCGAGGGTTTGTTTCGTCGGCTGCTACCCCTTCTAAATAAGGGTGCTAAAGCATTTGCGAAAGAGGCATTGCAAGCCGCTGTAAACGTAGCTGGCGATATCCTTGATAGCAATATATCCATAAAACATGCTATTCGCGTAAGAGTGCGAAAATCTGGCAGTAATCTCAAATGCAATGCCTCTGAAAAAATGCATACACTCGTGCAGAGGTCCGGTTATAAAAAGCAAAAAAAAATCGCGAACTGTTTATTTACTAAACGAACGTAAACGGCGACGTATCTCCAGAAAAAAGAAAGGTGTGATAGAGAGAAAAGTAATAAAGAAGAAGAAAAAAAAAGAAGACTCGTCAACGAACGGTTACAGATATTTTTGGATAGCTAGAACAAGATGGTTTTTCTACACGCACACTCGTACGAGTGCTTTAAATCGGATCTTGAATTATTTTCACTCCCAGCATCGCAAACAACTATCGAAGGCTCTGATTTGTTGTATTATAAACCAATTTCTTTGCTAACGGATGATTCACCTATTGAATTTGTTATTCCTGGACAGGGCGATGAGCATATCGATCTCGTGCATACTATGCTTAGTCTGAGAATGAA
Organism: Cylloceria caligata; assembly: GCA_963942595.1. Classification (NCBI taxonomy): domain Eukaryota; kingdom Metazoa; phylum Arthropoda; class Insecta; order Hymenoptera; family Ichneumonidae; genus Cylloceria; species Cylloceria caligata. The sequence goes on along the minus strand of OZ012706.1, from coordinate 67,689,356 downwards.
AATAACATCTTCTACGGAAAGGACTACGGGTACAACGTCAAAAGTAAACGCTGCCCCTGTAAACAATCTCTTGCAAAGCCTACGGTTATTGAGCGTACGTTGAAACGCTTTGGAATTACGGTACAGTATCCAAAAAATCACATCGCACGAGCGTTCTCTGGTACGACGATACCTGCAGAAAAATTGACGATATGACATCGGGAAATGCAGATCTTGGAATGTGTTGGAACATTATATGTCCATCGTGAGATTTTAGAACGAGATCTAATAAGTACGTCCATCAGATGTCCAGCAATCAACCCACAGTTTTAACTATTTACGGTGATGCCGTTAACGGCTGGTGGACGTACACTCATCGGTCATGGAAGGCATTCATTTTGAAGGTTCTATTTGATGTCCAGTGGACGTTCGCTTTGCACACACTGCAAGGGTTCAGGCTGGTAACTAAAATAAACATATAATGGATATCCTGTGAGTACGTACGGAGGACGCTCATCAGGCGTTCAAACGACGTCTATTTCACATCCTCGAGTAACATCTCATAAATAAAATATCTCGTAAATTATATGTATTGGGTCTGGGAAAAAGTCCGTGGCGTTTTTTTAGTAAAATTCAACTGGTTTTCTTATAGTGTGAAAATGAATTTATTCAAACCAAATATGCTTCATTATTATCGACAAAGTTTCACCATTTTTCGGGTATAGCCATGATGCCATCGGTGAAGAACTTCTGTGGTTTCTGGTTGAAAAGCTGAATCAAGTGGTCTTCACAGGCTTCTTTTGAAAGCAGCTTAATTCCATTGAGAGAGTTCTGCAGAGATCGGAATAAGTGATGGTCAGAGGGTGCTATGTCTAGACTATACGGCGGAACGCATCAAAACTTCCCAACCAAGCTCTCGCAATTTTTGACGACAACACCTTTTCTGTTAATCAATTCGGGCCGTTTTCTTTCAATTGCTTGGCGTAATCTCTCTAGTTGTCCACAGTAGAGTTGAGAATCAATCGTCTGACAAACTGGAAGTAGGTCATGGTGGACGATTCCCTTCCAGTCCCACCACACACACAGCATCACCTTTTTCGCCGTCAATCCTGACTTCGCGAACGCTTGTGACGGCTCACCATCTCTTGTCCCCGATCTTTAACGCTTCCGATTGTCGTACGTGATCCATTTTTCATCACCGGTTATGAGACGTTTCAGAAATGGCTCGATTTCATCGCGTTTCAACAGCGCATCGCAGATGTTAATTTGGTCTATCATGTTTTTCGCGCTCAACTCATGAGGAACCCATACATCGAGCTATTTTTTGTAGCCAGCTTTGTGTAAATGGTTCAAAACAGTTTTGTGGTCAATGCCTAGCTCCATACCAATATTGTTGTGTCGCGGAATATTCCACTTCACGTATTCTCAGGAATATTCCTTAGCTGACACTGCTAGATACAGAATTCTAAAATATAGCATTCGTTCAAGACAGGATGCGAGGGAGAGGCCGATGCAGCATGAAGCGACTCGCTAGGTAAAACTGCCAACTAAGGGATTTTAGCAAACGCAGTTGCTAACTGCTTTACTAAAATCAGTATTAAATTAGACTCAACAGAGAACGGTTGGTTCCTCGTGAAATATTCGAAGCAACGTATTATTGTATCAGGAGTACAAATTGAAAATGCGGGATTTTTTTCTATTTTTGAACGTTTATTCTGAAAAAATGGTAACAAATGAATTATTCAAAGTATTGTCTATCGCTAGCCACAACTTTTTCCCATCTTTCTGGCAATTTACGGATACCGTCGCGAAAAAATTCGGCCGGCTTGGCTGCTATCCAGTCATCGACCCATTTTTGGGCTTCTTCGTAAGAATGGAAGCGCTGGTCAGCTAGGCCATGTGTCATCGATCGGAAAAGGTGGTAATCGGAAGGAGCAATATCTGGGCTATACGGCGGGTGGGGTAAGACTTCCCATTTCAGCGTTTGTAGGTATGTTTTGACCGGCGCTGCAACATGTGGCCGAGCGTTGTCATGTTGCAAAATTACTTTGTCGTGTCTTTGCTCGTATTGTGGCCGTTTTTCTTTGAGTGCGCGGCTCAAACGCATCAATTGAGTTCGGTATAGTGCTCCTGTGATGGTTTCGTTCGATTTCAATAGCTCATAATACACCACACCCAGCTGGTCCCACCAAATACAGAGCATGAGCTTGGCGCCGTGAATATTTGGTTTGGCCGTCGATGATGATGCATGGCCGGGGTAACCATATGATTTTTTGCGCTTCGGGTTATCGTAATGGATCCACTTTTCATCACCAGTGACAATGCGATGCAAAAAACCCTTCCGTTTTTGCCGTTCGAGCAGCAGTTCGCATGCAAAAAAACGGCGCTCGACGTCTCTCGGCTTCAGCTCATACGGCACCCAATGTCCTTGCTTTTGGATCATTCCGAGGGCTTTTATACGATGGGAAATGGCTTGTTGTGTCACTCCCAATGAATCTGCGAGCTCTTGTTGAGTTTGACACGAGTCTTCATTGAGTATTGCCTCCAATTCAGCATTCTCAAACTTTTTCACTTGGCCCGGCCGCTCTTTGTCCTCAACGTCAAAATCACCACTTCTAAACCGCACAAACCATCTCTCGCACGTTGAAACCGATGGAACATGACTCGGATAAGCCTCGGAGACCAATCGATGTGCTTCAGCAGCACTTTTCTTCAAATTAAAGAAGTAAATTAAAACTTCCCGCAAATGCTGTTTTGTTGGCACGAAACTCGACATATTGAGAGCTCAAAAAAACTATGAATTTGACACTGCGACAAATTGACACATACTGAAAATTAAAGCTATAAGACGTAGCTTTGACATGAACATAGTCACAGTACTGCCTGATGCGTATAGCGTTAGTAACGCCATCTGTTATCAAACCCGCATTTTCAATTTGTACCCCTGATACATTCTTACATTGACATTTAAATAGACTCCGTTGTCTATAATAGTTACCGTTGCCTATAATAAATACTTCCTTTTATATAAATTCGCGTTTTCATCTATTACTGGAGATCCATCTCCTAATCGGCAAACGATCCCAAAAAATAATAACCTTTTTATATTATACCGAATAATCCAATTACGCGGTACCGGCATAACAATATCGACACTGCTGATATGCTTATCTTGCTGGACTTTTTCAAGAATTTCATCAGCCTTTTCACTGATTGGACGACCAGAGCGTGACTCATCTTTTACATAAAAATTACCAGAACGAAAGCGAGCGAACCATTTCCGCGCAGCAGATTTTGGTACAGTACCTTCACCGTACACAGCACAATTTTTTTCACAAGCCTGCGTAGCGTTCTTCCTTTTGTCGTAATAAAATTGCAAAATATAGCGCAATTTTTCATTGCTTTTCTCTATTTTCAAACGCAAACAACTTTCCAACCACTGCACCAATTTCGATGTTTATACACTCAAAGTAACGCTGGAAGTCACCTTTCCAACGAGCGTTTAGTGGTGTCGGTGCGATCTGTGTTTCCTGACTTATTTGCAATTGATGCTATCCATCGGGAAAAACGCCACGAACTTTTTCCCAGACCCAATATTTTACATGTTCTAGTATCGTCCATTGAATACGTAAATTCTGGTACTACCATTGGATTTATAGTGGGCGTACATCTTTCGTCCTTTGTCAATGAAGACGTGTGATGGACCTATGGATAGTATATGCACGTCCACGGGACGTCAGGTTCTATGTGGAGAATGAGCACCGCAAATACAACAATACGAGCGCGCGATCATCGTATAGTCCTATAACCCTGCTCAGGTATTGCGATACATCAGCACATTGTTGTCAAAGTTTTTACTCTCTTGCTCGAAATAAGAGTCATTGTTGTCATTCTCGAGAATGACAGGATACCGTAGAGAGAACCTCAGTCAATTTTCCGAATAATCAAGGATATTGTGAAATATTCACAGCCACAGACCGCGGTACTACCAGATATAAGAAAGATAGGTCGAGACAGCAAGCGAAAAGTACGAAGGAATTTCGCTATTAAGAAAAACAGGTCGACGACTAGTTGGCGATAAGCAGCAGAGGAAAAATAAAGAGAAGAATAGTGAAAGCGGGAGGTCCGAGAACGCATGAGCGGGATAATCTGTACAAGCGTACCGAGGTTTGCGTACACTAGGCCATCGTACCCGAACATATAAGAAAAACTAGCGACGTCACACCTCCGGAATTCCCTCGCTGCCGTAAACGGCAGGTCAGCGACCAGCTGGCCTCGCTTGGCGGCGAGGGGAAGACGGGTTGCGCGGTAACGGCAAGCCGCAAAATTATTAAGACTCGTTAGGTTTAAAAATTGCAATTGAAACTGATGAAGAGGGGAATGAGGCAGCGGGAAGAGCTATAAAAGGACCTGCGCGGAAGAAGAAGCTTTCTTAGCCCGAGGTTCTAATCTTGAAAGTACGTGCATAAAAAAAAGTGTCACAGTTATCAGTTTGCAACTTTTACCTAAAATATTTCTATCGGGATACGTGTTTTTTTTTGTCAGAGTAGAAACCAATAAATCATCGAAAGACGTTTATTCCTGGTGATTGTGGAGATCCGTGAAGAACAAACACAGAGAAAGACGGAAGGACAGGCGAGTCATTAAAATAATATAGGAATTATTAGTGACATATCGGGAAATTTGACAGTGATCTAGATTTACATAGCTTTTAAGTGGTTAGAATTAAGTGGAAAGAATTAAATGGATAGTGTGTAAGCGATTAGAGTTAACGCGCATAGCATTATAAACCAGTAGAATAGGCTAGAAGGGAATAAGCGGTCTGATATAAAGAGAATACAAGGAAGTAAAGCGAGGGATAGGTAGGTAGAGATATAGGTATCTTGAGATATTGGAAAAGAGCGGGTGCGACGCCGTTTACTGCATGTGTGTGTGCGTCAACTGGACGGCTCACCACCAACGCATAAAACATTAACAGAATACCGAGCTGGATGTACTGAAAACTTATGTCGACGTAACACCAGAAAAGAATTGTGGAAATAATCGCTGTAATTCACGAAGTTAAATGAATTGTACTGGTCATCGGTACCAGGAAACCGAACGTTAACATTCTGATTTTAATTGGTTGCATCAATGAACCCTATTCTCACCTACCCAGAAGTCTAAAATTAATTACACCTGTGATCGAGTTCGAATTTCCCCTGGGAAAATAAATTTTATGTTAACGATATAAAAAAATTACCGTTACATTTGGCGCCCAACGTGGGGCTCGACACAGATAAGAAAGACTGCGGTGGTGAGGTAGGACGCGCGTAAGGAAAACAGATTTGGAGTACATTTTAACGCATGGCTACGGGGGATCAGAATCTTTCGCTCGAAATCGAGGAATTGAGAATGATAGAGAGTGGAGGACCATCGTCGGCAGGGGGGGGGTGCTGAAGGAGGTCAAACATATGTATGGGAGTCTACGACAGCCGAACATTTGTTAGATGAGAGGCGACAAGTAGATCGAATAAATATACAGCGTTTTTCTGAGATCACACCAATTGAGGAAAGCGAAAATGCAGGAGAAGAGTTCGAGAATAACCAGATAAATAGTAAAAACGGCAGTACACTGAGAATCACAAACAGGGCCGCGACGATTGCACCAGACCCAATTGGTGCAGGTGATTTAATGCAGTTTTTGCAGAGGAAGGAGGAGAAGAGCGATGGAAAATTTGCTGAAGTAATCAAGTCACAGCAGGAGATGAGAGACGAATGTTTGAGCGGGATAGTAATATTGAGAGAACCGACTAAGGATGCACTGAAAGGAGAGATTTCGGCGATTGAGAGCCGGACAAATTAAAAAATTTAAGAGGCTCAGGATAGGATACAAGAGAATCAAAACATTACGAATAACTACATTCAACAACAGGTTGCTGGTCAAAGGGTGACCGTGGAGAAACTCGAGAGGAAAACACAGGAAATGATGGCTGAGATTAGAGCGGCATACGAAATTACCGATGAGTACACGAGAAGAGTGGAAAAATCAAAAGAAACGATAGAAAGGAATAGCACATCGGTAAATTTTGGGCAAACTATTCGAGGGGGTTTGTCACTCGATTATACACTACGGAACAGAAACTGCCTACATACAACGGTGATAGAAAGGAGAGACCGATGAGGTTTTTGAAGGAATTCCGTGAATTCTGTATCGCTGGTGGTATCGAAGATACAGAGATTAGACACACCATCGGGTCAGCGTTAAAAGGTGTTGCGAACGACTGGTGGCTGGTAGTGGAAGGAGCCGTACACGACTTACAAACATTCGAACAGAAATTGCCTTCAAGATATTGGGCCCGTGACATACAGGACAAAGTGAAGAAAAATTTAGAGTTCGGATCTTTTTATATGGAAGGCCAGACGTTGACGAGAGCTGAGTATGCAACTCGCGTAATCGGAAATGCACGGGATCTAAGTGAAAAACTAAGTGACGAGGAAATAATCCGTCGACTCGCGAAGCATTTCGACAAAGAAGTGCGCAGTGCCGTGAGAGTCCCACAAATACGTGATATAGATGAGTTTTTGAGTTGCTGGAAAGCACGGTGGCGGGTCCTCTGAACCACAGGAGAGGAGCAGCAGGCACAGGTGGATACGCATTCCCGGAGCAAGATACTTTAGTAGAGGAGCTGTGCGTGAGCAGACGGCGCGTCCATACCCGAGATATGAAAATCGGGAAACTTCTGCAAACAATGGCGGCAACAGATATCCAGCATCACAAGGACGCCAAAGTGGTAGGGGAGAAAGGCCACCATGGCAAAACAACGGGCCATGGCCTCCATCAAGGCTATCCTGGCAGGAAAACAGGACAGGACAATTTCAGGTGCCGGAGAATAATAGACCTGCAAGACCTGAATTACCGAGACAGGAGCAACGACCAAACAGCCAGATAAACAACCTAAATCGAAATGTACAAGGTCCATTTGTGGACCACACAATCCCGAGGGACCAGAAACCAGGATGCTCGGGAGCAGGGAACGCGAACTCGGGAAACGCGTAGTCGTTGCGCCCGAAGAAGAACGAAAAATAAATAATAACGAAGAGGAGCGGAGCGCAACGATAAAACATGGAGAAAGGAAGAGAGAGAAGAAGAAAGTGAGTAACCAGCAAAGAAAAGTGGAAAAAGACAGAAGCAGAGAACAGGCAGTGAGCAAGGATCGAGAGGAGAACACCGGACGGCGAGGGCAGGCTGAATCAGGGGAAAGCAGGGTTCAGTAAGACGATAAAGGTGCATCTTATAATAATAAAAATATGTGGCCGGACATCGTTTCCAAAGTTCAGAGAGTACCGGATATCAGAGGGCCAGCACCGAGGAAGGTGGATGGAGGCGAAGAGAGGAGAATGACATGTGTAATGCTGATGGAAAATCCACGGGAATATCTATACGAGGAGGTAAAAAAAATACCAAGTAAGTGGTATGATGAAGAAAATCCAAGGTGTCCGGAGATACCGGTAAGGATCGCTGGAATATCGGAAGTAGGTCTCATCGATAGCGGAAGCGAGGTGTCTTGTGTGTTGGAGGAATTTTTCTGGAAAAATGATGAACTATTGAAAAAGTGCCCAATGCTACCGGTGACATCGACACAGGTGGTTGGAGCGTTTGGGGGAGAGACTGAACGCGTTAAGAAGCAAATAATGGTAGATGCAGAGACATACGGATCGATAAGGGCATTACAAGTGTTGGTTGTGCTGAAATTAGTAAGGCCGGTTTTGATCGGGATCGATGGGATGTTGGAATTAAAAATTTCTATAGATGCTCAAGAACGGATTTTTGCGGTCGGAGAGAGAATCGTGGCGGAATTAAATGAGGGGGTGTGGCGAGACGTAGATCCTAAGGAGTTCCGTACAAATAAGCCGAATAAGATGTGTGTTGCAGGAGAAACGGAAAGTGTGCACGAGGGTGGAATAGATATCGGCCTATCGGAGGAGGAGTTCGAGGATACGATGGCGTAACGCCAAGATCTAAGGCCAGAAATAAAGCAGAAATTTAAAAGAATCATCGAAGGAAAAAGAGAGATTTTCGACAAACTACCAGGAAGAATGACAGAATATGAGCACCAACTTTTACTGAAGGATCCGAAGCCATATTTTTACCGTTCGTATCCGGTCTCACTGACGCAACGGGAGACAGTGCAGAGAGAGATTGAGAGAATTCTCAGAATGGGAATTATACAGAAATTCGAATGTATTTATACAAACCCACTCATGCCAGTTACAAAGAGCGATAATTCCGTACGCCTTTGTCTGTATGCTGGTGAGTTAAATAATTATTTAATTAATGATTACAACAATGCGCCAGCGATCGATGAGATTTTCCAACGGTGCGGGGGAAATACAGTAATCTCGACGATAGATTTAACTAGTAGTTTCTGGCAGATACCCCTGCATCCAGAATCGCGAAAATACACAGCATTTCAACACAACGGGAAGTGTTATGAATTTACCGTTACGCCGTTCAGCTTGAAGACTAGCACAGCAAGTTTGATAAGAGTCCTCGACGTCGTTCTCAAGGGTCTGGATTTTGTCATTTATTTCGTCGACGCTTTATTGGTAATGTCAACATCACCCGAAGAACACCTCTACCATTTACAAAAATTATTTGAGAGATTTCAACAGCACGGAATGACATTAAAATTCAGTAAATCACATTTTTTCCGTAAAGAAGTGATTTTTCTCGGACATATTCTCACAACTGAAAGACTGAAACCCGACCCAGAGAAGATAAAAGCGATCCATGAATATTCGCGACCCCGTACGATAAAACAATTAAGAGGATTTCTGGGACTGATAAATTTTTACAACAAATTCACGAATCGTCACGCGCATGAAACTGTACCGTTATTAAAGCTTTTGAGGAAAGGTACCCATTGGAAGTGGGATGAGGCCATGGAGAAAACATTTTAAAAGATAAAAGATTTATTTTGTGAAGAATTAGTACTCAGGTTTCCTGATACTCGGAAACCATATACTCAAACAACTGATGCGAGTGGATACGCGCTTGGAGCGATTCTTTCGCAAGAAGATGGAGACGGAGAAGCAAAGGTGGTGACGTTTGCGAGCAGAATACTGATGGGGGCAGAGATCGGGTATATGACAACTGAAAAAGAGTTGTTAGCGATCGTATGGGTATTACAGAAATTCAGGACGTATTTAGAGGGACCCCAGATACATATAAAAAAAGACCACAAAACTTTAATTTTTTTCAAAACGTGCCGATTTACGACCGAAAGGCTGATGAGATGGGCATTGTCCATACAGGACTACGACTTACAGGTAGAACATGTCGCGGGAAAATCGAATATGGTGGTCGATGCATTGAGCCGTGTAAAAGATAACGAGGATGCAAAGTGTATAAAGGATGTCCAGAGAGAGCAAGAAGACCTACGAATGATTATGGATTTACTTCATGAGGAAGAAGAAGGAGAAGAAGGACAAAAATTTCGACTAGAAAAAGGGATTTTACAAAAGAAATCGAAGAACGGAATTTGGCGGGTTTTAGTAGCAAAGAACATGATTCAGGATATAATAAAGGAGTGCCATGTCATGTACGGGCATCTTGGCGCAAGGAAATGTTTACGGATGCTGGAGAAGGATTTCACGTATCCACATCTTGCAAAAATAACTCGGAGTATCCTAGCTACCTGTGATACGTGTCAGAGAAATAAGATTGCAATACAAACCAGCTACGCCGCGATGCAGACTATAATACCGGAGAAACCGGAGGATTTGGTATCTATAGACTTCTATGGACCCTTGCCCGCATCAGTAGGTGGAGTAAAGCATATTCTGGTGACATTGGACGCATTCAGTAAATTCGTTGTTCTATACCCCATGAAGAATGCAAACACCTCCACAGTTATTAAACGAATATTTGATGATTATATCCCGAAGTATGGAAAGCCACGTAGGATTCAATTCGATCACGGAACACAATTTACGGCTAAATACTGGATACAAAAGCTTAAGGACGAGGGTATCATGGCCGTATTTTCATCGATACGTCACCCCCAAGGAAATATCGTCGAACGGGATAATCCTGAGCTTGGAAGATTTTTCCGAGTTTTCCTAACTAGTAACCATGCAGGCTGGTTTAAGTGGTTAAAAATAATTGAAGACTGTATAAATGAAAGTCACCACGATACGACTGAATTTACACCGTTGGAACTACAGTGCAAGAAAAAGCCTATACGCGAGTGGAATAAGCAGATGGGCCTAAGGAAGGACGAAGAAGACAGAATAACATACGAAATGAAGATTGAAATTGTTAAAAAAAGGATAGAAAAGAAAGGCCGGCGTCGAGCGGAAAGATTTGACTCGACTCACAGATTAACAAATTATGAGGAAGGCGATCTCGTATTAATAAAGGCATTGAATGTTTCTGATCCGTTAAAACAATTGACTGCGAAATTTATGCCATTGTATGAGGGACCATATAGGATTAAGAAATGCGTAGGTTTGACGACGTATTTACTTGTAGACTTAGAGAATAAGATAAAGAGAGGTAAATTTCACGCGAGTATGTTTAAGAGGTATCGGACAGAGACAGAAAAGACGGAGAAGAGAGAAGAGGACACAATGGACACAGCGATCGAGGAAAAGAGTGAGACAGCGAGAGTCGAGCACCCGAAATGAAAACAACAAGGCAAACGCGTGGCTGTACAGGTACTACACCAATACACTTGTAGAGAGTCATCGAACTCGGTATTGAACCCTACCGACGGAAGGCCCTGACGTCACGGCGAACGGCCGTTACGAGAAGGATGCTCCAAATTCGGTGGAAGTAGGGTAATTCGGAGGAAGAGAGGCGACCAGTAAGACACCTAATTGGCCGAGGCCTATGGTCAGAGGGGAAGTAGGAGAGAGACAACCCTAAAGTGTAATAATCAGCATACACCAGGACTGATCTGGAAAATATAGATATAATCGAGTTTCGAGTGACCTATAAAAAGATGGTATCGTGCTATCGATCCACAAAAGCGAGGCAACTTTCAATAGGCACAGAATTTACATTGTCAAAAGTTTACTCTCATTTTGTTTCGACAAGATGCACCGTTTCATTGAATACGCGATTGAAAAAAGACACCCCGGGACCACCCGCAACTTCATCAACTACTGGAGGAGGAGGCTTACCCCGGAAGAGCGGTGCTCTTCCGGTTGATTGACGAGGAGGAGATAAGGAAGCATACGTTTTTCCGGGGCACCATCATGCGGAAAAGGTCAAAGGGAAAGTACTATATATGGTTGGGCGACCTCGCGAAGAGAATCTCAGTGTCTCTGGACGATCTCTTTACAACACCACGATTATATTTAGGAGAACCGTTCATTGCGATTGCATGTGCAATTGACCGGCTAGGTCCAGTCGGAGAGGGATGAACAAACGAGGCCAGGGACTCCCTAATTCAGATGGTCGCAACCGGATCCATCGACCTATACGTGAACCAGCATGACCCGGTGGTCGAGACGATATGCGTGGACGTCCACGCCAGTCCTGCCAACAGGGGACTAGACGTTGCCGAGGAAATGATTGCGAGAAAATTGGCAAAAAGATGAACTGAAAACCCTGGGTTCGAATTCGGCACTCGAGATTTTTCTCCTAATCAGCAAATGATCCCAGAAATAATAACTTTTAATATCATATTGATATTATCCCGAAAACCGTAATATCCCAATTACGCGATACCGGCATAACACCGCGCTTCCCTCTTCCTTAATTTTGGGGATCCGGCAAGCTTTGCGACTACCGGTAATTGTTGCCTGGACGCAACGCGAGTCAGTCGATTTAGAATTGATCATGGACCTTTTCGGCAATTATCGTTTTGGGCAAGAAGGAAAGAAGGAAGGGCATCTTCTACTCTGTCATCCTCCAAGGACTTTATTATTTATAAGAATATTTCATCGTAATTGTGGTAATATTATTCGAAGAATTCGTAGCGTTATATGAGCGCTCTACTAGCCATGAGCTGAGAACACTCTCTTGTCGTCACGTATTAAGTACCAGAGTCCGATCGGTTCGTTGAGAAGACCGAATGGCCATAGAAGACAGTAATTCGTCATGTAATTATTGTTCGTTATATTCGAAGCGTCCTTGAGGTCGTCTCGTTATTTCTTGTGTAAGCCCAAATGACGTGTGACGCTTCTCGACCACGCCACGAACTTTACCGTCTTTAATACGTGAGTCGTTATTTCTTCACTAATTTTAGTTATCTTTCGTTATGTGACTTATTGTACCTAATAAATTCTTCAGCGAATTCTCCACAAAATTTATTCACTGAATATCATTCACACTACTTTCAATAATTTTTTTCTTTCGAAAATGCCTGGTATTTATTTTGACGCTATTTCAGTTTATCGATATTTTCATTTTTATATTTTAATATAAAGCAGCACTTGTGCCAGTGAGCACCAAGTCCCCCTCAGAGACATTTATAATAAACGCACGAATCAGGGGTATATGGTATTAAAATACTTGTACACTGACCCATCTCTTATTAAAATACTGTGCCGTTACCCGTAATTCGTGTACTATGTCAACTGAGTATTTCATCGACTCTTTCTCTCTCTCTGTCTCTCTCTCTCTGTCTCTCTCTCTCTCTCTCTCTCTCTCTCTCTCTCTCTCTCTACATCAGTCTTCTGTATTCTATTGTTCAGCGAGTGACGTGCAGCTAGTGAGGTACACACATGTCGGCAAACATTCCTCTTGTCTTCAAGGTAAGTAGATTGGAAAGTCTGACGCCCTGCATTATTGAAACGAAGTTCCTTATCGCACGGTATACGCTTGGCAGGATGGGGCTCGACCAACAAAAAGTGTAAGATTTGGACTATAGCAAAACGTCACGACAGTTTTGCTATAGTACGTTAGCACTCTCTCTCTCTCTCTCTCTCTCTCTCTCTCTCTCTCTCTCTCTCTCTCTCTCTCTTTCTCTCGGCGCTCGGAGTGGGGACAGACAGCTGCGTACGGCACTCTGCTATACAAGCCACGCAGCGTGCACGTTATGTATAGGTATATTACTGCAGTCTGAAAGCCAAGCGGCGTGCGCGTCAGTTGTATTCTTGTGTGCGTATGTAGTTATTATTATTAATAATTAATAAACAATGAATTGTGAACGTGATTCAGTGATGATAGTTGAGGATAATGATGATGGAGTCAGGTAAGTACCAGTGTTATACTGCAGGCATTATACTCTGTTCTTCAATAATGAGAAATAATACATGTATAAATCTAGTTAAAATCAGCTTCAATGTGTTATGTTTTTTGTCAACAAAATTTAATATTACTAGTCTTGTTAAAATACAAGTTATTGCTCGGTTATCTGTATTCGTATATGCGTATGTGTTTACAAAGCCATGCGCGTCATAACCTCTATATGGGGCATTCTTAGTGAAAATGACCTGTTTTTTCCCTCGTATTTTTTTCTTTCCTTTTAGTATGTTGTAGGGCAATATAAAAAAAAACACTGTACACAAATTTTTAGATTTTTTTCGTCATTAGTTTGGTCACATATAGCAATATAGTGATTTTTCAAAAGGACGTTTTTTTCGGTTTAAAATTTTACAGTAAATTCTGGATAAAAAACAAAAATTTTCCATATTTTTTCATGATGGGCAAGCCCATAGGTAAAGACCTAAAAAGATAATTAGATCTACGGTAATTACGCCGTTTTTGTGGCTTTTCCCAAATTTTAACTTTTTTATTTACCAAAAGCTGTATTAAGTCATAAATGTAAGTAAATAGTAGAAAAAAGTTGGAAAAATGTCTATTTAAAGTCAATTTACCAGAAAATTCGAAAAATTGATGAAAAATCGTTGGAAAAAAATTTTTTTATATAGTTTTTCTACTTTTTCCATAATATTCTTCAAATTGAAGACAAAACGCATTTGTGTGCAATGAAAATTCAGTGAATTATAGTTAAAAAGCTGAAATTAGGCAATAATCACTAAACTCGATATTTAATTAAATTAATAATCAATACATTAACTATAAATTTTCCACAAACAGACAACAAAAGACACATATACATATACATATTTATATATATATCATATCCTCATATATATATTTATATATACATATACATATTTCATTTCAATAGCGAATCAACAAAAGCATCGACTACTCAGATACAAGCTACAAGATAAAAAAAAAACAAATGCGCAAACATGTAAAGAATATCGTGAGAGAAAAAAATACAGAATATAAGAGTACAAAACATCAGTGCACAAAGATCTGATGAATGTCGTGAGAGAGAAAAATTAGAAGAAATTAAAAAACCTAAAACGCATAAGCAAAGATCTAAAGATTATCGTGACAAAAAAAAACAAAAACAAACTAATTGAAATACAGCTGAAAAATACTGACCCTCTTCGACAAAGATCTAATGAAGAAATTAAAAAACCTACAACTGATGCACAACAAACATTACACGATATAACAATAAAGAAACAAAACATTGAATTACAGCAGCAAAATATAGACCATCTTCCAAGATAACATATCACATTATAAATATTATTTTTATATATTAATTTTATTTATTAAAGATTATTATCATTATTAGCTGGTATATATTTATTAATATTTTTTAAATTATTTTATTTTATTGTTTTATTTTATGTTGATATTATAGCATCTCGACTACAAGTCGTACTGAATAGATGAAGGAATATCGACGGAAAAGAAAATTAAAAAATCAGAGTATTCAATTAAATACCTTGCTAGCAAAACATCATTCAGATGCGCAAGTAATTTATTTATTTTTCTACTGTATATTCTCTGTAAAATATGATTTATATTTGTTCGATATTTTTTTGTATGGTTATTTTTAGATCTCCCGAGAATTGCAATTCACAAATGCAAATATGTGACCATCCAGAACAAATAGAGCAAAATAATAAAGCTTCATCAACCGTATCTTTGTTACAAGAGTTCAAGAGGCTGTCGTTAAATAAACTACAAACGAAAGCGCAAACCATCATTGATTTCATTGGTAATAAAAGAGATATCTCATTGTATACTCTCAACGTTCCCAAACATTCGATTGATTTAAATGACTCTGTTACACAAAAAAGCGACATTTTATTACTCCGAGACGTGGTTGGACAATAAAGAGGAATGTGAGGTATCAAATTTTAATTGTATTACTCACTTTAAACGTGATTCTGTTCGTTCAGGTGGAGTTGCAATAGATAAAAACAAAAGTGATACGGCTAATGTTGTAACACCAAATATGGAGGTAATAATGAACAATATTCGGGACTTGCACGTAAGATCTACAAGTGTTGCAGATTTATGTGCAGCAGAGTGTGTCATGGAAAACGGTGTCACCATAATCATGGCAGTCATCTACGTATCACCAAATAACAAAATAATAGATATTCAAGAATTCATTCATAGAGCACTGTTAGAGTATTCTAAAGATGTATCTCAAACGCTTAGCAGATACAACAAAAATTTACATAAACTAGCACTCATTTTGGCTGGCGATTTCAACATCAACTTTTCTGATAAAAAGTCAAAGCTATTGTTACAATTTCTTTTGGATGAATTTGATTTAAGGATTAACAATGATCCAGCAGAATCTACAACAAGATACAATACCACTATCGATGCAGTTTTTTCGAGACACTTACATAACATTCAATCGCAAACATATGTGTCCTATTTTAGTTATCACAAACCAATCATTACACGATTGACTGTACAGATTAAGTTTATATTTAGTTAATATTTTTTTGTACAATAATTAGTAATAAAAAGTTTATTCCTAAAAAATATATTAATTACAGTTGTATTACCATTCCTTCATTTATTTTATTTTTTCATTTAATTACTCTCCAACGCTGTTAATTTATTTGATTGGGCCTCTTATTTAATCCATAATATATAGTGTAAGGAACTTCGTTCCAACCGGGTGTCCCACTGACACCTTTTCTTTTTTGTGGTAAATGAAGAGTTCCCTATTTGTTAGCGTGTTTCTATGCGTTGGCTATCCGAGTCAACGCAGGTGAAGAGATACGTTACAGTCTCTACAACAAAAAAAAAAAAGGAAAAAATGTACAAAATAAAACGTCTTACAGAAAAAATTCTCGGGTCATGTACGGAGATGTTTCTACAAAAAGTTTTGTGAGCCAGCGACTAGCTTCCGTACCTTCAAAATATCGATAGTCCATTAAAATTAAGCTGGAAACTCCTAAAACCTGTACCTAAACTTCGGTCAAAACTACACTTTGTATAGCTAATTTAAGTGAATAACATCGTTTTTCGTCTATTGAGTGACAGAGGTATACCTATGTTGGATCCGATTAGCAGCCGTGGTGTAATGTTCAAGATGAATTTACAATGTCGCTTTGCAGTTATCAAAGGATGCGATAGCGTCTCGATACCGAGTACTAAAAAACAAACTATACTGTTCTCGGAATGAAGCATATCTACGGTGATAATAATTACTGATACTATAAAAGTCCTCAATTCTTTAAAAAAAAACAAGTAGACTTCCTTAACATTATTTTCCGAATATGTAGGGCGCTAGGCCCTTTAACCCCTTGCCTTACGATTTAATTTCCAACTGTGCGGGCCAAAAGCGACACCAAGTTCGGTCGCGCTCAGGGACATACACAGCCTGGCTCAGCGTTCGAAACTGTACAAATCGCAAACTTCCTATGATTTGTATATACACGTGCGCGGTACAATTAACTTTGCAAGATGTTTGATAAATAATTACGATTAGTTGATTATTAAACAAAAAAAAGATTTATTGTTGCAAATTGGGAAGCATGCTAACATTTGATCTTGTCGATCAACTCCTATCATCCCTTTGTTGTATTCGACGATACACTTTGGTTTCCAAGTAGGATTGTGATGATTTTTGCTTTGCTCAGTCAGTGCTACTGTTGTGTGTTTTGTAGATAGAATAAAAACGTCTCGTTTATCTTTCCATTTTATTGCCAGTAATCCATTGCAGCTTCTCATTTCATATTCCCCTTTTTTAAATTTTGTCCTCTTCCATTGTATATATTTCTTGAAATTGTTGATTAAAATAATTTATCA
Organism: Cylloceria caligata; assembly: GCA_963942595.1. NCBI lineage: Eukaryota > Metazoa > Arthropoda > Insecta > Hymenoptera > Ichneumonidae > Cylloceria > Cylloceria caligata. The sequence goes on along the minus strand of OZ012706.1, from coordinate 67,672,294 downwards.
CGGGTTTATTTTGTTTAATTTATCACTTCTATTGGCCACATTATTATTTGCAAAATGCAAAAATCTACTTATTTGTAAAATGTTTGGTCCGATAACCTTGCGACGCCTCTGAGACGTCATTGTAAGCCAAGGGGTTAATAATTCGGTTTGATCCCAATAGATTTGGATTGGCAGCTCGAAGGTAGAGATGAAGGCGTGGGGAACAAGAGGACAGAGCCCCGTAAATAACTGTTAACTTCAACATGATTTTCGGGTATGACGTCACTGACTTTGATTGATGTTGTATTCAAAAACTAGTGCAAATAAATTGTAAAGGACCAAATTAAATAAAAATACCTCATATATAGAAATCGGTTGTTTTTTTAAAGTTATTCAATGTTTACATACTGTAACGGTATTTTTCAACGTTATCAATTATTTTTATTTTCCGTGGGGATTCGGGCTCGGTTACATGACTATTTAATAGAGATTTCGTAGTGGTTGACAGTGAGGCTTTATTTAAAACTAAAACAATTTCATAAAACGTCACTTTTCAATTTCGGTCACTCAAATTTTGCAGAATGACCATTTAATTCCGTAATTTCAGCGATTATTTCTACGATTATAATTTTATTTTCTATGCACTTATTCTCGGTATCCTCGAAGGTTTATTATTCTTTTCGTACAGCAGTATTGCTGTGCGCTTGGTACACAGACATACTCATACCACCAGTAACTCGCGTCGCACTCGCTCCTTGGACAGAGTGTATTAACTCTGTGTACAATTCTTTTTCTTTTATTCTCATCTCACTCTCTATCCTTCTCTCTTCCACTCATCCAACTTGGTGATTCCCGCTTATATTGCCGCTCTAAAATGACACTGTTTAATTCTATGCCCCTTATATCCGATTTAAACCTACTTCCTTATACGCTATTTAATTCTTTTTCCCTATAAAACCTACAAAGCTAGACGCATCAATTTATCCTATGCACTGTGACAGTAATTTTTATATTATTTTCAGATGACGCGTGTACAAGTGCTTGGTATTTTCGGGCTCGGATATCCGTTACGTGTAAACGCGTTGGTATTGCCCTAGCAGCTCCTACACGCACACACACAACCCCTCGTGTCAGACTCACTCCTTGACAGAGTGTATGAACTCTGTTCATAATGCTTTCTCTTTCACTCTTGTTTCACCTTTCGCTCTTTCTTGCTTACACTCACGAACTCGAGCAATTCCTGTTGCTACTGCCGGTTTAAAATCCACACTCTTTAATTTATCCTCTTATATACCAGGTGTATGCATAAGTTTTTTCCGGTTTTTTGGTAAAAAAAAACACGTAATTTTCAAGGGAAATTAATTGTTGTTTTATTCAAAATATTGGCCATCGGCTTCTACACATTTCGCCCATCTTTCAGGTAACTTATGAATACCATGCCAGAAAAACTGCTTGTCTTTTGCGGCAAACCATCCGTCGAGCCATTTTCTAACTTCCTCGAAATTGCTGAAGTGCTGCTCTGGGAGCGCGTGCCCCATTGATGTGAAGAGGTGATAGTCAGATGGCGCCAGGTCTGGCGAATACGGCGGGTGCGGAAGGATGTCCCATCCAAGCGATTTCAAGGTGTCTTTCACTGCTTTTGCTGTGTGAGACGGATCATTGTCGTGTAACAAAATCACTTTGCCATGTTTTCTGGCCCATTCCGGTCGTCTTTCGATTAATGCGTGGTTTAAATTAATAATTTGTTGGCGATAGCGTTGTGTATTAACGGTTTCGCCGGGCTTTAAGAGTTCATAATACACAATACCGCTCTGGTCCCACCAGACACAGAGCATGGTCTTCTTGCCGAAGCGATTTGGCCTTGGTGTTGAAGGACCGGCTTCGCCAGGTGAAAACCACGATTTTTTCCGCTTCGGGTTTTCAAAATAAATCCATTTTTCGTCACCCGTCACAATTCGATGCAAAATGATTTCCTTTCGTGGCGTTGAAGCAGCACTTCACAAGTGACTTTGCGATTTTCTATTTGACGTTCATTCAAATCGTGTGGGACCCATTTACCGAGTTTATTGATCTTCCCCATTACTCGTAAACGTCTGCTGATTGTTTCTTGTGACACATGTAATGCTTCTGCAAATTGCCGTTGAGTTTGAGTTGGGTCATCATCCAATAACTCCTGCAATTGCTCGTCTTCGCATTTTTGTGGTCTACCAGAGCGCTCACTGTCTTTCACATTGAAATCACCACTTTTAAATTGTCGAAACCATGTCTCACATCTTCTAATCGATGGAGCGTGTTCACCATATGTTTCTACCAGCAAACGTTGACTTTCAGCAGCCTTTTTCTTTTGATTAAATAAGAAAAGCAATGCGTGCCGCAAATATTCTTTTTCAGGCACAAAACTCGACATGATCACTGAACGATAAAACAAAGACGCTAGTTTTTGGCGGACTCAACTTGTGTGTGTTTGTAGGTTAATGTCAGACGAACAAAATGACGTATGTGTCAAATTAATACGCTGCGTACTTTTCGCTGGCGCCATCTCTTAGTTAAACCGGAAAAAACTTATGCATACACCTGGTACTACTCGCTTTTTCTGATGCACTTTATTTCATAGGCTTACATTTATCCACTCAATCCTATCCTTCTTATTCCTACCTATTATAGGGCTCGTTCACTTAAAATCTATCGACTAATTAATTCTCCTTGATTTCTCTAAATATTTCTCCTTTTTAATTCCGAGATTAATCGTTTTGTAAAACTTGTGCATTTTGTATTTGTTTGAGAATCCATCCGATGTAGGTTGACGTTGAGAGAACCTGTGAAGATATTGAAAGAATATGAGCCTTCACTCACGACAGCGTGAAAATAAACCCAGACTTGTAGATGGTATTTTGAGAAAGCGGTTTATTGTACCTTCCGCATGTCAATTACAAAACATAATTTTAATGTAATTTGGAAAAATGTCAGACTTTGGAATTAAATACAAAATTAGGTTAAATTTAGAAAAAAAAAAACAAAGTTGATATAAAAATAAATGCACCAAACTAAGAAAATTAAAAACTGTATAAATAAATAAAATTGAGTCAGATTTTTGTCTGTGAGACTTGAGCAGCACACAATCATATTAATTGTGTGCAGTAGGTACTGAGAGCGTAGAGAGCGGTGTGCGTGCAGCAGTCAGTGCTGCGTAGCACGCCACGCTAGAGAGAAGGAGTGCGTAAGGCGTTATAACAATTCACAGCAAGCTCTCAGCAGCTTAATGAAGAGAGGTTGCAGTGAACAAATGAGAGCACTTGCAATTGAAATTGCTTGAGTGCTCTACATGCATGAGACAAGCTATGCAGGCAGCACTGCATAGCACAATACAACATATAATGAGGATGCACAAAATGAGCAGTGTATAGTCGCTGTACTCTCCCAGCAGATGTCCTGGGGGAAAGTACAGCGAATTTAGAACACCTGCATAATTATATTAATTATACCGGCAAATTAAGCTGAGAGGAAACGTGGCGCGACATGTGCTGCGATGCCCGCCATAAAGTGAGACCAAAAAACGTTGATGTACCGATGAGAATCCAACTCCTCATTGCCATTGAATTTATGGTAAATTATAACAATGCACTCGTACCTGATTTTGAGTCCTGTTGAGTAAAGAAAGTTGAGATGATCCGGTTGAGAAAAGGGAAAATTGTCCGAGCCTTCCAAATGCGTGCGCTGTTCCGTGCGGGTTTTCACGTAAGTGTCCAAATATCCAATATGGCTGCGGAATATGAAAGCGTCGCTGGGCGCTGAAGTCAATTGAGAGGGATAGCCGGTGAGCAAAGCCAAAGTCAAGCGAGAGAGACATCCTCTCGCTCGACGCGGCATGCCTACGAGGCACAACCTCGGCTCCGCGAATCCCTGCCTCGGCTATCTCCGCCCAACCGAACGCTGCGTGCTCGAGCACAGCAACAGGTCGACGCACGGCGAATATCGATCGCCGTGCGCCAGCTGATTATCCAACAGTATTCGCTAAGAAATACTGATTCTATCCAGCAGAAGAGAGCCTTCCTTGCGGTGCAGGCTCTTTTATAGATTCCTTCCCACCCTGGTCCCCTCTACGTCATCATAGGCTGGGATTTGCCAAATTCTCTTGATTATGCGAGCTACCGTTGCCATGCCCCCCCTTGCTCTCCCTCGTCGCCGAGCAAGGCCAGCAGGTCGCCGACCTGCTGTTTTCGGCGACGAGCGAATTCCAGAGGCGTGACGTCACCCGTTTTTTGCTAGGTCCGGGTTCGTCGGCCTAGCGTCCGCTGTACTTGCCGCTTCGAATATGATTTTGGCTGTCATAGCCGTTCGATAATATAGTATCGAACTAGCGCATGTAACTATGTTACAATACCGACATAAAATATGGCGCACCCTGTATTTGTAAACATATCAAATTTAGTACAATATAATTTATTAACGATTCTAACTTTGATTGCGTTCTCGAGTCTTCTGACGAGGGACCATTCATTCTGACTTCTAGTTTAAAACTTCGACCCGACTTTCGGCCGACCCGGGGTCAATCGTTCAGGTTAATCTGAAAATTTAGACTGACTTCGGTAAATGGCAATAGCTGCATTTGCCGAAAGATGAAATGTTTTGTGTTTTTATCTCTTAATTCCAACTCAACCAAACAAATCAATCGTTACATCGGTTGCTAAGCAGGTCGGCTGCGCACTTTCACGAGCGAGCATTCGTGAGAGCGAGCGGCCCGGAGATCGCGTAACGACCTAATTTCCAGACTTAGGAATTTAACAACAATTTATAAATTAACAACATTTTATAATTTGCTATAAATGTAGCAATACTTAACTCCAAGCGAATAATGGACATACGACAAATAGGCATGGCTGTGAAGCGTCATACGTCGCAATCGAGAAAGAAACATCGTATACCATTTTTACAGGATGATCACGGGGTCCTTTCGACTCTATTATTCCGAAAGATTAATAAAAGTTACTATTACAATAACAATAAATCAATTCTTTAAAAAACTATCTAAAAAAGCACGGCGGTCGATCAAATTTTTTTACAATTTTTCCCCTGATTACTTTCGTTTCTCCCTAGAAATGCTATAAACTACCCCACCATAATTGCCTTCATCACGTATGTTTGTGAAGGGTCAAATAACCACGGTTTCATTATGTGACGGTCACTTGGGAGCATTTTTCCGCATCATTTTGTTTTACTTGACGAGAAAAAAGTCTTCTCGCTTTATAGTAGACAGAAAACTTTGATTATTCTACGAATTTCCGAGTAACCCAAAAAAAACCAATTACCGTGGTACCTCTACAAAAAGAAACACTATAAAATGAGCGTTTATTTACCTCAACTCTCGCGACGCTCCTAGATTGCTTCCTTTTTTCCTGCTGCAATATAATGTTCGACTACTTCAATTACGCAGTGACGTTATGCTGTCGTTTCCAGCCAACAAGAAAAGAGCAACATGCGACGCGTGCCGGTCTCCTGAAGTTGCCAAGGACCGACGAATACGGGAAGAAAGAAAACAGCTCTCCTCGCGTACTATCGAAGATACTCGTTTACTTCGTTCGACGGCTCACTAGACAATGCGGCAACAGTAACACGTCGCGTATTCTTTGAATATTAATTTTGATAATTCGCAGATGATGGTGCAGCGGAGCCTCGTTTCTTCACGTGGCACGAAAAGGGATGATGCCGAAGCATCGACCACCTCTGTGATATAGCCGTTGTTCTTTTTGTCGAAGCCTTACAGTTTTTTGGCCATTCTGCGTTGGCACGGGATGAAAGAAATCTTCCCGTGCGATGATTCAAATATTCGCTAAGTTCTCCGATGAGCGAAGGCTCTTCGATGTGTCGCTGTCTCTCATTCTCCCGTGAGGTGTTCGCTAAATAATAAGCTCCGATAAAATTAAAAAAAAGCAGTTCCTTATCGTTCGTTTGTCCGATCGTATCAACTGTGAATTCCATAGTTTTTCCGTACGTAACGAACCCTATGAGCCCCGAGGCAATCTCCCGGGTCGCTGGGTGGACAGAATTTATCTGCTGGCTAACTTTAACGAGGGGAAATTGCAACTTCGCAACAGTGCTACGAAATGCACTCTTACAATATATTGTACAGAGAATAATTGCTTTCTCTCGTATTCATTTAAATGGATAATGTGCGAGAGCTAGTCGCTAGTTTCTATAACGCATTCGGCGTTATATTGTAGAAACCTATTATGTGCTACAGTGTTCGGGTCACCATCAAAGCCAGTCTTCTAGTTGTGGAATAATGTTTACATTCGAGGAGACTACCACCTGGATCAAAAAGTTTTAGGACTTTATTCATAAAATCAAAAATACAAATTTATTTATCAAAATCGATATGGTCCCCTTCAAAGTACTCCATATCGACTGCAACGCACTTACGCCAGCGCTTGATCCAATCCTCGAAACACCGCTGGTACTCAATTTTCGGTATGTCCATCAGAGCCGTCTTCGATTTTTTCATGACATCCTCTCGGGTGCTGTAACGCGTTCCGCGAAGCAGTTTTCTAAATTGGTTGAACAGGAAGAAAATTCGTGTTGTTTTTGGTCAAAAACTCATGGATAAGGATCGCATTGTGCGGCGGTGCGTTATCGTGGTGCAAAATCCACGAGTTGTCTTCCCACAAATCTGGTCTTTTGTGGCGATTTGCTTCACGCAAACGTCTCATAATGCCCAAATAATACTCTTTGTTGACTGTTAGTTTTTCTGGCAAGAATTCATGATGCACAACACCGTTATAATCCATGAAAACCGTGATCATCGCCTTCTTTTTTGACTGAAAACGACGTGGTTTTTTTGGTCTCGGCTCCAGTGATGATCCGGTTCATAAATGTTGGGTCGGATTCGGCCTTGAAAATTCTGTCTTTCGCGATTTCAACGCGGTCCTTTTTTTGCATGAAATTAAGGTCTTTCGGAACCAGTTTTGCAGCGACACCTCTGAGACCCAAATCACTAACCAAAATGTCTTGAACGGAACCATAAGCGATGTTCAAGTCCTCTGCCAGTTCTCTGATGATCAATTTGGGGTTTTCGGCCAACATTTTTTTTTATTTTATCGATGTTTTCATCGGTTTTCGACGGCGACGGCCTGTCACTGCGTTCGTCATACTCGACCGACTCACGGCCACTTCTGAAGCGTTCGAACCACCGAAAAACGTTTGATCTCGTAAGGGTATCGTTGCCGAAACACTTCTCCAACATTTCCAAGGTCTGCGGACCGTTAAATCCGTTTTTCACACTAAATGTAATGCAAACTCGTTGATGCACAGTTGATTCCATTTTCAAACTTGTAAAAAATCGAAAACACGCACAAAGGTAAATGTACTCAATACAGCGTAACTTTTACAAATGCCAAGCTGTGATGCTGAATTTGGAGGGAAGTGTGAATGACGGATGTGGTAACCTAACAAAAAAAATTCCAATCGGGTAACTGAAAGCGCCACATGGTGGCCAGTTCTTAATTTTTTGATCAAGGTAGTATGTTGCTTGCATCCCCTGCTGTAGGGAAAATAAGGATTCTGCAGAACATGGGGCCTAGTGGGAAAACTGGCGGGGAGACCATATAAAACATTGGTGATCTTTATACTGTATCCGATATTTGGGGGTCTAATGAAGTAGTTTGAAAATTAATAGTATCAACCATGTTTTCGAATTTTATTACCTAAAGCATTGATCGAGAATTAGCTTGTCGTTAATCCCTAGTTTGCTAGTGGACTGTAATTTGTAATGAGAGGGTGAGTCGTGGAACGTGACAGGTGAAAAAAAAGGTGCCGCTTACGGTATTAAGACTTCGAATTATTCACACTAAATAACAAAAGTAAGCGCAGATTGTGATGAGCAGGTCCGTGCAGAGTCGATTATCGCTGATGATTCCTGGGGCGGCCAGACGAATCCATTGTTATATGACGAGATTTTCACCGATGAGCATTTATTACGTGCGCCCGATGCCGGCATAATTATTGTTTTCCATGTTTTTATGATCAGTACCACCCTAGTTTTTGTAGATGCGATAACCAAAGAAAAGTTAATAAAAAGATTGGTTATTCTTTTAAACTCGTGTATCCATTTGTCACAATTCTTTCCCTACCTTTCAACCAAAAAATAAATAAATGAAAAAAGCTGCTTGTTTTTCTTTATAACACCAAAATTATTCACAATAAAAAATATTTATTCATTCCTTTACGGAAATATTAATATAATCGCATAGTAGTTGCCGTAGAAATGATTTAATAATAATAATAATAATTTTTTAAAAAAGGCTGCGCCGGGTTTCGATTCGGCCACTCAGCGCTTACGAAGCGGAGACGTTGCCGACTACGCTACGCGCTCTTGTTAAAAATGATTTAACGCACAGAGTATATAGAGAGTATATAGACGCTCGGAAATTTTTAATATTTTATATCTCAAAAACGGCTGAGATGCGGGTCCTATTACTTCCACCTATTGCACCCCTGGGTGCAACCTACCTGTAAAAAAAATTTGGTCCAAATCGGTGTTTCACGTACCTGGAGGTCCCCTTGTTAGTCTCATATAATATATATATATACCATATATATATATGCCGGCATCGCCATTATAAGATATCGAGTCACGATTATTAGCGCGCATGGTGAGTGGTGGTAGAGTATATTTAATTAGATCATTAAGAGTTCCGTTCCCTTCGAATCCTCCTTTGCGTACGTTATTTGTTAGATTAACAATTATTACTCCCCCCTTCCATCTAGAAACCGAGGTAATAATTAAGTAGCCATTGAGTTCAGGAATTCGCGACTCTGAGATATATTCTCCCTCGTGCCACCCACACTAGCCAGTCCCAACCGTTGTCAAGTATAGCCTATTATTTCGAGTAAACGGAGCTACGCCGCACAGTAGACGCAGAGCCCGAAATCGTGGCAGAAAAGTCAGAAAAAAATTTTTACAATCGGGATATTTGAGCAGGCAGTCAGGTAGAGGACTAATGGCTGCGTTAAATTGTAAAAGGGGAACCTTTTTCACCGTATACCTTCGTCGCTGCGTCAGTTGGAAGTTAGCCTTCGAGACGAGTGTTCGCATCGCGCGCTGAACGAGCGAAAACTACCGTGACTTATAAAATCGATAACTTTAAAGTGAAGTGTTTTAAATCAATCCGGAGACATGGATATGACTTCTGGAGGTATGTAGAAGATATTTTTACATTGGTTGAGTTTAAAATAAATATGTAAATTATTGAAGTGTAGTATAAACTACTGCATAAATAAAGTGAAAGAATTTTGTAAACTTATATTTTCAACTATCCGAAAAGTTATACTTTCTGCCATATTCTGCGACAGCCACTGTCTAGGCCTTTAGTTTATTATATAAGCTTGCGAAATTAACAGGAATTAGCTGCCTAGAGCTGCCTAACTTTGTCTGTTATGGTTTTTGGCAACGTAAAACAGGCGGTTGCCGACCGTGCACGCGCGCGCGGCGCCATACGCCATGCCATGGGGCCATTGAACAGCTGCTACTTGAGCAATAGGACTATATCCATACATATACCATATATAATATATATATATATACATATATATATACAAAATACAAATTCAAGTAAATCATTTATATATCTATTTTTGTAGACATACAACAATACATATATATGTAAGTATATACTAAAGTAATTAATTTGAATCGTCACATTTTATTTATATTTGATACATTTTTATTATATATATAGGTATATATGGGGCATTCCACGCTAAATCGGACAGTTCAATTTTTTTCCCTTGATTTTGTCATATTTTCATGTACTCATCAAAAATCGGCTTCTGGTACATTTTGAGATGTTTTTGGTCACCCGTTCAAAAAATATTTGTTTATGTTTTTTTGCTCATAACTTCTTTCATAATAGTCTAAATTCAATTTTTTTTTCATAACTGTTGTTTTTTATGTACTTTTCAAAAAAATATACGAATAATTATTGCGGCTACTTATTTGTTACAATAATTAAAATTCATTAAAATTTTGATCTGATCCTTCAACACAAATTCTATACAATTTTATGTCTTTATTACAGGGTCCCATTACGAAGGAGTACATTTGACGAGGAAAGAATTATATCTTATTATAAAGGATAATTTGAACGATAATTTCGCTACGTTATTGTTTGGCTTTCTGATTCGCAATCAGTCACTTTCACAACCCGCGTATATCAATTTTGTTCAATTCAATTATAATAATTAAAATTCAAATAACTAATGCAAGTTATATATCATTGTATACGAAAACGTCATACTAAATAAGTAAATTATTTCATCCTTTTTTGAGTGGTACGGCAGGAGGGAGTTTTTTTGAAAATTTTTAATTTTTTTTAACATACTTGTCCGCCATATTGGATCAGCCATTTTGTTTACAATAATTTGGCTTTCGGATTCGTAATGAGCGACCCTCAAAACCCACATATAGCAGTTTTTGTCAAGATCGGACACCTTTTTAACATTCATGTCCGCCATATTGGATCGGCCATTTTGTTTACAATAATTTGGCTTTCGGATTCGTAATAAGCGACCCTAAAAACCCGCATATACCAATTTTTGTCAAGATCGGACACCTTTTTAACATCCATGTCCGCCATATTGGATCGGCCATTTTGTTTACAATAATTTAGCTTTCAGATTCGTAATCAGCGACCTTAAAAACTCCTGCATACCAATTTTCATTCCGATCGGAGGTTATTTGTATTTACTGCCACGATTTCGGGCTCTGCGTCCACTGTGCGCCGTCACGTAGCCGGCACCCAATATTTCAGTCAAGCTTTTTTCTATCATTTTGTTATCATTTATGTTATTTGAATTGAGTGCATCATTAGTTCAAGAACGCGTTGTACCTTGCCTCCCCCCACCGCGCCTTTTTAGAATGATTGCTATTATTTTGTTATATTATTCGTCCCCCTCTTTATTTTCGAGTTCGGTTATCTTCATAGTTCTTATTTCAACCCTATATTAGCTGATTAATTATATTTATTCTCTTTTTGGTTTTCTTTTGTTTTTTGTCACTTTGAATAGACCAGCATAGTTAGTTTACAGATTTAAGTGCCGCTGTTTTATTTTCTTTGTTGACCTGAACCCCTCCTCTAAGGCCTTACATACGAGTAGTATGTGTACACCTTTGCTTCATCCCACTCCTATCCCTACTCCTTCCCCCACCACGCGGCTACCCCCACCACCGCACTTTTCCACCGCCGCGCTACCCACTCTGCTTGACCAGTGTCGGTAACGTGGAGATGGTAAAGTAAGGTGGTGTGGGTACCTTGGTGAACAAAGAAGAGTAGAGATAAGAGCAGGATGGAGAAAAAGTGTACACATACTTGGAATAAAATTTTTAACTCACCCTTGTGTTGGCGGCATCTGCGACGACTCTCCAGAGTGACGGGCACAATATTTATTCCAATATTCCATGGCACACACATATGCACACACATGCTCTCTCTCTCTATCTCTCTCTCTCTCACTCACTCACTCACACACTCACTCACCCACGCATCAAAATCCACAGCTACGCGTCCGTGTAATATGGACTACCCGCACCCACGGAGCGTCGGCACCGTCAGGGGTACGCATCCGTAACCCGATTAGTACATTGTTACTGCACGTTTCCTTGATCCGATGTTGATCTCCGTCTTCGTCAATTAAATGTTCGAGGCTGAATACTGTACACTTCACGAGCAACACCGGTAACATACCAATCGGCGGCTCGGGGTGAAATAGGTGAGGCCAGTCGACGTATATCGATCCCTCGAAATCGACCAGCAACACCTCGCAGCACCCGTCATCACTCACGTCGACGATCTCCCTGCGCATAGCCCTTTGATGCCGCACAACTACACAACCCACTCCAACTCGCAAGACCTCGACCACAAAACGACTCCTCTCAATAAACTCCTGAATGTACATCCTGTCCAAATTATCCTCCAGTTCGGATAATGCTACGAAAATTTTGCCCATCCGCAGACACACGGTATTATCGCTGCTACCACATATTACCCGACACACAAAAGCTACCGATAGCTCCTCGTCTAGATACCTCGGATACATTTTCTTTTCGCGATTTAAACTTTCGTCGTGCACTGCTAAAGACAGACTGAATGCTCCGGATCATGCTGGCGGTGATCACAGCGTTTGAAGATAACAAACGCCCCTCTGAATCATAACTAGGTGTGCAGCGCTTTGAATGCAAAGTCAGTGGTTTTGCACGTGCGTACCGCTTTGCGCTGTGCTTCTCGTGAAGCGAATGCTCTGCAGTAAAAGACGCAGAATATGATACCGTACCGCGAGAGACCTCGATTATAATTTATATATAATTATAAAATAAGAGACACAGTAAACCGATGTATTTGTTTTTAATTAATCAATATTTCATTTAAATCACTTTACAGATATTTACCATCGTATGCAACATCCCTGCAAACACGGTAATCTTCGCTCGGAGACTCCTCCGCCGTTAAATTTATTTTTATCACTGTCTGATCGTCGAGAGGCAAAAGCATTGTAATATTCACGCACTAATCTGTCGTTTTTCGTTACATTATCGCTGAAGAGATTATTAAATCGCGACATGGTGAAGCCGCACGACATAAGATGTAGGAATACGATGCAAAATTGTCCCCACACATCCGACGTATTACTCTGTAGCTGCTTGAGGCCGTACCGATAGAACTTGCAGTTTCTGCGTAGTCGTGCGAGATGTTCGGTATAACCGGTGGTAGCCCGTAGCTATCAAAGTACATTCCTTTTCCATGATGGTTAACGTACATGGCGATCCAATGCTCTTCAGGTCCGTCGTGGTTATCCGTGTTAACTACGAGTCCGGCAGGTAACGACCATACACGAGGAATTCCGTCAGCCGGGTATACGCCAACGGTTGAAAGTGGTAGATACTGCAGACTCTCGTAGATTTGTCTTGTGTTCATGCTGAACACATAGTCAATGATTAAATGATGGCCGATACGCTTTGAAAGACGTATATATATGCAAAATTTATTTCACAGCATTGTCGATCGTGTCACGACTACATGATGAAGATTTCTCCTCTTTCTTATTCTCTTCCTCTTTGTCTGCTGACCAAACATCCATGTATGATTCTCCTTTGAACGGGTGCTCGCGAAGCCAATTTTTTATTTGGAAAACCTGGCGCATTGCACAATGCGAAGACGCTGTATCGTTTATCATAGCGTGTCTGATGCATTTTCGCAAAGATTTCGGCATAAATGTGTACGATGGGGCGCTCTCCTCATCCTCCAGGTTGGAAATGTCACGACTCGTGATATCGCAAAGAAGTGTAGCCTTCTCATGACCGCGAGTATAGATACGTCTTGATTTTCGCGAAATTTCACGCAAGTTAGCGTATGCTTGTTTACAGCTCACATCGCCCTCGTACCATTCCAGACCGTGAAAATATTTTGAAAGAAAATTATTCTGGCTTCTCGAATGCTGTGGTAATTCGGCAAAGTGACACGGCGGTGCGACGATCCAATGAGCAGAGTACGGTCTATCCAATGCTACCACGGCAATTTCTTTGGGAATAAATTCCGAGTCTTTACCACGCATTCCCTGTATATCCACGACGATATCCATTTTCACGTCTAATCCGTACAGATGCTTGAGTTCGACTGATTAGTTACTAACAGACACGCTTCTACGTTTCTTAACATGAAATAATTTTATGCCGACATCAGCACATTTTTCGCTTATCTGGTAAAATCCACCATTACTTGCCGAGAGGCATCAATTTCAAGGACATTATCATATTCCGCGTAGACTGCACAATTTATCGTTGAAGCAAGCGCATCCTCAAATCGTACCTCTATTCTCACACTACCGTGCTTTATTAAATTCCAATGTGTATTGCTGTTCGCCGAAAGATCGGGTGTCAAATCAAAAGCAAACAGACAGTATCCATCGCGATAATTATCGCGATCGATCGAATTACCGTCGTTCAAGAAATGTATTTCAGTTCCCGAAAACAACGTTTGAAAAGCATCCACACATAGATGATTTTTCGTGAAATCAGGTTATAACTCTTTCGAAAGTATTTGAGCACCATCTCCATACAACGAGAGATAATTTATCTTGTAATTTTGGAAATTGAATGGATTCATACTGAAGTCGCCGTTAAACGCCTTGTTATCGACAAAACCGATAATTATACGCTTCGGCAATTGACCAAACACGATGTTATCGACAGTCTCTCCATGAAGACCAGAGTGTATTGAAACGGCTTTTACCTCGACTCTCGTAAGAGGATATTTAGCCGTAGATTTTGCCAGAGTTCTAGCATGCGAGAGCAGAACACCAGGAGCTATTTTTGTTCTACGAACGAGAAGCGATGCCTCGAGAATCTTTAAGCCGCATTGACCATTCTTTGTATCCCCCACAAGACAAAATGAATCTCTAGATCGCACCAACCGTAGTCGCATCTCGACGTCGTTTAATAGGAACCGCTCCTGATTGAATATATCGCAATGCAGATGACCGAGCAAGTCTACAGTTTTTTCGACATTTAAAAATTGTTTTCTCTTCACAAGACCCGTATTTTCCGATGTTATATCATCCATTTTTCCAGGGGTATCGTCGTACCAGAGAACGCTCGTGAGATACGAATTTTTTGCTGCTGGACCGTAATTCAAAAGTGTTTCTATGTACGCTCGATAAGCGTTGGCATTATTTGGAGGTGAAACTAATTTTTGATTCAGGTATACATCCACCTGATTAAACATAGAATGCAAGAGATTGTTTACAGGGCCGGCACTTACTTTCGACGATGTGCCCGCGGCAATTTCCGTAGTAGTATCATAGGAGATGGTATTTTCACTCTCAGACTAAGCATAGTATGCGCGAGATCGATATACTCATCGCCCTGTCCAGGAATAACAAATTCAATCGGTGAATCATCTGTTAGCGAAGATATTGGTTTGTAATACACCCCATTGGAGCCTTCGATAGTAGTTTGCGTCGGTGGGAGTGAAAATAATTTAAGTTCCGATTTAAGACACTCGCACGAGTGCGCGTGTAGAAAAGCCATCTTGTTTCAGCTATCCAAAAATATCTGCAACTGTTCGTTGACGAGTCTTCTTCTGCTTCTTATTCTTATTATTCTTCTTCTTCTTCATTACCTTTCTCTTTATTACACTTTTATTTTTACGGGAGATACGTCGTGGTTTACGTTCGTTCGATGAATGAGGAGTTCGTGAAATTTTGCGCTTTTTATAACCAGAACCCCGCATGAGAGTGTCAATTTTTTCAGAGGCTTTGCGTTCGAGATTACTGCCTGATTCTCGCGCTCTCTCGCGAATAGCATCTTTCACAGCTATATTTCTATCGAGGATATCACCGGCTACGTTTACACCGGCGCGCAACGCCTCTTTTCCAACTGCTTTAGCGCCCTTCTTTAAAAGTGGTAACACTCGACGAAACAGGCCCCCGAGAAAGCTGCCGATACCGTGTCCTCGTTGATTAGGTGTTCCGATATAAACATGGCTAATGCCGCCGTACCCGCGACGACCCCATCTGTGCCGCACACTGTCAATATCATCCATAGTGGTGTAATCAATCGTGGGACCTTTTAAAATGTAGTGTCACAGTCAACGTTCCCTGCTCGAATGGTATAGGATCCCCAAATTCGTCTCTTATATCGATCTCGATAGTGTGTAAATTATTGCGCAAGAGAGGTATATATCGTGGCGTTGAAAACGATTTAATTTTTATCGAACCATACTGACAGTCATCAGTATCAATGGAAACAACTCGTAAGAGGGGTGTTTGTACATCGCCTGTAATATAGCTCTCGCAGATATCTGTGTATAGAAACATGCTGCCCGGTATAGCACCGGTGAGAGATGCAGGCCTCGACCCTGTGTGTTCGCAATGCGGTTCTATTCTCTTCCGACAATCCTAGTAGCCTTGCGATAGCGGGCGATACGCGAAAGTCGTGGTAGCGTAGATCGTAGCATACGCGCGCCATCTCGACCTGCCCGCTCGGAAGCGATTTAAAGCGCAAATGACCGGCCACGTGAGGTAACTTATTTTTACTCTCCAAAAGAGCGTCTATAGAGCGATATACACCAGGTGCTACTTGGTCTCTATCAGCGCGTCTCCGTGTTAAAAGATTTAAACCCGGTAAATCATAATCACTATCCTCAAAAGTTAAGAGATTTCCTACAGTAGAAACATGTAAAAGAGTCATCGGATAAGCAATTTCCACAAGAGAAACAGACCATTCTCCGTGCAAGCGTATCTGATGCGGTAGTTTTGTAATAAATTTCGTCGTCGTATTATTCGTATTGAAATACTGCATACTACTGTTGCTCCGTAGTACGACAAAGAAAGAGCTATCCTTGGAGCTCATATTTATCAAGGACGATGATCCCGAGCGTTCTTCTTCTTCTTTGTCCTCTTCTTCTCTTTCGTCTTCTCAGATGACGGAGGCACTCGTACTCGTGATAATTCTGCCTCGTAGAAAATACCGTCGATAGTCTCGTTATTCAGATCGTGCAAAATATACATGAATGGTTCTCGATTCACTGATATTCGTTGAATCTTGAATAATTCGTTACTCCAACCACGCTCATATCCTTTCACGAAAGCTGCTTTAGCTGTACTGATACGTACCAAGTCACCGACGCTGTATTTAGGCTTTTTAATTTTTTTCGCGTTACGCTCGTAACGCCGTGCTAAATTGTCTCGGGCTATAGAGGCATTTTCGAGGGTTACTTCGCTCGGAAGAATACGCGTTCCGCTGTGTCTAGTGTGATTATAAGCATATAAAAATTTTTGTAAAACATCGATGTAACGCTTATTTCGCGTGTATGTAAAGTAGCGCCACATTCGCTCTTTTATTGTTCGATTAAAGCGTCCGGCAATCGACACTTTTATATCAGGGTTACGAGCAGCGCGAAAATCGATATTTTTTTTCTTGAGAATTTGCTGAAACGGAGCGCCGATAAATTCTTTGCCGCGATCAGTTTGCAATTGCTGTGGGCGACGATTGTTACTGCGTGCGAGTATGCGTGTGACACCGCGGGCCACGTTTGCGCTCGTTTTGTCACGCAAAGCCTCGACCCACGCGTATTTGCTCAACACATCGATAACAACAAGCAGATACGCGTACCCATCGTTGTACGTGGCTATCGAGCGAAGATCAGCTAAATCAACCTCTCATACATCGTCTATATTACTCACGCTATACGTACGACGAGGAAATCGTCGTCGTACGAGGCGATGCATGTTATATGAATCCTGTGTCTCGAGCCATGGTAAAACATTTTTTCGCACTACTCTTCGATCCACCTGGGCCAAATTTTTTGCTCGAGAATAGGAAGCAGGATGAGCGGTGTCATAATAGATTTTTTGAAGAATTTTCATAATTTTAGGGATGACCAGTTAAATGGATTCTTTTTCTTTTTTTTTTAACTGTGTGGGGGGTCGATATTCTGCTTATGCAATGTTTTGCAATTGTTCGTCCTCTTCTTCATCCCCCTCCTCCCTCTCGATGATGTCGTTTTCAGCCGTGAGCATTAAATCTCTGTTTGAGTGTGCGGTCTCGGCCTCGTTGTTGTTGTTGCTACTGTTGCTGCTGTTGCTGCTGCTACTATCGTTATCGCGTGGTAAAATAAGACGCCGCTGTGGTGTCGAGGATGATGTAGGTGTAGGCTCGTGTAGTAACTCGGGATTGCCGATAAATTCGCGTGGCATCTGTATCGCTCGCAGGAGTTTGGCAAAGTGAGATCGTCCGATGGGTTTCTCGCGTTTTCTAGCTCGCATAGCATCGTTAACAAGATCAACGATCAATGTCGTTTCCAATATCAAATTCCAATGAATTTGAAATTCTTCTGCTGTCTATGGAAACAACACTGTTACGATCCCATGTTATTTTTTTACCAACGGCGCTGCGATGCAAATTGCGAAGCAACGATATTGCTTTAGATTAAAATTTTTTTGGTACGCTATCGATAATAAGTGTGTCATTGAGTCGAGATTTAACTTTGTTCATTAAAACGTCGTCGGATTTATTCTCGTGGCTATCGAGTATTGCTATTTTTCGTTTTGATGAAATATTCGGTACTGCATTATCGTACTCGACCATGTGAAGATAACGCTGTAAAACCTGCTAGTACGCTATCCATTTCTCTCTCTCGCTCTTGTACGAATGAGAGTTTAGAATTTCACTCAGCTCAGAGTCGAGGCGCGATAATGGCGTACCGGTAGTCTGTACGGAAGGCAACGGGTCTGCACTTGTAGTGGTGGCGAGTCCAGCGAGACGGTGTATGTTATCATGAGGAATAAGTACCATCTTTCTGGCATATTCCATGTCTCGTGTAGGTCAAGACAGGCACAAGAAGCAACTTGAGAAATCCGACACAGTGCTCGACGATGATCTTCCTCTTACCGCTTTTATTTCCCCTTTTGGCGGGTAGTCGTCGAAGAATTGTCGCGTGCCTCCGAAGATGATTCTTTTGCACGTTGTTCAGACTCACGTTTCCCTGTAAAACGTTTAGAGCACACTCGCATATACAGCGTACGAGCGCTACATCTGCTTTGCGCAAAATTGCACGTCGTTGCTCTTGCTTCAGATAACACAGCGCTTGCAATATAATTATTTGCTTTTTATCGAGAGGTCCGCGCAACGCCATTACAAGCGCATTACTGGTACATCGCGCGTCGCATCGCGAACTTTTATTGCTTTTTGAGGCATGTAAACGTAATGGTATTGGTCATCGGGAAATATACAGGCGCGAACTCGACCATTATCAGGCGTCGATTGTTTCAAGTCGAATAATAGATAGCCGTGCGGTGCGGCTGTTGCATCGAAATATACCTCCTGCAAAAATCACGGATTCTCTGGACATACCTGACGGGCTAGGTGCTGAATTTGCGCGCGATCTCGCGGATTTTTGATGACAACGATATAATTAGCGTTTAAGGAGATATCGCGCTGCCCGTGACCCTGATGGAAGAGATTTTGCGTGATGAAAATGACACTAAGATTTTTATAATGGCTACCCTTGGTGAAAAGATCGACCACAGTATTGTTGGATGCCTCGCGCATTAGATCGTCAATGACCACAAGTTTAGGTATTGTATCATTCGAGTAGTCTACTGCTTGCGGTAAACCCTCGCGAAATTCGATTTTATCACCGGACTGCTACTCTGAGTAATAAAAAAGTCTACGCTCGAACGGGACATCCGTCATTTCGCGCATGTATTTAAAGAATTTTTTCACAAAATATGTTTTACCACAACCCGTAGGACCGCTCATCACAGCTGTCCATGGATGTTACCAACGTGTATCCATATCGATAAGTGTCTATCAAAATCAATCAGCTGACTCTTAAATAAGCTTATACCGCGGCGGCGGCAGCCGCGGCATCAGCTATTTTCGCGGCCTTAACGAGCTGATAAGGCGCGGCGCGCTTCCACTAGCCGATGAGGCGCGGGCCCGCGGTATAAGCTGGTGTTTACGCTGTATGTAAATTAAATAACGATAGTTTTATATTTCTCACAAATAAAGCAATATTTTTATTTCACTATGCATACATCTCTATGTGCAAATTTTACGAATCATCAAATTCTAAACAGCAATATTATATCCACGGATGTAGCACGAGAAAGTCAGAACAAAAGGAAACACTCGATAAGAAAGACGGGACAAAAGGAATCAACGATGAGAAAGTCAGAACAAAAGGGAACGGTAGAGAGATAGCAGCTACTGCTACAAGTAGCAGCACAAAAAGAACGAGCCGACAACGGTTTTATACATAATAAATCAATTTTTTTTTTAATGTATTGTGCACAGTATATATGATACATGAAATTAGACAAAAAGATTATTTTTAAATATCGCGAATTCAACCGTAAAACTATATACTTTTTTGCGTTATACTAATTAGCGTATTTCACAATAGCCGTACGGTACAGTAGAGTACATCCCGTGCCGCTTTCGCTTTGTGTTAATAGGTTCGCATGATTTCGTTTCTTTACGCGTTACTACATGATGAAATTTCGTACGTCGAATAGCGTCGAATTTAAAAATAATAGGTACGCTCCTTGCTCCTATCACGAAAGATCGTAATGCGTTATAATTTACGTGACGGCTATTCGCAAAGTTTAGCGTGATACCCTTTACTTTACATTTTTCCATAATCGTACCGTCAGGTTTACGAACAATGTATGCGTAAAATTTTGGTCCTCCCGAAACGAACGAAGTTATATAACTACCAGGCCCGTATTCGCTTAATTCATCCGTAAGATCTCCTAGAAATTGACCGATTGGCGGCTCATACTCGTTACCACCGGGGCGGCTCATACTCGTTACTACCGGGGCGACTCACATAAATACAGGAGTCCGTATCGCAGTACAATATTCGTCGCCCGAGCCCCTCAAGATAACTGTATAATTTTAGGCGTGCCTGTGCCGTCGTGTATGCTGCAATCACGGCATTTGATGTCGGGGATCGTTGGATAGCATCGCGGTTGCTCACATAGTTTACATACATAATCTTGTGATTAACCGGTAGCATCCCCGTCACCTCAATCTCCGGACTCGTTAGTAAATTCATTAGGTCCGCGCGCGTGAAAACGATAACGGTTTTCGTGAGATTCTCTCGTTGACCAAACTTTCCCCAGAATCAATTAAGAGTCAATTTTGCGAGTGAACGTAAGCCCGGATTTGGCTGCAAAGCACTTCGCTCGAGATATACACCCTCAGACTCCTTGTACAATGCTATAAAACGCTATATTGCTTCCTTGTCATCGTTACACTCTGTTGGCGGCCCACTCGCCTCCTGTTTTATTTGTAGGAATGTATCGATGTACTCGGCAAAATGACCGCCTCGTCGCGTTGTCAAGTCATACTGCGTAACAACGTATTGCCAAATTTCATAGATACACGTCACCTTATATCCGAGCGACACAGCTTTTCTCAGTTCGTCCACGACCCATGTGCCGTGAAACGCTCGCTCAGTCGTGTCATCGCGTGTACAAACCTCCGATATGTCTATATCTGTACAGCACGTTCTACACAGGGGGAACAGTAGTTTCCTATGCATGCGAACAGGCAGTACAGGGATATACAAATCGCGCGGTGCCACCACGGTACACTTCACGACACCCTCGACGACACTTAGATCGTTTTCAAGTCCTACGAGTTCTCGACACTCGTCACCTACGTACAATTCTGGGTGTCCAACGGGATATTTTCCATTCTTACACACCCATGGATACAGCGAGCAAACATCCACATAGCGTATCTGCTCCCCATTCGCGACGTCGTACAAGCTCACAAAATTTTCCGTTCGACTGCCAAAAAATGCACCGCGTGGGTCGAGAGGCGCCTGCTTGACTATGGCGTGATTTTTCACGTATATCGACATTTCTTCGTTACTCTCGAGTAATCTGTCAAAATCGCATTCCCATATTTCGGTTAGAGTGTACCCTTTCGATCTGATTCACCCGGAAATAAGAACGGTACGTTCGTATCGCTCATCCATTGTATCGCCGAATTTAGTTAGAGCATCTCTATTCACGCGACAACATCGCGGACATCCATGCCAAAAGCAGCCGTGAAATTGAAGAACGTGATGGACCCCCGCATCCACGTAGTAACCGTCGACAGCCAGTAGGCCGGCCGGAGGGCGATACTCTCTCGTGCGTCCAGCATGAGCGATAACACAGTTGCGCTCACGCTCGAGCCATACGAACCATACGACGGCCTTGCGCGATTGCTTATCGCCCCAGCGATACCCCCTGGCGGTAACACCGCAATGCGATCTTTCTGTAGAAAATTCTTTCGAAATACTCTCATACATACTGATGCTATCGTACATGCTTCTGTAAAGGGGCACACGCTCCCGCAACGTATAAGTAACTCTCGAAAAGCTAAACACGCTCGTTTCAAAACCGTAACATCTGTACGACAATATTGCACAAATTGCGTCGCAAAATCGAATTTATAATCTACGCGACTCGATTCTTCCTCATACCATTTTAAAAAGCGCTCGCGATCCGCTGAGAACATGGTATCGGGTGAGTAAAAATGCCAAGCAGTCAGAGGACCTGAGTAATTCTGATATTCTGGTGTGTTGAATAGACGGGGAAATGTACCTTTTGCCACCTCATCAGCGAAACCAAAGGCCTTAGGTAAAGCGCTAACTGCCATGGGTAAATAGTTTAGACTATCGAGAAAAACGACATCGCCAATTTTCATCGAGACAATCTTCGTACCATTTGACACCATCGTCTGTGTAGCTCGCCCGTACGTATTTGACCGCGTTCGGCATGCGCACGGGCTGTGACAAGGGATAGTTGTAGACACAAATTATCGCGATTACTTATGCGTAAAATTGACTTTTTTGCTATAGACTCGTGTGTAGTACCCACACCGGCTCCTTCGAAACCTCGTACTATACATGTGGTCATTCTACATGTACCAACGTCTATTCAAAATTCGCGCGCACTCTGACCTACACTATTAATTAGTCGCCATATATCGTGAGGAACGATGTCACGAGCTGGTCGAAATGATAACCATACAGGTCCTTGTACGAAAGACGGTACGCTCAGAGTCATACCCACATAATCATGTCCTTCGCACGATTCTGTAAGGCGTGTGAGAACATCTCGTACACCTTCCTCGAACCATGATCAGATGATCGATACCGACCGGTGGCTGACGAAAATAAAAATCTGTCTCTTGACCCTGCATCCTAAAGCGTGGAAAATAGCGTCTTTGCTCGTTGTCGATACCGAAACGTTCACCAGGAGGCAAAATCACCACTCCGTGCAGCGGTCCTTCCATCGCCAGTCTGTCCAGCTGCAAGCATAATTAAACCATTTATTAGAATTTTTATTTCATTTACTTTAAATTTTTGTTTGTCGCTAGCTATATACTATGTATATTATTCGTGTAACGTAAGAATTACAAACTTATATTTGTTTCTAGTCCTCGAATCCAGCGACTGCACCCGGGAACCGCCGACGCATTTCGTAAACCAACTCGATTGTCGGCGGTCTCGGCACAGTGAATCGTGCAAAGCGAAAAACGTTTGAGTCCGACTCGTACCCTGTTTTTTCATTTTACTATTATTATCCTCGTAATTTTGTTATTTTTTCAGCATAATTGTATTATTAAAAGCTTACCTGAATCTACCGGGTCCTCCTTCTCCTCCTCCTCCTTCTCCTCCTCCTCCTCCTCGTTTTCGTCCTGCTCCACCTCTTCTTCTTCTTTTTCTTCTTCCTCGTCGCCTGTATTACTGTTGGTATCATCGTTTGAACTGTATTGTCGCGATGGACCTGCGACGGCTCCATTTGGTTCTCTCGCAGGGCCTGCCATAAAAAGACCGTTTGTTGGTTTATAACCGCAGAATGGCTGGGTAAAATTTATCCAACGATTCCCTGTGGAGCTGTCACCATCGTTGTCCCTGCTATGATCATCTGAATCGGTTGTACCCTCCTCATCGAAATCATAGGTGTCGGTTCCCATTTCTTCGTCTTCATACCGTTGAACTATATAAAAATCTTATGAAATAAAGGAAATAAAATAAAAGTAATTGGCGCTGTATATTACTTACGTCTTTCATTGAGTATGGGTTGCAGAGCAGGCTTATTCAGCCAACCACGTCGACGAATAACACGCACCACCGAATCAATAATTATTTGATTATCAAACAATCCTATATTATACGCGTCAACTAAATCGCGCTGATGACACTCGCACAGCATACCGCGAATTTTACGAACAACCGCCTCTGTCGGAAGTTTCCATAGGGTGATCTGTAAATTTATTCTCCCCCACCGCGAACGCAACGACGGTCTACGCTTCAATATAAACTCTATCAATTTTCTTATCAATGAGCGCTTTACCACTCTGACCATGATTGTGCTGCTAGAGTAGTAGTAGTAGTAGTAGTAGTAACCACAGTAAATCAGACAATTAACTAGAGAATTTTCAAAGCGGCTCACTTTTATATATATTCCTTTAACAAGCTCTTTCTCTCTTTCTCTCTCTCTCTCTCTCTCTCTCTCTGCATATACTGCAGCGATATAATGAATATGGCTAACCAAGAAGATGGCCGCACGCGATCACTTTACAAAAGCAAGACCTAGGGAAATATTTAGCGATGGTGATGTACTTAGTTATCGAGTTTCGCTGATGAAAGTCATATTGTTTTCATCTAATTTCAAGGCACTCGGCCATGAGGAAAATCATCAAATTTCGTCGACGAATATTATTTAGTTTTCATGACACATCTTATCTGTATGGCGAGGTGTGCGTGTGCACATAGGTGTGCGAGAGTATGCAAGAGTTTTGGAATATATTTGCTGCTGCTGCTGTTACTAGGCTGTTGAGGAAAATGCAACAAATGTCAAAGGATATTGACTAGCAATTTTCACCCGTATGATTTGCAGTATCAAAAGAAGAGGCGATGCAACTAGATGGTGGGGGAAATTTATATAAAACGGAGTATGAACACCATCGACGATTCATTTGAAAAGTTACAGTCTACACGAAAGCAATAAAAATGGCAAATAACGGTGCTACGTCTCACGCGATATCGTCATATATAGCGAATCCCGTTATATACGGTTTAAATAAATCATTTGGTAAAATAATCGTCGCCGGGCTCGAGTTGAACTCTACGTGTACTCTTACACCAGTGGTGAAAATATTGTCGAAACTTTTACCGGAATTACACTCAGTGTGGACCAGTGGCGAGAGTTTAAAAGTGATTTTTCTCGCGTACAACAATATTTCGAAGCTCATGGGACTGATGCCGAGAAAATGTGTAATACCCGCATAGAGCACACAACGCATTACACACTTTTAACCTCGTGTTACCAGCACAGAGCTGTGTCATTTGGTAAAATAAGCGGTAGCGCTAATGAGGAATACGAGAATCAAGAGGAATCTGGAGAATCGAAACGGAAACGCTTCCGAAAATACTCTCCAAACATTGTTCTTCAGGCTCTAGAGAGCAAAAGTGAAACGATTCAACGGTGTATGAACGAGGTGGTATCATATGTCCGTGAAAAGATAGTTGTCAGTGAAATGCCTCGTGCAGCAGCGTATGAGATCATCGGTTCCAAGGAATTCTTTGAAGAAGCGCTCGAGCACATCGCGATCTTGCTAACGACGGAGGATACGGAGTTTATGAAAATTATTTTGTCCGAAATAATTGTGCTGTTTCGTGGTCACATCGCTGATCATGCATAGGGTGTTGCGTTGCGAATGCAATTATTCTCCGTATGTGCAGCTATTTGTGATAAAGACACTGTTGTAAATAATTGTATATAGTGTACATTTCGCTGGAAATATTATAAAGTATACACCGATGTCAGTCACGGTGAGAGAGAGAGAGAGAGAGAGAGAGAGAGAGTCCTAAAACCGAAGCATCAGCAAAGGTCTGCGATAGAAAGAAGACGGAGCGCTCGTCTCTGTTTCATTAACACAGCAGATCATGGAATACGTGCCAATGTCGATTAGTAGCAAAGCAGCAGAGCTTGGTAAGTAAAAAATATATTAGGTGTGGGAATGAGTTCCCGCTGTTTTTACTTAGATGTCGTTAGTAGCTCTGCCTTCATTTTATTTAATCGGGCAATACATGTTCTTTGAAGGTTAGATGTCAAGCTTCAATAATCACTAGTGACATTTGTTCAGAACATAAACATCAATTTTTTGCGTCTCATTGAAAATGTCGAATTTTGTGCCAAAAAAACAGCATTTGCGGGAAGTTTTACTTCATTATTTTTTGTTAAAGAAAAGTGCAGCGGAAACGCATCGGTTGCTCGTAGAAGCTTATGGTAAGCATGCTCCATCGAATACAACCTGCAGAGACTGGTTCCGACGATTCAAAGATGGTGATTTCGAAGTAGGAGACAAGAAACGTGAAGGCGGACCAAAACGTTTGAAGATGCACAATTGGAAGTATTGCTGGATGAAGATCCATGTCAGACCGAAAAATTATTGTTAGAACAGTTGAATGTGGACCGCTCTACTATTGGCAAACGTTTACATGCATTGGGATTCGTTCGCAAGTTCGGAAATTGGGTCCCACACGAATTGAAAGAACGGGACATCGAGCGCCGAAAAACCATCTGCGAACTCTTGCTTCAACGCCAGCAAAGAAAGGGTTTTTTACATCGGATCATCACTGGAGATGAAAAGTGGATTCGATACGGCAATCCGAAGCGCAAACCAGCATGGGTCAAGCCAGGCGAACCGGGACTATCGACGCCAAAAGCAAATATTCATGGAAGTAAGGTTATGTTGTGCATAGGGTGGGATCAGAGCGGCGTCGTGTACTACGAGCTGCTGAAACAGGACGAAACCATCCCTGGGGATCGTTACCGACGACAACTGATCCGTTTGAAGCAAGCTCTGGGTCGAAAACGGCCGAAATGGGACAATCGGCATGACAAGCTGATTTTGCAGCACGACAACGCTCGGACACACGTTGCTTTAGTTGTCAAGAACTACTTGGAGGGGCAGAACTGGGAGATTCTACCCCACCCGCCGTATTCACCAGACATTGCTCATTCAGACTACCACTTGTTCCGGTCGATGCAGTCAGCCCTGGCAGAGCAGCACTTCACATCATACGAAGATGCCAAAAAATGGGTCGATGACTGGATTGCTTCCAAGGAACCGGAGTTCTTCTGTCGCGGAATTCGTTTATTGCCCGAAAGATGGGCGAAGGTTGCAGCTGCCGATGGAGCATACTTTATATAAACCAGTCATTCGTTTTCGATTCAAACAAACGTCTTTTATTTCACCAAAAAACAGCGGGAACTCATTCCCACACCCAATAAAATAATTTAAAAATCGCAATTTTAAATTGTGTAATATTTATGTTTAATTATAAAAAATAATGTCTTGCAGAGCAAACAGCCCCTGCATATGAGCCGACACCGAGGGTTCGTTATTCGTGTTACGGAGAGCGAGAGGAGGATACATATACTGTACAGATAGAGCTAACTTCGGGAAAGAAAAGTGTCACTCGACATCCTCATCCACAGTTGTCGTCGGTGGCAGAAGATCATCAACGCTGCCAACTTTGTATAATGAGGCGTGGCATATCGGGTAAGACAATATCGATTATTCTGTACACGATGTTTTCTATTGATCAGTGCGTTCAATTAAATATGTAGTTGTTTCATTCTTTTTTCAGAAGTACACTATGATGACAACACCCACAGCGAAAAATAATTTAAAAGCGATATTACGAGTGATAATACAAATTAATTCCATATAGCGATAAAAATAAAATTAACGGTGAAGGAATCTCCGAGCGTGGATTACCGTGTTTGCAGGGCTGTTGCATACGACGGTAAATGTGTAAAGTGCTTTCCATAAAATATTGATTAATTTAAAAAATACCTGATCTTACTGTGTCTCTTATTTTTATAGCATAATAATTAGCGAATTATAATTGAAGTCTTTCTCTCTCTCTCTCTCTCTCTCTCTCTCTCTCTCTCTCTCTCTCTCTCTCTGTGGAGGATCATATTCTATATCTTTTACTCCAGAGCAAGCGCTTTGCGAGGAGCACAGCGCAGGGCTATGCATGCTCGAAAACCGCTTTCGTTGCATTCAAAGTGATGGATACCTAGTTATGATTCATAGGAGGCTGTTATCTTTATGTCCGTGATACTCTCTAGCAGCATCTCGAGCATTTAGTCTGTCTTTGGCATCCTACTTGCAAACAATGCAAGAAATTCAAAAAATTTTAAAAATTTTGAAATTCGAAAAATTTCAAAAATCGGCTCAGCAGACTATAACTACATCTTTATTTTACAAGAATTTTTTACGTTTTGCAAATCTATCAACATTTCAAGAAGAAATGATGCAGACCGTGGAGCAACTTTTTTTCATAGTGCTTCGAGAAACGTGATTTTTTATGTTGTAATTTTTGAAAAAAAAAAATGGAATAAATTTTTTTACAAAGTTTAAATACTAATAAACAATGTGTAAAAATTATTTTTATTAATTTCTATTGCTATCTATTCTAAAAACAGTTTTTTTTTAGCGCGTTTTAGGCACTGCTGGACGTATGTAAGGCTTTAATTAAGAGATTTGATCACAATGTTTATTATTGCGATAATCATTTCATCATGCGAAAAGGTAGTGAGGTACATTAAGACCAAGATTTTTGGGGTTCAGTGGGACATTAAAAAAATTATACATAGGTTAGCGTGTTGAATGCGAAGTAGGTGAGTGGTATGAAAGGGTCATTGTCAGTTTCATTATTAAAAATGTAGTTATACTGCCTGAAAGTGATTTTTCCGTATTCAATAGGTTGTGAATTCTTATTTGCCCGTCCACGGTGCTAATAGCCGCAAAGCGGTGGCACCTCATGGGCGCTCGCATGCTACTTTCATCAGTCGGACGGGCTGCTGGGTGGTAGCTCCACGCAGACACTTATAGTTCATGTGGTAGGCGACGCTCGCGCCACAGGGGAGCAGTAGAGGGAAGCGGTACCGTTGTTGGCCCGTGGCGGTTGGAGACTCTGTAATCTTTCTTCTCTTGTTGGAATGCCGTAACGTACGCCCTGTCTGCATCACAACGTGGTCGTCTCATCGAGTATTTCTCAGATGGATATTCCCAAGTGCTCACATCTCGGACTCATTTTGTTCTGCTCGATTCACAGACATTTGAATCCAAGTAAAAAGCTGGGATTAATTGGTGATGCTATTTATACGTGCATCACATTCTCGGTCTTACCGCTTGGTGTTTCTCGCTTCACGCCGATCCACACACATCGAAAAGCGTACAAAGATTTTTTTGCGCTCCAATAAATATAATTGTGTGTCGCTTGGTTTCAACATTTTACTTACATATATTTCAGCGGTCAATTTGTTTAATAGTTTAATAAAATCGAAGGCTTTATTGTGGTAAGCATCACGCCATTTTATTTACCACCTGCCGCGTTCCACGACTCACTCTTATCATAAATTATAGTCCGCAAATTCTCCAGTGCACAACAACAAGCTAAATCTCGAACACAATACAAGTATCCATCCTTGACAAGATAGAAAAGGAAATCTATTAATGTCATAGGAACTTTTGATAAAAAAAGATGTAACGTACTGTTGAACAAAAACAAAAATGTTTTAAATCTAAATTTGTACCCATGAACACACTCATAATGCAGTTTTAGACTATATGTGCTACTGTACCGGAAGGCTTGTCCCATTTATCTCCATTGGTGAGGTACCCTATTGAGCATTCAGAGAAATCTAAATTTATGCGGATTATATTGTGAATTATGTAGTTAAATACATATACATAAATGCGCATGGAATCTATAACTGCTTCCAGATTATTAGGATACCATTGATGATCGAAAACTTGTTACATGAAATAAATGAATAGAAATTTTACATAACTGACATTCACCTTGCTATGAGGATTTAGCAGATTTTACTTGTCTTTCGACCATGTTGCGAAAAGGATTCGCGGAACTCTCGAGGTATTAAGTCAATCTAATGACAATCGTTTGAAACTGAATGCACTGGTCCCTACTGCGTTTTCACTGAAGATGTAATGTGAATTACACTCGTGACGCACCATGATTTGCTGGAATAATTAACGTTGTGTTAAGGTGACGTTGCACAGTGTGGTCGGTGACAAAAGATGCATTGATGTTTTTTCAAGGGTACCGGATATTTCTGGGGAAAAGCAATTATGATCTCGCTACGTCTATCGCATCAGCAGTGGAAGACTTTTTTCATTAAAAAATAGGTGCATACCTAACTATGGATAAAGTTATATAATATCCGGCTGTATCATCTATCATAAAGTAAAATCTTGTTACTTTATTAATTTAATCGTAATTATACGCTTTTCTCTTCGAAAAAGCTTACCTTTTGGCTGATAAGGGATACGACGTGTGGCTGGGAAATGCACGAGGGAATACCTACTCCCGAGCTCATACTACACTCTCCGTGAGTGATTCGAAATTCTGGGACTTCAGGTAATATTCGTCTCAACGTTTCCCAGAATATTGATCGTTGCTTTATACTCATCTTATTACTAATTCACTACAGTTGGGACGAAATGGGACTGTACGATCTGCCAGCTGTGATAACGTACATCACGAATTACAAATCCAACACTCTTATATACATAGGTCATTCCATGGGCACAACTATGTTCTACGTTATGGCTTCAAAAAGGCCCGATATCGCTGATAACGTTCGTGCTATGATAAGTCTCGCTCCGATTGCATACTTGAGCCAGGTGAAAAGCCCCGTGAGAATGGTCGCTCCATTTGCTCACAATATAGAGGTAATTTGTTTAGATCCATTTCATAGTAGTTATTTTTAAAACATTGAAATAACATTTACAAATGGAATTTTAATTTTTTCCCTATCATTCACTTGTCTTCCCTTTAGGGATCACATCTACTCAGAATTTTTGAAAAATTCGATTTTTCGTTTTTGACGGATTCTTATACTATAACATTTCAAGAATATTCTCTCAAAATTTGAAGTCGATCCGTTCAAAATTGAGCAAGTTACGGCCGTTTTTACAATTAGGTTCCGTGAGCCGCACGACGCAGGTATAACGGGGCAGTATACGAAGTCTTTATATACAAAGAGGACCGTTATTTTATATACCCAAAAAACGCGTTTTTCTCGAAACGACTTTTTAAGAATCGGTGACCACGATATCTCAAAAACGAGTGAACCAATTTGTCTGAAATTTTGCATACATTTTTGTTATATCTAAAGGCAGTCTTTAATCGAAGGATTTTTTTTTCGATGCGTACTTTTTTTAATATCGAAGAAAAATGGAGTGATTTTTTTACCGACATTTGGAGCATCACTTTCAATCGGCGACCATTTTTTCAAAAATTAATATTTTATCAAATCCTTCGATTAAAGACTAGATAATACTATACAAAAACTAAATTTGTTTGGTTTTTATATTTCACATAATTGGTTGGGCAGTTACAGTGGTCACCGCGGAAGGCCGTTTTTGAACAGCGGTCCGGACGGATACACTATATCATTCACATTTAGGAATTTTTTCCAATAAAAAAATTATGAAACATACTCAAAGATATTCCTCTTACTGTGAAAAAAAAAGTTCGAAACCTGCAACCATTTTCCAAAAAAAAATCACAAAAACGCCTTTTTTCGGCCGCTGAATAGATGTGACCCCTTAAGTATATTAATCGATTTTCACAAAAGTCATTACTAGTCGCGTTTGACATTGTTTAATATGATATTTGTACAAAGTTTCATCTCTATAGCTCATACATTTTTTAATGAGATGCTTCATGGTTATTTTTCATAAAATTCGAAAAAGCATATCTTCATTGAATCTGAACTCTTTTTAAATTCTCGCCAAATTCAAATTCAACCATCGACTTGTGACCATTTCTGCAAAAAAGCTTATCCGATATAGGAAACATAGAGCAAGTTTTCATATATTTTCTATTATTCTTCTTTCGAAATGTTACTCTTGGCACGGGCCCCTGTTTAGACTTTGTCTAAAAAGTAACAAATTTTCTAAAATCTAAATGCGTTCTTCAATGCTTCCAAAAATCATACCGAATGAAGAGAAGATGCTACTTTACTTATCACATATTTTCGCTTGATAGCTAAAGCTATTCTGGAATAATAGAGATTTTGATTTTTTATTCTCATTACATACGTATTCATCTAGACATTTTCTTCAAGTATAATTTCACGACATTTTAGACTATTTTGAGTACATTGACGTTAAAACCACAAGAATAATGTTTTCATGAAAACAAAAACTTCCTCTACAAGGCGACAAAATGTATTTGTATTCAGTATAGCTGGAATGTGATCTAGACAATAATCACGAAGTTACTAGTATATTTAATTGTTTAAAATACAACTTGGTTACAGATGATTGCACATTTTCTCGGCGCCAACGAATTTCTGCCCCAAAACGTAATCCTCAGGTTCCTGGCGCGATATGGTTGCGAGATGGACATGTTCGAGGAGCAGATATGCGCCAATTCCGTCTTCGTTATCTGCGGTTTTGACAGTGCTCAATTTAACTATGTAAGCTCATCACTTATAGTTTTCCTCCTTACCGTTAAAATGATTATCGTGATTGCGGTCATATCTTATTTCCGTCAGTAGACTCTGATGCCAGCGATCTTGAGTCACACTCCAGCTGGCACGTCCACGAAAACCCTCGTCCATTATGCCCAGGAAATGGTGTCCGGTCACTTTCAGGCTTACGATTACGGCTCCGAGAGGAACCGTAAATATTACAACAATTCGAAACCACCTGATTACGACTTGTCGAAAGTTCGCGTTCCCGTAGGCCTGTTCACCGCTGACAACGACTGGCTCGTCTCTGCGAAAGTAACTATCATGAAAAATAGCAGTGTTGAAAACCAGTCTTTTTTTTAAACTCTTATTATTTTTTTTTTTTGCTTCTACAGGACGTCACTAGTCTCTGGCAGCAGCTGCCGAAGAAGATCCAGAAGTACAGGGTCAGCTTTTCCAAGTTCAATCACGTGGATTTTCTCTATGCCGTGGATGCTCCGAAATTAGTCTACGCAGAAATATTTTCCATTATGAAGAGTTTTTGCAGTAATAAAACCAAAGTGACGTCACCAGTACAATAAGAAATATCCGTCAGTTTTGTTTATCATTGCAAGTTTTTAAAACACCTACATCGTGAAGAAAAAATGTAGGATAAGTTGCGTCAGATGCGTGTAGCATAAGAAACGTCATTTATTTGAACAATGTTACAAGCACAAATAATAAAGATACTCTTCAGGGGCTTTTTAGTGGGCACTTTATACAGCTTAGAATATTAATCGAATAAAAAAATATTTAATACACGATTCCTACCGTATGTAGTATTAATTGCAGAAGACGGCGCGAATAGTCTTGTTGACATAACGATTAGAGGGAACTATTTTTTAAACAATTAGTCTGGTTTATTACCTTCAAGCATGTACGGCAATACGATGTACGTGGTCTGTCACTTTCGTGCCGACACTCTACCCTGCTTCAAATATCTCATTTATTTTTACTGAATGCAATAAAGTGATAAATCTAAGCAACAATGTTATTGACCAAATTTCTATGATGGAATATTTTCGGCAGTTCGCAACCCGGTTAGAGTCAGCGCCGCCTGGATCCCTGTGTTATCGATCTCAGAAAGATCTCTAACAATCGAATCTTTAACTATTTGTCAGCTCTAATTGCCTCACTCATTCATTAAGAATTAATGAGGCAACCAGACCTGACGATTTTTTAACGTCTAAAGAAATCGTGAAAAAATATTGCCACAGCCCGGGTTTGAACCGGGAACTCCAGAATTCTAGGCTGGTACGTTACCAATTACGCCACCGCGGCTCTAGCAACATCAATTCACGATCTCTATTTTTAATGTCAAGAATTAAACTTTATTCAGATTAATTAATTAATCAATATGCGGTCATATGTTTCTTTAGAGTGATAAATCTAAGCGACAATGTTATTGACCAAATTTCTATGATGGAATATTTTTAGCAGTTCGCAACCCGGTTAGAGTCAGCGCCGGCTGGATCCCTGTGTTATCGATCTCAGAAAGATCTCTAACAATCGAATCTTTAATTATTTGTCAGCTCTAATTGCCTCACTCATTCATTAAGAATTAATGAGGCAACCAGACCTGACGATTTTTTAACTTCTAAAGAAGTTAAAAAAGAGATCGTGAATTGATGTTGCTAAAGCCGCGGTGGCGTAATTGGTAACGTACCAGGCTAGAATTCTGGAGTTCCCGGTTCGATCCCGGGCTGTGGCAATATTTTTCTGGTTGCCTCATTAATTCTTAATGAATGAGTGAGGCGATTAAAGCTGACAAATAATTAAAGATTCGATTGTTAGAGATCTTTCTGACATCGATAACACAGGGATCCAGGCGGCGCTGACTCTAACCGGGTTGCGAACTGCCAAAAATATTCCATCATATAAATTTGGTCAATAACATTGTCGCTTAGATTTATCACTCTAAAGAAACATATGACCAAATATTGATTAATTAATTAATCTGAATAAAGTTAAATGCAATAAAAACAGACAACTAATATGGGGATGTATATGCTTAAGCAGATATCAATTTTTCCTCCTATTGATAGCAAATAGGAGGCAACGGAATTTAATTGACAATTGTAGTCAATACGATTGTATATTTTATTGCATATTGGTATCAATATGCAGCGGGATAAGTAACTGCACGGCTGAAGTAAAATTGAATCAATTGTATGGAACCTATTGTTGTCCTACTTTTTCTATCAGAATTTATTTTTCAAATTAACAATCGAATTCATTTGACTGATTACTATCTCATCACATACGGAGTATGTAAAAGAGAAAGTATTGTATTCTAAAGAAAAGTCGGCAGCCACATTATGGTGTAAAAACATGTTTTGAGTGTCTACATTACACAAAGCATTCACTTATTTCCGTCTGTTTGAATGCGCCGTCCAAATGGACAATAACTTTTCTAAAAGACTGTAGATCGCAGTGAAATTTGGTGTGTGTCTGATATGTATGAAATATAGCTTTGGTGTTGTAATGCAACTCAAATCGTCAACTCCCGATACTTTACCTGAAATGTGAAAAAGAAAAAAGTAATAAAAAGATCCATTCTTGTCTGCAGTCTGATTAAATACATTAGACTTTGGTCTATGATGTACAGACAGACCAAAGAAGATATTACATGAAAGTACAGGTCTTATGGCATGTGACCCGACTTTCGGTTAAAGAGCACTTCCACCACCGCGAGCACTGTCTGTATAGGTGTGAACGAATATACCGCCACATGGATAGCTTTGCCTCTTCGTATATTATGAGCTACTATGCGTAAGGTGATGTCGCCTCTCACTCGCACTCACGCGCTTGGACTGACGGTGCTTTCCCGCTTACAATCACGCGCCTTTAATTCTTGAGATGACTGTACGTTCTCGCTCGTAGTCATGCGTAATTTTTCCATAAAACAAGCAGCGCTAGTAGATGCAATTAAATTATAATCATTTGCAAGCATATGCAGCTGGTGTTGCAACCAAGCGGGCTCACAACTTTTCAGCTAGTTCCACAATTCGTATAAATGGTGAATCGCCGGTTGAGTGACTTCAGCCGTGTTCTATTTCACCCCAAAATTGGGAGATCACAGTTCGATTCTGTAATCTTTAATTTTCATTTTTATTCGAAATTTAGGAAAGAACAACAAATAATCGGATGGTAACGTTAATCCTATTTTCCTGCGTTTGTGTTGGAATCAATTGTAACGGTATTTTTCGTTAAGATTACCCTGAAAGGGTTTTAGTTCGGACTCGAGCAGGGAGGAAAGTAATATAGGCTTCAGTAGTAGGTAAAAGTAGGGTTTATTCGAGAAAACATGGTGTAAATTATGCGATACATAGGTAGAAAAATAATATGAAGTTCAATTGTACGATCTCGATCCCTTTTCCTGGTATTCTGGCTACCACGCGCCTTACAGTTCGATAAGCGTCGGTCGATAATTCTTTTTACCCGCCGCGTTCAATAGGTAATATATTTTTGAGCACGCGTACTGTCGGTAAGTGGCCGGCAGCTGCTCGTAGAACTCGGACTATCCTCGGATATTTCACTCCGGCGCTCGATTTTCGCTCCCTGCGTCACAGGACCATTGGTGGGAGTAGAGCTTCCGCCTGGTATCCTCGTATTCCCTCGCCCACCTGACCGCCGCTGCAGTTCGGCTTTAGCGAGATGCACTCGAAGTGCATGCGCAGATGTTTAACATCTCAGGGCCGAAACCTCATAAAATCCAATAGTATCCTATATTTTTTCTAAGCTACTGTAACTGATATCAAAATTATTTTCTTTTATCCCTACGCTATCGTGTTATATTTTATATTCGTTATTTAAATGCGTGTAGGCTATCGACTTTGTTTGATACAGTAGCCTGCTGAATCGTCTATCATCGATTGCTAAAGTGAGCCCGCTTTATTGTTGTTCTGGAAGGCTCCACAGTACGTTGAACTCGAGCGCAGCATAGGCTCAGCTGCTGTCCGTCTAGTGTGGGTCTGACGTTACAGTTGGACTTTGCGTGTACCAGTGCGGCTTCAGCTAGCGATGGCTCATTTGGGCTTCCTTCCTGGTAGCTGGACTTCTGCATTGGCGGGATCTGTGAACAAAAGTGTTCCCCGAACGCCAAATTTCTGGTCTTTTTATACCAGTATCCCCTCTGTTCATGCTATGCTTTCGATATCTTTATAGCTGGTGACGGTCCTTCAGCCCATCTCCTGTAGCCCATCGATAGCCTTGGTCCTTTTTAAAATTCGTCGTTGGTCTTTAATTCTCTACTGGTGATTTTTGAAATGAGTAACAGGACTTGGCCTCCGACGTGTCGGCTTACATGGTGTGAGTGACACGCGGTAGCGGTGCTTCGACGTGTGCACCGCGCGTTGTTATACGACCAGTACGTTACACAATGTTGCCTTACATCTATTATACTTTTATCTGATATTTTATAGGAAGTATCCCGAGCATATAGATTGTTGTAATATAAACAATAATAAGTTCCTATCAACATATTATGAAAAACGTACACTTAAAGAAAAGTTGTGTGCGTTCTGTAGTAAAGCTGTTTTTCAAGATTATTAATAATTACATAATTCTTTATTTGGAGACGAGTGGAAATAATTGATTGAAACTATTATTTATTTATTATTATACGGATACAAAAATCCCAGCTCATTAAAAAGATCTGTTGTGTCGCGGAATATTCCTCTTCACGTATTCTCAGGAATATTCCTTAGCGAACACAGCTAGAGATGGAATTCTGAAAGATAGCTGTCATACAAGACTGGATGCGAGGTAGACGCCGACGCAGCATGAGGCGACTCGCTAGGCGATCTACGATTGGCTAAAGCTAAAGCTGCCAACTAAGGGTTTTTAGCAAACGCAGTTGCTAACTGCTTTACTGAAAGCAGAATTAATTTAGACTCAACAGAGAATGGTTGGTTCCTCGTGTAATTCTCGAAACAACGTATTATTGTACTTCCTACTTTGACAATTAAATAGACAACGGAAAGTTACCGTTGCCTATAATGAATACTTCCTTTTATATGAATTCGCGTTTTCATCTTTTACTCGAGATTCATCTCCTTATCGGCAAACGATCCCAAAAAAATAATAACTTTTTAATATTATACCGAATACCGAATAATCTAATTACCCGGTACCGGCATAGAATTTGGTGGCAGCGGTGGGATCTGCTGAAGTTAAGTGATACGTGATTTATTTAGACAAAGTTAAGAATACTCTGAAGTGACGACTACGACTCGTGCAAAGGACGCCAGTGTAGCTCGTAAAACCCGACGAATCTAACGCGAAGACGCGAAGTGAACGTCGGTGCGGGGTGACTTATCGGTCAACCGTTTAATGTCCCGATTGACGGTATCACGTCAAGTCGCGGAGAATCGCACAAAGTGTGCAACCGAGTACGCGAAGCAGCTACTCGAGCATAAGCCGTCGTGCAACCATTGGCGACGAACCCAGGAACCAGCGAAGAAGCAGGTCAATAGCGTCAAGAAAGACGTCAAAGACCATCAATAGAAAGGAGCTGCAGGACACCAAGTCGACAGCACCGGAGAACATCGCCATGGAGAAGACCATCTACCAGATCATCCTTCTGTAAGTGGCGGTTACGTTATACTAATACATATTGCCGATATAAACCAAAGCCAGTTAGGACAGATATTTGAAAATCCCAAAAATATATATATATATTCCACTAGAGATATTTCTGTCGAGATTTTTTAAGTATATTTTAGAGTTTTGTTCGCCGCGAAATTAGCAACATGCGTTAACAGAGCTCTCGCCGCCGAGAGTACAAGATCGGTTAGAGGCGATCGACCGGAGCCACCGTGATTTGGTAAGAGCTCGACGGCAGTGCGAAAGGCTGCAGCGCGAGTATGAGCAAAGTCAACGCGAACTCGATCGCGAACTCCAAGGGGCTGAAACACCGTCAGCAAGACGAAACTTGGCGGATACGTTAAACGAGGTAGGTGCGGACGAATACGAGCTCATCCGCTTCCTAAGAGAGCAAATAGCTGAGTTCCAGCAACGGTTAGGAGGAGCAGAGATGGAAGACCATCCGCCCCCCGTACGGCCCCCGAGACGCACGCGGTTCGAGGAGACGCAGAGGCCCTCAAATATGCTCAGCCTCAGCCACGGAATAAAAATGGTGAAAACGTTCGACGGCAAAGACGCAAAGGCATTGCCGCTCTTCTTAAAGTCCTGCGAGACGATTTTTCGCAGGGTAGCCGAGGAAGAGCATGACACCCTCCTCGAATTTATCGTCATGAGCAAATTAGAAGGTGTGGCAGCAAGACAACTGTAGCACAAAACCATCAGTACCATGGCGCAACTCAGGAGCGAGTTGGAAGCGTTGTACGGACAACGGAAGTCCCTGGCCGCGTTGCAAATGGAGTTCAGCTCCCTCCGGCAGGGACAGAACGAAGACATCGCCGCCTACGCGGCAAGAACGGAGAGAATTACGGTAGACATCGCCGAAATTCTCTGCGAACCGTTGAAAACAGAGGACCAGAAGATCACCGTCAAGAGTGTCACCCGACGAAGCGCACAGGCCAACTTCGAAAACGGCCTGCACGGCCAGGTGCAAGTGCTGGTACGTGCGAGAAATTACCAAACTCTGCATGACTCTGTGGCAGGGGTTATATAGATAACCAACGTGGTGCAACCAAAGGGAGGGGTAGATGGAGCACTAAGCAACCCCAGAAGGTCCCTAGGCGCACCATCCCGGCAGGGAGAAAATTGTTTCACCTGCGGAAAAGCTGGACACATGGCTCGAGACTGCACCCGGAAATCGGGAAGAATGAGTTTGCCAATGCCTAGCGAAAACAAGTCCATACACAATGTAGACATCATATGCAATTACTGTCAGAAGAAGGGCCACGTGTGGAAGGACTGCAGAAAGAGACTGGCGCAAAACAAGAGCGAGCCAGCTCAGACGTCACAGCAGCCCCAACGTCAGAAGGACTCAGGGCACAAGATGAAAAAAACAACTGTAACAGCAGGAACTAGTCGAGCGAACACAGACATCCGCCCACTGGGAACGATGAGACTGAATACTCTAACAGCCCAGCAAAGACCTGCACCCCAGCTAAAGAAAACGACTCTACAACTACTACAGGTAACGTTGCCGGCATCAAGTGCCACTGTGAGCGACTTCGATATCATCGCACCGTTGGCCTTGACCGGGGTACTCACCTTTAAGGCAGGCACCGGAGCGCAATGCAGCATTATCAAAGAAGACTGTCTCAAACCAAAGACCATGGTAAAGGACTGCACAGTTGAGCTGCAAGGGGTGGCGGGTGAAAAATTTACGCCACTAGGAATCGCCAAAATCGTGCTCGAGACACCGGCTCTAAATGTAGAGCATTGGTTTTACATTGTTCCGAACACCGTGCCACTGAGAGTCAACGGACTGCTCGGAATGGACTTCATTAAACGTCATAAGGCAGATATCTTGCACGGCGAAATGCTTAAACTGTACGGACACTGCATGCCGCTCTTGGATGGATCAGTCAAGATGACCCTGCCGCAACGCAGTGCGACCGTCGCGTATGCCGCAACAAATAGTAAATTCATCGGACTACTCTCGAAAATGGAACTCGGAAACAGAGTAATTATGGGAGCCTGCATCACGCCGCCGCATGGTAGTAGCTGTGCAGTAAGTCTGATAAACACCACAGAGCAGACTGTTGAGGTACAACCCCCTATGGTGGAACTCGAGCCGCTACAGATAACGGCAGTGGGTCACGGTCCCGAGGCTACGACGCCCGAAGTATGCACCGTCAGCACGGAGCGAGGGGCCGACCGCCTAGAGCGACTAGCTCAAGAGCTCGACTCGGAAAATCTCAATAAAGAGAAGCGTGAAGCGCTCGATGAGATTACAAGAGAGTACGAAGATGTATTCCATCTGCCAGGGGACAAGCTGCCATGCACGCCTATGGTGGAGCACGTGATTCCCCTTAAGGAAGGGGTGCAGCCCATGAAGGTGCACCCATATAGGCTGCTGGAAACCCACAAAAAGGAAGTGGAAAGGCAGACCAGCGAAATGCTCACAGAAGAGTACAGCCCAGCAGAAGTCAGTGGAACGCGCCACTGTTGGTTGTGGCGAAGATACCCGACGCCGCCGGAGTAAGAAAATGAGAGTAGTGGTGGATGTTCCAAAGTTAAACGAAGCCACCATCGGGGATTCATACCCTCTGCCCAACATCACAGAGATACTGGACCAGCTGGGACGAGCCCGATATTATACGACCCTGGACCTCGCGTCGGGATTTTACCAAATTTCGATAGCGCAGCAAGATAAGGAGAAAACTGCATTTTCCACTCCGCAGGGTCGTTTCGAATACAACCGCATGCCATTTGGACTAAAGAACGCGCCGCCGACCTTCCAGAGGCTGATGAACTCCGCGTTGGCAGGACTGCAAGGAGTTCAATGCTATGTGTACCTCGACGACATCGTGATACATGGTAAAACCTTCAAGGAAAATAACGACAGGCTGCGGGAGGTGCTACAGCGGCTGAGAGAGGCAAAATTGGCCGTGCAAGCTAGCAAATGCCAATTCCTGCGAAAGTAAACGCAGTACCTCGGCCACATTATTTCCGAAGAGGGAGTGCGTGCGGATCCCCAGAAATTAGAAGCGGTAAGAGTACCGCTTCTAATTTCGCGGGAATTCCCTAATTCCCGGTGCCGAGAGACGTAAAAGGAGTTCAATCCTTCCTCGGACTAGCCGGTTATTACCAGAAATTCATTAAAGATTTCTCGAAAGCCGCTAAGCCACTCACAGAATTAACCCAGAAAGGGGTTAAATTCGAGTGGACAGCAGTAAGAGATGCCGCATTCGAAGAACTGAAGACGGCACTTACCACGGCACCAATATTGCAGTATCCGGACTTCGAAAAGCCGTTCGTCGTGACAACAGACGCATCAAATCGGGCGCTCGGCGCGATACTTTCGCAAGGCAAGATCGGGGACGATTTGCCCATATGCTATGCGAACCGCACCATGACTAAAGCCGAGCTGAATTATACGACTACCGAAAAGGAACTACTCGCGATAGTATGGGCCCTAGCTCAATTCCGGCCATATATTTATGGTACCCGGTTCACGGTAGTGACGGACCACCAACCGCTCACCTGGCTATTCGGAGTAAAGGACCCAGGATCGAGACTAATGAGGTGGAAAATAAAATTAGCAGAACATGAGTTTGATGTCGAATGTAAGGCAGGAAAGCGTTATACAAATGCAGATGCACTAAGCCGAATATTCCTCACAACGAGGGCCCAAGCGAGAGCGAAAAGCGAAGCCCGTGAGTCGGAAAAAGACAGCACCACGGGGCAAGTAGGCACGACGAATGACCGCACAAAGCGGACAGCCGAAGATACCCCGTATAGCCCTGGTAGCTCGCTGGAGCGAGAGGTCGAGCCCGCCCGCGAGAGAGACGAAGCAAGCGCCCGAGTACGGACAGTCGCACAAAGCGGAGAACCAAGAATACAGTGGGCCAGCAGAGCAACGCGGCAGAGAGAGAGAGAGGCCGCGCCGGCCAACGTGCCAGAAGAAGATGGAGAGATCCGCAGCGTGGATGCAGATCGTTCTACTGAGCCCGACGGCCCTGCCGCGAAGCCGAGCGGTCGGGGAAGGGGCAGACCACGCAAGCTAGTGCAGAAAGGCACTAGTAAGACTACAAGCATCGCTGAAAGGGACAGAGCGAGCGCAGCAACGGCGGAGCTACCGGTGGGCACACCGGGCAAGGAAATTGCGGGCCGAGCGCCGCACAAGCCTGCTGAGGAAGCGAGGCAAAGCGGGGGCCGCAGCCCGCGAACCTTCAGCAGCACAGAAGAAGACACCGTTATGAAAGAGCGCAGCGACTGCCGCAGTGGCGTAGCCACTCCCTTCTTCGAAGACCGCCCGAGAATCATAAAAGAATATCACGACACCCCCATAGGAGGGCATCAGGGTATCA
Organism: Cylloceria caligata; assembly: GCA_963942595.1. Taxonomy (NCBI): domain Eukaryota; kingdom Metazoa; phylum Arthropoda; class Insecta; order Hymenoptera; family Ichneumonidae; genus Cylloceria; species Cylloceria caligata. Next base: position 67,630,250 of record OZ012706.1, on the reverse strand, counting down.
GGTGTACGTTGCATCGGATCCGGACCAAATACGACTGACCCGGCATAAGAAGGAATCTGGAAAAATACATAACATCCTGCGAATCCTGCCAAAGGAATAAAATCGGGAAAAGGAACGAGTGCCGATGGTAGTAACGGACACCCCATCAAAGTCATTTGAAAAAGTCGCGGTCGACATCGAAGGACCGCTACCGGAAAGCGCTTCCGGGAAAAAATATATACTCACATTTCAGGACGCACTTACCAAATACAGTGCAGCGATATCACTACCGAACCAAGAGGCTTCGACAGTCGCTAGAGCACTCGTAGAAGAATAAATTTGCCGGCACGGAACGCCGGAAATAATATTATCAGATCAAGGTACCAATTTCATCAGTGCAACCTTCCAGGAAATGTGTCGACTGCTGCGAATTAAAAAGATACAAACTACGGCCTATCATCCCGAATCGAACGGCGCATTAGAAAGGTCACATCGTACCCTCGCAGAGTATCTGAAAATTTTCATAAGCGAGGATCAGGGAAATTGGGACGAGTGGCTGCCGTACGCAATGTTCACGTACAACACCACTCCACATACGGGGACCGGACTGTCATCCCACGTACTGGTGTACGGACGCGAAGCTGAGTTACCGACCGCCGTGAAACAGGAACCCCGCGGCACTTATGCATACGACGACTACGTCCAAGAACTAAGAGAGCGATTACGCGCAGCATGGACCGTAGCACGCGACAACCTGAAAAGCGCGAAAAGACGGTCGAAGAATAGGTACGACCACAGTGCACAGGAACAGGAGTACCGCGTCGGCGAACGTGTACTTTTCCGTGACGAGACGGTGCGCATGGGGCGGTCAGCCAAGCTGACCCCGAAGTGGACCGGACCCTACGAGATAGCGGAGGCAAGGCCCCCCGTCAACTACGTCGTCCAGAAGGGACGGAAAACTCAGGCGGTACATGCCAACCGCCTGAAACTATTTATCAATCATTAAAAGCTAAATAAAAACTCAATAAATGAGGGTAGAGAGCTCCACGGAGCGCAAGGTAGGAACTCCATTAACTAGCGAGGTTAATTTGAAACTTTTTAATTTACATGAAACATAAAATGTAAAATAAGATTGTGGAGATAAAAACATAAAATTTTGAAAGTAGAGCTGTAGTATTCATTAAACGAAAACGGTCCCGCACGCCGGACAAGTGGAGAGGGGCCCCTCTGCAAACAGACGGCGCAACCCGATAAAATCCGGGTAGGACTCCTCATCGCCGATCCAGGGCCCCAGGCCCCACAGACAATAGACCGCCCGGCGACAATTCTGCCGGCGGCGGCGGACGGCTAACACCGTCAAGAATTCGTCCGAGAGCCATCTTTTACTCTGTTTCGGTACGACTACCAAACAGCTCTGGAAAATTAGATTAAAATAATTAAAAGAAGAATATTTTGAAAAATGTACGAATGTACTTAAAAAAACCCAAGGAGGTAATAAGAGTACTCACGGTCAACTCTAACACCTCGGGGGTCAGGTCCCTCCCCCTGCAAATTGGGGCTCCACGAGCCCCGGACACTTTAAAGAGAACGATAGACATGTTGGCGAATAGAACGCTAGAATAAGAATGAGCCAAAGAGCCCTCGCCCAACGAAACCCGCGAGACTGCAACAAAAGAAGGAGAACTCACGCTTTCCTCCCCTCGTCTGATTGCAGATTGATCGCAGCAAGGTGTGGACAAACCACAGCCACACCGCATACGGCCGACTACGTCGTCAGCACTTCTGCCAGCACTCCGGGCATCTACTATGAGAATATAGGGAGCCTTACGATAATTCAATCAACATGGCGTCTGATTATCAGGCTGGACCTCGCTGCACTACTGCACCGAGAAGGGGAGATAAGCAAAAGCCTACAACGTCTGACGGAGCTGTGCGAAAGCGAAACTCGCGTCAACGATACATGCCCCGTCATAAGCGACTCAGTTCTGAGAATGGAAAGAAGAATAGAGATGGGGATACTGACCATATTCGACCTCCTCGGGACGCGCCCCGTCAGAGAGCGCCGAGGATTGGTAGACGGCCTTGGAAGCATAATTAAGGCCATCCCGGGAAACATGGATGCCGCCGACGCAAAGGAACTACATGAAAACATAACGCGCCTGGAGGAGTCCCACCAGACCCTGAAGGAAGGGTTAAAAAATCAAATACAGGTCATAAAAACCACGCTCAGCCTATTTAATGAAAGCGCGCAGCACATACAGGCTAACGAACAGACCCTGCTGTCCCTGATGCAGCATATCAACCGCACGCTCAACGGCGACGTATACTACATAGAGAGACGCCAACACTTGGACGAGACGCTCAACGCGATAAGTATTGCGGTCGAAGCATTACTCAGCGACGTACAGGAGCTAGTGTGGCTGGTGGACGATATAGCTAGCGGTAAGGCCCGAGCAACGTCCCTGCCGCCACGCACACTCGCTAGGCACCTCGTAGAAGCACTACCACACCTACCGTCGGGCAGTAGCTTCCCAGTCGCAATAGCACACGACCAAGTGTCAACACTTATGCGACTAGCAGATACCAGGGCTTACAGCGAAGGCGACGCAGTGGTACTCGTGCTGGATATACCGCTGATCAGGCAGCAACGGTATAGTATGCAAAAAGTATATCTTATACCCATGCGAGCTGACAATGGCAGGCACTACTACATAGACGCGATCGAGACCCACTTGGTAGTAGATATAGAGAATCGCAAGTACCTAAGGATGACATCCGATGACGTAAAAATTTGCAAGGTACTGGGCAAATCATATATTTTCCCACCAACGCACTCTACTATTCCGGTCACGAACCACGCACCCTGCGAAGTCCTAATCTATGCGAAAATGGACACCGGTAACGGAAAAAATTGCGCGAAAAAGGTTATCAATATCACCCATCCTTTAATCGTTCCAATACAACAGCAAGGTTTATACGTCGCGCCAACCCCGGTTCCCGTAGGAATAAATTGTGGGAAAAATCCCACTCAGCACGAAATACTAAATAATGCGGGAATACTGGCTTTGGTAGGCGTATGTATAGTAACCGCCCGAGATTTCAGCATCAAAACCGTCGGGCGAACGTCGCAGATCATACGGAAAAACTACCTTCCGTCGTTTAATTTGACATTAACGGAGATCGAAGCTCAGGCGCCCCCGACGCAGACCGAGAGGACCATCCCACAACAAAGCGTGCTGCGAGACCCCGAAGAGCTTCAGAAGCTCGGAGCTCGAGCCGACCACATTACGGAAACCCTCAATACCGCTGGAAATGGGATGCAGCACATCCACAACCTGAGCTTTTACTCCTTGGGCGCTATAGCGCCGATAACCTTGGTTGGCTACGTTCTGCTTAAATGTTACAGATACAAAAGAAACAGAACACCACCGAGCACTAGAGAAGCAATAACCCCGGCAGCCGCCGAGGTAACTATCAACTTCGAGCCACTCGGACGACAACAGCCAGAGGAACGACTGCGAACCGAGCTGGCCAGGTTATGCAATCGTCCCCCCAATCGAGAATGACTTGCTCGACTTGAACGACACTAACAAAAAATGAAACATTTTACGTACTATTACACATATATTATATACTACTGTGTTCAAAAAGTAAGGTGAATTTTTTATTTAAACTTCCCGCGTTAACCGAATCGGACAAATGAATTTTTTTTTCAAGTTGGTAGGACTGTTAGTGACATCTGTGACAAATTACATGTCAATATCATCATTAGTTTTTAGTTTACGCTTGGTTTTGTGAACAAAGAAAAGTGAATTTGGCGATTTTTACGATGTCGAATTTTGTTGAGCAAAGAAGTGCTATTAAATTTTGCTTGCGGAATGAAATTTCCTCCGCTGAAACGTATCGAATGTTACAAAAGGCCTTCGGTGACGAGACTATGTCACAGAAAAATGTTTACAAGTGGTACAACGACTTCAAAGAAGGCAAAGAACGTGTTGATGATTTGGAACGCTCTAGACGACCATCGACGTCAATTGATGAGCAACACATCAAGAAAATCAAGGAATTGGTGCTCGAAAATCATTGATTAACAATTCGAGACCTTGCCGACATGCTTGCAATATCAATTGGATCAGTGCAAGCAATTTTGAAGGATCATTTGTGCCTCAGAAAAGTCAAATCGCGTTTGGTGCCAAAATTTCTCAACTTTTTTGAAAAAGAGCGTCGCGTTCAAGCATGTGAATCAATGATTTCTGACTATCAGGACGTCTACAAACAAATTACTACGGGCGATGAGACTTGGATTTATGCCTATGATCAGGAAACAACCGATCAATCGAGCGAATATCGTGCCAAAGGTAAACCAAGACCGAAAAATTCATGCCAAAGTCGTTCAAAAATCAAGGTCATGTGGACAGTTTTCTTCGATTATCGTGGTGTGGGGCATTACGAATTCCTTCCCACTGGCCAAACTGGCAACAAGGAATATTATTTAAGTGTTATGCGTCGTTTGCGTGAAGCTATTCGCAAGAAAAGGCCAGAATTATGGAAAGACAACACTTGGATTTTGCACCACGATAATGCGCCGTCGCACACAGCACTGGTTCTTCGTGAGTTTTTCGCCAAAAGCTCCACTCATGTCGCTCCACAACCACCGTATTCGCCTGATTTAGCACCGTGTGACTTCTGGCTGTTCCCAAAGCTCAAGAGACCACTCCGGGGAAATCGTTTTGAGTCGATTGAAGAGATCAAACGTGAATCGCTACGCGCATTGAAGGCTATACCTGAGGACGATTTTTTAGCATGCTTCAAAGAGTGGAAAAAACGTTGGCATAAGTGTATTGTAGCTAGGGGAGATTATTTTGAGGGGGACGAAATCGATTTGGAAGAATAAATAAAAATATTTTATTTTAAAACAAAATTCACCTCACTTTTTGAACACAGTAGTATTATATATTGAACCGTAAAATTGTATTAAAATTGTAAGGTACGGAAAACCAACTGAAGAAAAAATTTGTTGAAAATTTTTCGTTTTAAGGGAGGAGGGATGTTGTGTCGCAGAATATTCCTCTTCACGTATTCTCAGGAATATTCCTGAGCGAACACAGCTAGAGATGGAATTCTGAAAGATAGCTGTCATACAAGACAGGATGCGAGGTAGACGCCGACGCAGCATGAGGCGACTCGCTAGGCGATCTATGATTGGCTAAAGCTAAAGCTGCCAACTAAGGGTTTTTAGCAAACGCAGTTGCTAACTGCTTTACTGAAAGCAGAATTAATTTAGACTCAACAGAGAACGGTTGGTTCCTCGTGTAATTCTCGAAACAACGTATTATTGTACTTCCTACTTTGACAATTAAATAGACAACGGAAAGTTACCGTTGCCTATAATAAATACTTCCTTTTATATGAATTCGCGTTTTCATCTTTTACTCGAGATTCATCTCCTTATCGGCAAACGATCCCAAAAAAATAATAACTTTTGAATATTATACCGAATAATCTTACCCGGTACCGGCATAACAGATCAATGGTCGTAGTACAATATTAACTAACTTCATTGAAATTAAGTCTTGCTCCACCGCATATCCGCGTTTTTTTAAATTTCTAACAAATAAACAATAACGCACATTTCAGTTCCGTTTGTGCCTATCAAAAGTTTAAACAGAGAGAGAATTAGAGAGAAAATATGCATTAAATTTGTTAAAGTTTTCGTTTGACTACAGCGGTGTGATTAGAGAGGTACTAAATGCTCAGACCGTGTGTTTCGGTAAAAGCATCGTTAACACACAATAAAGTTTTAAATTATATTTATTCGTAGCTTTGACTTATATGGAATTCTTCTGAAACGCTGTCGACGCGACAGCGTTTAAATCATATCGACATCCCGACACGGGAGACCCCTACTTACAAGGAGAGGCCGCCTACTCGTCATCACGGATTTCGCTCAAATTTATAGCATATGTAGGGCTTGGCTAGAAATAAAAGTACCCAAAGTGGGAACTCCAGATGGCCAAGCGTTTAGAAAATAAAATTTTTGACGCGGATGTGGCACCGTAAAAGCCATTTATGTTAGTATATTTGCCAAGCATCGGTTGGCGTAGTGATAAGAGTTCGGACTCGTAATACGATGGTCGCAGGTTCGACTCCCCGTGCGGAGGCTTTTTTTTCTAGCTCTTTCCCAATTTTTATAATATTTGTGTCGCAATTAAGCGAAGTGATAAATAATTTATTTTATTAATTTATTTATACATAAAGGGCATAGATATAGGACTTCATTCTTTGATAAGCGCATAATCATGAAAAATTTGGAGTCGTGACCTTTCTAGACTTATTCAAACAGGAATACTCGTTTCACAATAAGATTTATTTTTAACTGAAGGCCGCTCCCGGCGGCCGTACACGAACAATAGGCTCTCGGTGCAGGTAGAAAAAAGGTATGTCCCTGACCATCTGCGTTAAGGACAACGCTAGCTGGGGAGCTCATACGTTTGCTAGCTCTTGGCCGTGTAACTTGAATTGTTCAAGAATACTGTGAGAATATTTTGGAAAATTTCGACATTTTTGTGAAAAAAAAATTGAGGAAAATATTGTGGAAAAATCGAAAATGTCGGACAAAAGTGAAATTCTTGATATGCCTGGAACGTCGGTGAAAAAATAACAGGAGCCAGACGATAGCATTCACAGGGAAACGTCGAAGCAGCGATTGAAGACGGCGCTGGATTATAGTTTACATCTTTTGGCCGAAGAAGATCTGATCACATCAGAAAGTTCCGAAGTTATAACCGAAGAACACATTCAAATGGGAAATTGTTATGCCGGTACCGAGTAATTGGATTATTCGGTAGTCGGTATAATATTAAAAGTTATTATTTTTTGGGATCGTTTGCCGATAAGGAGATGGATCTCGAGTAAAAGATGGAAACGCGAATTTATATGAAAGGAAGTATTTATTATAAGCGACGGTAACTTTCCGTTGCCTATTTATATATCAAAGTAAGAAGTACAATAATCCGTTGTTTCGAGTGTTGAACGAGGAACCAACCGTTCTCTCTTAAGTCGAAATTAATTCTGTCTTTTCTGAAGCAGTTAGCAACTGCGTTTTCTAAAATCCCTTAGTTGGCAGCTTTAGCTTTAGCCTATCGCAGATCGCCTCGCGAGTCGCTTCATGCTGCGTCGGCGTCTACTTCGCATCCCGTCTTGTATGACAGCTATCTTTCAGAATTCCATCTCTAACTGTGTCCGCTAAGGAATATACCTGAGAATACGTTAGAGGAATATTCCGCGACACAACACCCCTCCCCCCTTGGAAGGAAAAATTTTCAAAAAAAAAAATTTTTCCTCCAGTTGGTTTCCCGTACCTTACAATTTTAATACAATTTTACGATTTGATATACGATATATAATATGTGTGTAAAATGTTTCATTTTTGTTTGCTAGCGTCGTTCAAGTCGAGCAAGTCGTTCTCGGTTGGGGGGACGATTGCATAACCTGGCTAGCTCGGTTCGAAGTCGTTCCTCTGGTTGTTGTCGTCCGAGAGACTCGAGGTTGATAGTTACCTCGGCGGCTGCCGGGGTTATTGCTTCTCTAGTGCTTGGTGGTGTTCTGTTTCTTTTGTACCTGTAACATTTAAGCAGAACGTAGTCAACCAAGGCGATCGGCGCTATAGCGCCCAAGGAGTAGAAACTCAGGTTGTGGATGTGTTGCATCCCGTCTCCGGCAGTATGGAGGTTGTCCATGATTTGGTCGGCTCGAGCTCCGAGCTTCCGAAGCTCTTCGGGGTCTCGCAGCACGCTCTGTAGTGGGATGGTCCTCTCGGTCTGCGGCGGGGGTGCCCGAGCTTCGATCTCCGTTAATGTCAAGTTAAACGACGGGAGGTAGTTTTCCTGTATGATCTGCGATGTTCGCCTGATGGTTTCGATGCTGAAATCTCGGGCGGTTACTATACATACGCCTACCAAAGCCAGTATTCCCGAATTATTTAATATTTCGTGCTGAGTGGGATTTTTCCCACAATTTATCCCTATGGGGACCAGGGTTGGCGCGACGTATAACCATCGTCCTTGCTGTTGCAGTGGGACGATTAAGGGATGTGTGATTTCGACAACCCTTTTCGCGCAATTTTTTCCGTTACCGGTGTCCATTTTCGCATAGATTAGGACTTCGCAGGGCGCGTCGCGTGTGACCGGCATAGTAGGGTGTGTTGGTGGGCAAAAGTACGATTTGCCTAGTACCTTGCAAATTTTTATGTCATCGTATGTCATCCTTAGGTACTTGCGATTCTCTATATCTATTACCAAGTGGGTCTCGATCGCGTCTATGTAGTAGTGCCTGATATTGTCAGCTCGCATGGGTATAAGATATACTTTTTGCATACTATATCGTTGCTGCCTGATCAGCGGTATATCCAGCACGAGTACTACTGCGTCGCCTTCGCTGTAAGCCCTGGTATCTGCTAGTCGCATAAGTGTTGACACTTGGTCGTGTGCTATTGCGACTGGGAAGCTACTGCCCGACGGTAGGTGTGGTAGTGCTTCTACGAGGTGCCTAGCGAGTGTGCGTGGCGGCAGGGACGTTGCTCGGGCCTTACCGCTAGCTATATCGTCCACCAGCGACACTAGCTCCTGTACGTCGCCGAGTAATGCTTCGACCGCAATACTTATCGCGTTGAGCGTCTCGTCCAAGTGTTGGCGTCTCTCTATGTAGTATACTTCGCTGTTAAGCGTGCGGTTGATATGCTGCATCAGGGACAGCAGGGTCTGTTCGTTTGCCCGTATGTGTTGCGCGCTTTCGTTAAATAAGCAGAGCGTGGTTTTTATGATTTGTATTTGATTTTTTAACCCTTCCTTCAGGGTCTGGTGGGACGCCTCCAGGCGCGTTATCTCTTCGTGTAGTTCCTTTGCGTCGGTGGCATCCATGTTTCCCGTGATGGCTTTGATTATGCTTCCGAGGCCATCTACCAATCCTCGGCGCTCTCTGACGGGGCGCGTCCCGAGGAGGTCGAATACGGTCAGTATTCCTGTCTCTATTCTTCCCTTCATTCTTGGAACCGAGTCGCTTATGACGGGGCATATATCGTTGGCGCGAGTTTCGCTTTCGCACAGCTCCGTCAGACGTTGCAGGCTTTCGCTTATCTCCCCCTCTCGGTACAGTAGTGCCGCGAGGTCCAGCCTGATTATCAGTCGCCACGTCGATTGAATTATTGTAAGGCTCCCTATGTCCTCGTAGTAGATGCCCGGAGTGCTGGCAAAAGTGCTGACGACGTAGTCGGCTGTACTCGGTGTGGCTGTGGTTTGTTCATACCTTGCTGCGACTAATCTGCAATCAGACGAGGGGAGGAAAGCGTGAGTTCTCCCTCTTTCGTTGCAGTCTCGCGAGTTTCGCCCGAGGGCTCTTTGGCTCATTCTTGTTCTAACAACCTGACTGGAACCATGTCAACTATTCTCTTCCGCGTTTCCAGGGCCTCGCCCTATGGGGCAGTCCTCTGCAAGGGGGACGACTTGACTCCCGCTGTGTTAGAGCTAATCGTAAGTATTCTCCTTACCTTGCTTGGATTTTTTAATGTTTCTATAAAATTCTTATTTATTTTAATTTTTATTTTTATTTTCAGAGCTGCCTGATCGTTGTACCAGGGCCTAGTCGTCGCTGGCTCTCCGACGAGTTTCAGGAACGCGCGGCTACACGCAGCCGCCGCCGAGACAACCGCCGAGCGGTTTACTGTTTGTGGGGCCTGGGGCCTTGGCTCGGGGACGAAGAGCCCTATTATGATTTCGTCGGGCTGCGCCGGCTCTTTGCAGAGGAGCCGCTTCGTACCTGCCCCTCTTGCGGGACCATCTTTGCTTAACTAATCGTAACTTAATATTTTCGAAATTTTATGTTTTATGTGAATTAAAAGTTTCGAATTTACCTCGAGTCGTTAATGGAGTTCCTACCTTGCGCTCCGTGGAGCTCCCTACCCTCATTTATTTAGTTTTTATTTAGCTTTTAATGATCGATAAATAGTTTCAGGCGGTTGGCGTGGACCGCCTGGGTTTTCCGTCCCTTCTGGGAGACGTAATTGACGGGAGGCCTCGCTTCCACTATCTCGTGGGGTCCCGTCCACTTCGGGGTCAGCTTGGCCGTCCGCCCCCTGCGCACCGTCTCGTCACGGAGGAGTACGCGTTCGCCGACGCGGTACTCCTGCTCCTGTGCGCCTTGGTCGTATGTGGTCTTCGACCGTCTTTTCGCGCCTTCCAGGTTGTCTCGTGCTACAGTCCATGCGGCGCGTAGTCGTTCGCGTAGCTCTTGGACGTAGTCGTCGTATGCATAGGTGCGACGGGGCTCCTGCTTCACGGCTGTCGGTAACTCCGCTTCGCGTCCATACACCAATACATAGGGTGACAATCCGGTCCCTGTATGTGGAGTGGTGTTGTACGTGAACATCGCGTACGGCAGCCACTCGTCCCAATTACCTTGGTCCTCATTTATGAAATTTTTCAGGTATTCAGCAAGGGTGCGATGCGATTTTTCCAGCGCGCCATTTGATTCTGGATGGTAGGCCGTCGTCTGTATCTTCTTGATTCGGAGCAGTCGGCATATCTCTTCGAAGGTCGAGCTGAGGAAGTTCGTGCCTTGATCCGATAATATTATTTCCGGTGTCCCGTGCCGGCAAATCAAATCTTCTACGAGCGCCTTTGCCACTGTCGGAGCCTCTTGGTTCGGTAGTGGAATTGCTGCGCTGTATTTGGTAAGTGCGTCTTGGATCGTAAGTATATATTTTTTCCCGTTGACGCTTTCCGGTAACGGTCCTACGATGTCGACCGCAACTTTTTCGAACGACCTCGATGGGGTGTCAGTTACCACCATTGGTACTCATTCCCTTTTCCCGATTTTATTTTTCTGGCAGGATTCGCAGGATGTTATGTATTTTTCTAAGTCCCTTCTTATGCCGGGCCAGTCGTACTTGGTCCGGATCCGATGCAGCGTACGCCTGATACCCTGATGCCCTCCAAAGGGGGTGTCGTGGTATTCTTTTATGATTTTCAGGCGGTCTTCGAAGGAGGGAGCGGCTACGCCACTGCGGCAGTCGCTGCGCTCTTTCATAACGCTGTCTTCTTCTGTGCTGCTGGAAGTTCGTAGGCTACGGGCCCCGCCGTGCCTCGCTTCCTCAGCAGGCCTTTGCGGTGCTCTGTCCGCAATTTCTTCGCTCGGCGTGCCCACCGTTAGCTCCGCTGTTGCTGTGCTCGCTCTGTCCTTTTCGGTGATATTCGCAGTCTTACTCGTGCCTGTCTGCACTAGCTTGCGAGGTCTGCCCCTTCCCCGACCGCTCGGCTTCGCGGCGGGGCTGTGTGGTTCAGTAGAGCGATCTGCTGGTACGCTGCGAATCTCTCTATCTTCTTCTGGCGCATTGGCCGGCGCGGTCTCTCTCTCTCTCTGCCGCGTTGCTCGGCTGGCCCGCTGTATTCTTGGCTCTCCGCTTTGTGCGGCTGTCCGTACTCGGGCGCTTGCTGTCTTCGTTTCTCTCGCGGGCGGGCTCGACCTCTCGCTCCAGCGAGCTACCATGGCTATACGGGGTATTTTCGGCCGTCCGCTTTGTGCGGTCATTCGTTGTGCCGAGTTGCCCCTTTGTGCTGTCCTCTTCCGACCCACGGACTTCGTTTCTAGCTCTCGCTTGGGTCCTCGTAGTAGCGAATATACGACTTAACGCATCGGCGTTTGTATTACGCTTTCCGGCCTTATATTCAACGTTAAATTCGTGTTCGGCCAATTTAATTTTCCAACGCATTAATCTCGAACCTGGGTCCTTTACTCCGAACAGCCAGGTGAGCGGTTGGTGGTCCGTCACTACCGTAAAACGTGTACCATAAATATATGGTCGAAATTGAGCGAGAGCCCAAACTATGGCGAGTAGCTCTTTTTCCGTGGTTGTATAATTGAGCTCGGCCTTTGACATGGTGCGGCTCGCGTAACATATGGGCAAATCGTCCCCGATCTTGCCTTGCGATAAGATTGCGCCGAGCGCCCTGTCTGAGGCATCTGTCGTTACAACAAACGGCTTCGTGAAGTCTGGATACTGCAGTATCGGTGCTGTGGTAAGGGCTGTCTTCAGTTCTTCGAAGGCAGCGTCTCTTACCGCGGTCCACTCGAATTCGACCCCTTTCTGGGTTAATTCTGTGAGTGGCTTCGCGGTTCTCGAGAAATCCTTGATGAATTTCCGATAGTAGCCAGCTAGTCCGAGGAAAGATTGTACTCCTTTTATATTTCTCGGTACTGGGAATTCCCTTACTGCTTCCAGTTTCTGCGGGTCAGCACGTACGCCCTCTTTGGATATGATGTGGCCGAGGTTCTGCGTTTCCTTGCGCAGGAACTGGCACTTGCTCGGTTGCACTGCTAATCTGGCTTCTCTTAGCCGCTGCAGTACCTCTCGCAGCCTGTCATTGTGCTCCTTGAAGGTTTTGCCGTGAATTACTATGTCGTCTAAGTACACATAGCATTTGACGCCCTGTAGTCCTGCCAGCGCGGAGTTCATCAACCTCTGGAAGGTCGGTGGGGCGTTTTTGAGTCCGAAAGGCATTCGGTTATACTCGAAATGGCCCTGTGGTGTGGAAAATGCGGTCTTTTCCTTGTCTTGCTTTGCCATCGGGATTTGATGAAATCCAGAGGCGAGATCCAAGGTCGTATAGTATCGGGCCCTTCCCAGCTGGTCCAATATCTCGGTGATATTAGGCAGTGGCTACGAGTCTCTGATGGTGGCTTCGTTCAGCTTCCGAAAGTCCACTACTACGCGCATTTTTCTCTCTCCGGCTGCGTCAGGTTTCTTCGCTACAACTAGCAGCGGGGCGTTCCATTGACTCCGGCTAGGTTGGACAATGCCTTCCTCAAGCATTTCGCGGGTCTGCCTCTCCACTTCTCTCTTGTCGGTCTCGGGCAGCTTGTATGGGTGCACCTTAATGGGCTGCACCCCCTCCTTAAGGGGTATCACATGTTCTACCATAGGCGTGCATGGCAGCCTGTCCCCCGGGAGGTGGAACACATCTTCGTATTCTTTCGTGATCTCATCGAGCGCTTCGCGCTCTTCCTTATTGAGATTTCGTGCGTCTAGCTCTTGAACTAGTCGCGCGAGGCGGTCAGCCCCTCGCTCCGCGCTGACGGTGCATACTTTGGGCGTCGCGGCCTCGGGACCGTGACCCACTGCCGTTATCTCTAGAGGCTCGAGTTCCACCACCGGGCGTTGTACCTCAACAGCCTTCTCTGTGGTGTTTATTAGACTTACTGCACAGCTGCTACCGTGCGGCGGCGTGATGCAGGCTCCCATTATTACTCCTTTTCCGAGTTCCATTTTAGAGAGCAGTCCGATAAATTTGCTCTTGGTCGCGGCGTAAGCGACGGTCTCGCTGCGCGGCGGCAGGGTCATCTTCACCGAACCATCTAGAAGCGGCAGGCAATGTCCGTATAGTTTAATCATTTCGCCGTGCAAGATATCTGCTTTATGATGTTTAATGAAGTCCATACCAAGCAGTCCGTTGACCCTCAGCGGCACGGTGCTCGGAACGATGTAAAAGCAATGCTCTACATTTAGAGCCGGCGTCTCGAGCGTGATTTTCGCTATTCCTAGAGGAGTAAATTTTTCGCCTGCCACCCCTTGTAATTCCACTTTGCAGTCTTTCACCATAGTCTCGGGTTTGAGACAGTCTTCTTTAATGATGCTGCATTGGGCTCCGGTGTCTGCCTTGAGGGTGAGTACCCCAGACACGGCCAGCGATGCAATAATATCGAAATCACTGGCGGTGGCACTCGACGCCGGCAATGTTACTTGTAGCAGTTGTAGCTTGCTTGCGGGCTTTTGCTGGGCTGTTAGTGTGTTCAACCTCATCGTTGCCAGCGGGCGGGTGTCCGTACTATTCCGACCGGTACCCGTCGTTACTGTCGTTTTTTTTTCCTTATCTTCCGGGTCCTTTTGACGTTGGGGCTGCTGTGTCGTCCGAGCGGGTTCGCTCTGGTTTAGCGATAACCTCTTTCTGCAGTCCCTCCACACGTGGCCCTTCTTCTAGCAGTAGTTGCACACGATGTCGACTTTGTGTATGGACTTGTTTTCACTGGGGATTGGCAGGCTCACTCTTCCCGATCTCCGGGTGCAGTCTCGTGCCATGTGTCCGGCGTTCCCGCAGGTGAAACAATTTTCATTCTGCCGGGATGGTGCGCCCTGGGACCTTCGGGGGTGGCTCGACGCTCCCCCTAGCCCTCCCTCAGGCTGCACTATGTTGGTTATCTCTATGGCCCCGGCCACGGAGTCATGCAACGTTTGGTAATTTCTAGCACGTACCAGCACTTGCACCTGGCCGTGCAGGCCGTTTTCGAAGTTGGCATGTGCGCTTCGTCGTGTGACGCTCTCGACGGTGATCTTTTGATCCTCTGTTTGCAGCGGCTCGCAGAGTATTTCGGCGATGTCTACCGTGATCCGCTCCGTCCGTGCCGCGTAGGCGGCTATGTCCTCGTTCTGTCCCTGCCGGAGGGAGCTGAACTTCATTTGCAGCGCGGCCAGGGACTTCCGTTGTCCGTACAACGCTTCCAACTCGCTCCTGAGTTGCGCCATGGTGCCGATGGTTTTGTGCTGCAATTGTCTTGCTGCTGCACCCTCTAGCTTACTCATAACGATCAACTCGAGGAGAGTGTCATGCTCCTTCTCTGCTACCCTGCGGAATATCGTCTCGCAGGACTTTAAGAAGAGAGGCAATGCCTTTGAATCTTTGCCGTCGAATGTTTTTACCATTTTTATTCCGAGACTGAAGCTGAGCATGTTTGAGGGCCTCTGCGTCTCCTCGAACCGCGTGCGTCTCGGGGGCAGCGCGGGGGGCGGGATGTCCTCCATCCCCGCTCTTCCTAGCCGTCGCTGGAGCTCGGCAATTTGCTCTCGTAAGGAGTGGATTAGTTCGTATTCGTCTGCACCTACCTCGTTGAGCGTGCTCGCCAAGTTTCGTCTTGCTGACGGTGTTTCAACCCCCTGAAGTTCGCGATCGAGTTCGCGTCGACTTTGCTCGTGCTCGCGCTGCAGCCTTTCGCACTGCCGTCGAGCTCTTACCAAGTCACGGTGGCTCCGGTCGATCGCCTCTAAACGATCTTGTACTCTCGAAGTCACCGATCGTGCCGTC
This sequence comes from Cylloceria caligata, assembly GCA_963942595.1. Classification (NCBI taxonomy): domain Eukaryota; kingdom Metazoa; phylum Arthropoda; class Insecta; order Hymenoptera; family Ichneumonidae; genus Cylloceria; species Cylloceria caligata. The sequence goes on along the minus strand of OZ012706.1, from coordinate 67,615,143 downwards.
GTACCGGTAGCTGTCGGGAAACCTACGCGATCTGTCGTTTGTAAGCTTCCGAGTTCCCGCTCATCCATGACCTCATCTAGATGTTCAGGCGTTCGTTCGCCAGTGGCCATATTGAACACGTCGTCGCTACCTATACTATTGTTATCGCGAAATGCCGTGCCCCTGAGAGGGTTTACGCCGAACTCGGCGTCCAGTCGGCCCGCGACGGCCTCTTGCCTATCGGTGAGGATTCGTCCCGACGGCGAGAGCTCTGTTAACGCCCTGCGCGGTTCGTATACTATTTCCCCTACGGCGGCAGCTAATCCAGCTGTGGAGTCTGCCCCTTCGCCGGGAGTCGCAGTTCCTAATGAATTGACTCTACGTTTCGGTTTCGCTCCCCTAAATATCGGCATGTTGCTAGTTTCGCGGTGGACAAACTCTAAAATATGCTCACAAAATTTCTAGAGATATGTTCTCCAAATTTTCCAAAATATTTTTCCTGACTGGCTTCAGTTTATTGGCTATGTATGAGTATAAAGTAACCGCCACTTACAGAAAGATGATCTGGTAGACGGTCCTTTCCATTGCGATGTCCTCGGGTGCTGTTCCCCTGGTACCGTTGACCCGTATCTCCGTTGGTTCCTGGGTTCGTCCTTGGTGCGTCGCCAACGATTGCGCGACGGCTTCTTTTCGAGTAGCTGCTGTGCGTACTCGGTTGCACACTTTGTGCGGTTTTCCGCGACTTGACGTGACACCGTCAATCGGGACTTTAAACGGTTGACCAATACGTCACCCCGCACCGACGTTCACTTCACGGCTTCGCGTTAGATTAGTCGGGTTTTCACGAACTACACTGGTGTCCTTGCACGCGTCGTAGTCGTCACTTCAGAGTATTCTCAACTTTGTCCAAAACACTTTTGTCCTAATAAATCACGAATCACTTAACTTCGGCAGATCCCTGCCACCAAATGTTATGCCGGTACCGAGTAATTGGATTATTCGGTAGTCGGTATAATATTAAAAGTTATTATTTTTTGGGATTGTTTGCCGATAAGGAGATGGATCTCGAGTAAAAGATGGAAACGCGAATTTATATAAAAGGAAGTATTTATTATAAGCGACGGTAACTTTCCGTTGCCTATTTATATATCAAAGTAAGAAGTACAATAATCCGTTGTTTCGAGTGTTGAACGAGGAACCAACCGTTCTCTCTTAAGTCGAAATTAATTCTGTCTTTTCTGAAGCAGTTAGCAACTGCGTTTTCTAAAATCCCTTAGTTGGCAGCTTTAGCTTTAGCCTATCGTAGATCGCCTCGCGAGTCGCTTCATGCTGCGTCGGCGTCTACTTCGCATCCCGTCTTGTATGACAGCTATCTTTCAGAATTCCATCTCTAACTGTGTCCGCTAAGGAATATACCTGAGAATACGTTAGAGGAATATTCCGCGACACAACAAAATAAAATACACGAGAAATTAGTGGAAGTTTTATCGGAGTATAAGTTTATGTGCGACGAAGAGTTGATTTGGTCCGAAGAAATCGACCAAGAAGGAGAATATCAAGAGTGGGAGGGTACCAGTTCGTTGTCAAATGATGAGTACGAACCCGATGAAAAAAAAATGAAAGAGGATCCAGATTTCGTTCCACTCGATTACAAAATAATGGTGGTTAATCTTGCCAAAGCGCATCCAATGTGAAATTTAAAAAGTTTGCAAACAAAAGGAGCATCTCGCTTGAGGTATATGCGAGATTTGAAAATTTGGGAAAATCATATTAAAAAGGGTGGAATTCGAAAAGAAAAATACAATACAATTGATACGTGGACATATGATCGCTTCGTAGAAGCGCGGAGTTGTAACCAGCAAGTCCCCACAAAAAACTTGGGCAACAATGGGGCAACAATGGGCACTTGTTGCTGTCAGTAAATTTCCAGAGTTGGAATTCAAAGCCTCCGAAACGTAGGTCAACGAGTTTAAACAAAGGCATAAGATTCGTCAGAGGAAAGTTACAAAATTTGTGTCGCAAAGAGAGACAGCTACAATGAATGAAATCCTTGCTGCGGCAGATAAGTTCCGACTCCAGATTCGAGCTCTTATTCGCCAGTACGACAAGGATTTTGTTATCAACACTGATCAAACAGGTAAGTCAAGAATTCTCATTTGTCTACCTCATACGAAATACTCTCTCTAACGTCGCGTATAATGAATTTACATTCGTATATTCTCTTTCCAGGTTGCCAGTACCAGTCGACGTATAACCGAACCCTGGACCATCAAGGATCAAAAGCGGTTTTCGTAAAAAGAAAGGATATGAACAAAGTAACCCATTGATATACAGCCCAATATGCTATGACCCTTTCTGGAAAGCTATTGCCAAAAGTTTACGTATGCTTACAAGAGAATACTGGCTCTTTTGGACCGAGGATTCAAAAATCGATGGATGAATACGCGGCAAAAGTAAAAAATGTCATCATCACTTCAAAATCTGGCTAACTTATAACAGTGTTGTACACAACATTTTTAACGGATGTGATGAAGCCTTACGTACAAGAGAACAAATTTCTTCTGCTGATTGACTCGTGGGAGGACAAACAAATCTGCAATTATACGATAAACTTTTCCAAGATGAAGAAGGATTGCCAACGTGTAGCATCAAAGTAATTCCCCCCAAATATACTCCACTGGTGCAACCCTGCGGTGTATATTTCTATCGTCAGGTTAAAAACTATATTTAAAAATTACAAAATTGCTCTTATCTCATCGAGCAAAAAAAAGAAATATCATCCCGAGAAGACTGTATAAAAATACAATCGATCGTTCATCATCAACTATCCGCGTCAATATTCGGTGACATGTTACGTTACGCGTGGTTCGCTGCTAAACTTTGCGATGAGAAAGAATGTTTTATGAATGTAAATCAAGTTTGTTTTTCTATGGAGACGTTGAAACAACATTGTAATTGTAAAAATGCAGCGTTTACAACGTGTGCTAGATGCAGAAATAATTACTGTTTCCCCTGTTTCTACGATGAATAACACCCCGACAAATGTAAATGATCGAATGTAAAAGAATAAGAGTTTGAATTTTTATGTATAAAGTCTTTTTCTATGCGCTTTAATAACAATCCCTTGTTGAAAAGTCCGCAATCCCAATTTTTTCCCTTATCTTTGCCTTTTGCGTATAAATAAATAAATAAAATAAATTATTTATCACTTCGCTTAATTGCGACATGAATATTATAAAAATTGGGAAAGAGCTAGAGAAAAAAAAGTCTCCGCACGGGGAGTCGAACCTGCGACCATCGCATTACGAGTCCGAGCTCTTACCACTACGCCAACCGCTGCTTGGCAAACATACTAACATAAATGGCTTTTACGGTGCCAGAGCCGCGTAAAAAATTTTATTTTCTAAACGCTTGGCCATCTGGTGTTCCCACTTTGGATACTTTCATTTCTAGCCAAGCCCTACATATGCTATAAATTTGAGCGAAATCCGTGATGACGAGTAGGCAGCCTCTCCTTGTTAGTAGGTGTCCGCGGTTGCGTTGAGACTGAATCTCGCTAGCGATCGACAGCAGCGAGCGTCAGGCTAGAGAGGGATGCGTATGCGAAAGCTTCGTCCCGCCCACAAGGTAGCGAAGCAGGTAGGTGCGAATAGTAGGTTGTCGAGTCATTCTCTTCTGTATTTTCTCAAATTATGTATCGCAGTATTTACCATGTTTTACATCAGTACTAGTACTTTTCCCTACTACTAAAGCCTAAATTAATTTCTTCCCTGCTTGAGCCCGTACTCTACCCCTTCTGGGTATAAAAATTAAACGATAACGATTAAATACCGTTTTAAACGATATTTTTTAAATCCGATTTCATTTATATTGATTACATTATTACGGTGGAAACTTATTATTAGTATTATCTTGGAAATTTTTTCCGAGACCCGTGCTCGGACGTAATGGTTGAACGTCCAAGCGTAGCGGGTGTAAATTGGTCGATGGTGATGATTGTAATGTCGGTCAGTTTGATGGTGTTACGATGTCTTCACTTGACCATCCTGGTGACTGGTCGACGTGTTACTTGTCGCTGGATAGCTACGGGTTTCTGCTTCCTAGGAGTCGGAACAGCGGGTACTTTGAATGGCGTTGCCATCGGAGTTGGTTCAGGAACCGGGTAATCGCGAACGGTAGTTACTATCGTTTTGGTTTGAGCGATGATGATTTCTGGGCCAGTGTATAGCACGTTGCTGACTATAACCGGTTTTGAATGTGGCTGGTAGGTATGAGCAAGCTTCGGCATTCGACGACCGTAATAATGTTCCACCACTCTTTTTTACGTTTCGGTCCTTTGGTCGGGACCCTCTTCAGAATTGCGTTTATTCATATTTATAATGCGCTCAAGTGTATAAAGTTGTTTGAATGTGACTGTAAAGCACGTGTTCGTCGAGCTACTTTTGCAACAGTTTGGTTGTTGTATTCTTACCAGCCGGCAGTTTTGAATGAGTTCACAGAAGGTATTCAGGCCGTTGGCGATTTGTTCCGGTGTTGACCTTGAAGAGCGGTTACTAGACTTACGGTTTCAGCGATCATCGCGCGCAAACGTTGGTTCTGATACTTGTGGCCTCCGCATCGTCTGGCCATAAATGTTCTATGCTGATAACGAAGGAGGTATGAGAATGGCGAAAATGGAAATGGCGATTATTGAACCGACCTATTTGTGAAGTTAAATGAAACGTCAGGGGCCGTACAATATTGTAGCAGTAGGCGTGCAACGGTTCCGTAAGGGCTCTTCACAGAACATAATCGATTCAACACGTAATTTTCCCTGCGTATACTCTCATACGTAGCTACAAGCTGAATCCGTCCATACTAAACCACAGATCGTGTAAGTACTTCGTATGGACTCTGCACAGAATGATCTGCGCGGTATATGTGGCTAACATGGAGCAGGGTCAACCCGACGACAGCATAAATTTAAATGTACTTGTCAATGAATTCCTCCAAGGGCCGTACAATGCCAAGGCAGGAGGCGTGCAACGGTGCCACAAGGGCTCTGCACAGAACCGAACCGACCTACCACGTAGTTTCCCTGGGTTATATTCACTGAGAATTTACAGATACTAAGAGTCGTAGTTCAACCCCCGCCGATGGTAAAAGAGGAGAACAGGTGCAGAAATGGTAGTTCGAGTCACTCACGTTTTGGTTGTCAATTATGAATTTATTTGACACTTTTATATAGAACGATTTCGCGATACCGAATGTTAACACAATTAATGTTCGCCTCGCGCTGGTTTACAATGATTTACACGCGAGAACTCAACAAAAACCCGGTTGTTGCTTCTCTTTATTGTGTGTGTGTTAATTCGTAATAAAACGTGACTGAGTGCGTGACTATAACTGTTAGTAACTGCTGCTGAATAAAAACGTGTAATTGGACTGAACTAAAGAACTGAAGAATGTTCCTTGGTTATATATGCTTCTACTGTTCATCTTAGACTTGTGAATGGAGTAATAATTCTCTCACGGTACCGTGTTATAAACTTAGTAGATCGGAATTACATAGGAATCCTTATCGACGCTGCTTACATCAATGGTATTTGAGGGCCGACAACAAAATGCCCTTACGATAGAATCATGCCGACTTAAGTCCTTATCGGTGCCACCTACATCAATGGTATTCGATTGGCCGACAACAAATTTCTTTTACTAGAGAATCATACCGGATTAAGTCCTTATTGGTTCCGCGTACATCAATGGTATTCGATTAGCTGACAAAGAAATTCTTTTACTAAAGAATCAGACCGGCTTGAGTCCTTTCTAGAGTGAATAGAGGGTGATAGGGGCAGGAGCAGGTAAACCCTCTCAATTCACTCCCAATAGTGATCAATCACGGTACCTCAAATATTTCCCGATATTGTAACGTACTGACTATCTAATAACGCGCGGTGCACACACTAAGACATCGCTACCGCACGTCACGCACACCGAGTAAGACCGACCTATACCTGACAACTCAAGACGCGCGGCACACACAAAACGAAGCGCCGCTACTGCGCGTCACTCACACAAGGTAGACCGGCACGTCGGAGATTAAGTCCCGTTATTCTTTTCATAAAGTACGAATAACGAAACATTAAAATACCAACGACGAATTTTAAAAGAAGTACCAGGGCTACCAGTGGGCTACAGGAGATGGGCTACAGGACCACCAACATCTATAGTAATACCAAAAGCATGGGCCGGACAGAGGGGATACTGATATAAAAAGACGAGAAATTCGGCACTCGTGGAACAGTTTTGTTCGCAGGTCCCGCCAACGCAGAAGTCCAGGGAGGAAGAGCAAACGAGCCCTCGCTAGGTGCAGCCGCACTGATACCCGGAGAGCCCAGCTGTGGTACCTGACACACATTTTGACGGGAAGCAGCTGAGTTGGTCGCGCTCGAGGCCAACGCACCGCAGACTCAAACATCAACAAAGTAGTCTCTCTCTCTCTAGTAGCCGAGGACAGAGCTATCCAACATACCATGCTCTCAGACAAGAAATAATGTCTACATATTTTTTAACAGGGAAGATATGATATATAGAAATTACACGATAGCACAGGGAATGAGATAGGAAAATAATTTGAGTATACATCAGAAATTTAAGTAAAAACCAGGAAATCTCAGAGAAAATATAAAAGGCATACGGCCCTGATATAGCTGCGCATGCACCCAAAGTGCATCCTACTGACGTCGGATAGCAGCGGCGGTCAGGTGGACGAGCAAGTGGGCCTCCACAGAGTACCAGGCGGGAGCTCCACTCCCACCAACGGGCCTGTGACGTAAGAAGCGAGTATCGATTCAGGAGAGATCAAAGGCTAGTCTAGATACCACGAGCGGCGGCCGGCTACTTACCGACGGTACGCGTGCTAAATCTCTTACCTAGGGAACGTGACGAGTAGATAAAAATTATCAACCGACGTTTATTTTTCCTTTATAAATTACAATATTAGTTAACGAATCTTTCTACATTAGGAATTAGATTATTTATTCACGTTCAGTTACGCATCAAAGAGCATAATATTAGTCGAATGCAACATCTCTATTATAAAATCTATTACCGACCAAAACATATCTGTTTCTCACAAATTCTTCACAAATTCTTCTTAATTCGCGAAATAGAGAATAATTAGAGCTTGGTCGCACCTGCTACTATCGCATACCGTGCGCAGAGGAGTTATCGTTCGAGTCTGAGTGAGTATTGTATTATTGTTTTTGATCCTTAGTTAAATTCTCTGTCGAGGTTGTTTCAAAGCTTTTGAGACAAACAATTTTCGCATCTTATAAATTTCAACATCAGTGTCTCTTGGAGTCGAACGCCGGGGAAAAGTCACTTGATATTTTGTATCTTTCCTTCATTGTAACCTCGCGCGCGTGTTAGTTCATGATCCCGTTGTGTGTTCGTGTGAGCAAGATTTGTATGATATAGACCACGTCACGAATTGTGAATAATTAATTAGCAAGTATTGATTTATTTATTTTACGCTATTATATTTGATAAGTCGTTGAGTGCGTGTTCAGCCGTCGTGCCGTATTTTATGTGTTTGAAAGGGATCCGTACGGTCTGAGGCGCATCTCGCGTTGTTAGTCTTTTTCGTTCCATCGTTATTTTTAATGATCCTACGTGACCCTTCGTCTTCCCGGATTGTTCGATTGTTTGTTCGTACGGGATTTGTACGTGTGAGCCGCATCTCGTTATTTATTATTCTATTGTTATTTATCATCTTATTTTTATTTATTATATTATTTTCTTTACTTAAATGATCGAGTCGATAGCGTCACGTACATGACCTTCTGTCTTCCCGTGGTCGTTGGTCATATCTGTGTGTGGGAGTTGCATGGCATACGCCGTATCGTGCACTAGTTATTTTACGAAAGACATTATTTTATTATTTATTAACGCTTAACTATAATTGTAAAATGTAGAACAAACGCTTCAGGTTATCTCGAGGTAAAAGCTTTTAGCAGAGAACATAGATGTAGATAGGAGCACAGGGCCTGTATTAAGCTTTAGTACAGAACAAGTATTTGCGATTTCCGCCTGAAAACTATGTGGCGATATGTCGAAGTGATACACACGCACAGAACGAATCTCAAGGCACGCCTCTTTCACGCGTCTCTTTCCCACTCATGCCTAACAGGCTACCACGCATTCTCACTTATATTAACGGTAGAGCAATGTTTGGGCGGGGGACTGGTGGGCTAATCTATCGTTCTCTCTCACACACATGCGTTCGTAATGCTTATATTTGCGGTGATCGTGTTTCACCTCATACGCGTGGAATAGTTATCAATGGTACCGATGTTTCATAGCGATACAATAAAAAATTAAATAATCAATAAGATCGGGTGACGTTTAAACAAACTAGAGTTATAGCTTTTTAAGTAGTTTGATACAATTTATTAATAATGAGTCGATGGTCGAAATAGTGTAAATAATGTAAATAGAAGAATTTGTGAAGAATTTGTGAGAAACAGATATGTTTTGGTCGGTAATAGATTTTATAATAGAGATGTAGCATTCGACTAATATTATGCTCTTTGATGCGTAACTGAACGTGAATAAATAATCTAATTCCTAATGTAGAAAGATTCGTTAACTAATATTGTAATTTATAAAGGAAAAATAAACGTCGGTCGATAATTTTTATCTACTCGTCGCGTTCCCTGGGTAAGAGATTTAGCACGCGTACCGTCGCACAGTGGGGCCGATTCCCGAAAAGCTGGTCAAAAGTCGAAAACGTAGTTCATTCTGTTTGAGATATAGTATATAAGGGTTTTTGGGGTCGCTGATTACGAATCTGAAGTCAAAATTGTAAAAAAACAAAATGGCGAGTTCAAAATGGCGATAGTAAACCGAAAATACTCAGTTATAATACGGAATGTTTATCGAATTTGTATGAAACTTGGTTTCTGTAAGTTTTCGAGGTCGCTGAATACGAATCCGGTGTGAAAAAAACAAAATAAAAAATGGCGGATTTAATATGGCGGACGCAATCTTCGTAATCGGCCGGATTCGCTTGAAACTTGTTATTTGGGGGTTTTCGAGGTCGCTGAATACGAATCCGGTGTGAAAAACACAAAATTCAAAATGGCAGATCCAAAATAGCGATTATAAAAATTTATTAACTTTTTATAAATCTGTAAGTAAATTATATATTTGATAAAAAGTAATAAAACATCTACTTTTACATCTATAATTGTATTGATTGAAATCACTTTTGAAAGACTTATTTTATACTATTTACAAGTTACATTTCCTTTTTTTATTGAAGTGAATGTACTTCAGTTACATGGAGGTAATTTTTTCTTTGAAGCACATATTTCTTAAAATCATTTTCTGAAACAAAATAGATTTTGTGAAATAAAATTAACATGTTCAAACAGTTGACTTATAATTATTTTAGTTTAAGTAAACATTTTTTAAGATTACTGTATAATAATTTGATTTACAGTTTTTAAATAAATGTATTTGGATTACAGAGTAATGATTTTCTTGCTTAAAATAAATATTTTGTACATATTTCAGATAAGTAATTACATTTTTAATCATTTATAAAAATATTGAAAAATGTATAATTCAAATATATAAGAAAGTGTAATAAGGAACACGATTTTTTAAATACTAACATATTCATTTGAGAAATACAGTACAAAGCCAAATTCAAAAAATAAATTTATATTAACAAGAATATTGTTCTGTTGTGCCGCGGAATATTCCACTCCGTATTTAGTATAATCGGGAATATTCCATAGTAACGAAACATTGGAATTCATTCAAGACAAGAAACGAAGTCCAATGCAGATCGTATGAACGACCCCAAGAACGCTGACGCAGCATGAGCGACTCGCTTGGCGTTCGGGCGAAAGGCTAACGCTAAAATTGCGAATTAAGGGATTTTCGTGAAAACAGTTAGCAACTGCTTTACGAAAAGACAGTATTAAATTAGATTGAAAAGAGAACGGTTGGTTCCTCGTTTAATACTCGAAACAACGCATTATTGTACTTCTTACTTTGATATATAAATAGGCAACGGAAAGTTACCGTTGCTTATAATAAATACTTCCTTTTATATAAATTCGCGTTTCCATCTTTTACTCGAGATCCATCTCCTTATCAGAAAACGATCCCGAAAAATAATAACTTTTAATATTATACCGACTACCGAATAATCCAATTACTCGGTACCGGAATAATATTTGGTGGCAGCGGTGGGATCTGCCGAAATTAAGTGATTCGCGATTTATTAGGACAAAAGTGTTTTGGACAAAGTTGAGAATACTCTGAAGTGACGACTACGACGCGTGCAAGGACACCAGTGTAGTTCGTGAAAACCCGACTAATCTAACGCGAAGACGCAAAGTGAACGTCGGTGCGGGGTGACGTATCGGTCAACCGTTTAAAGTCCCGATTGACGATGTCACGTCAAGTCGCGGAAAACCGCACAAAGTGTGCAGCCGAGTACGCAAAGCAGCTACTCGAGAAGAAGCCGTCGCGCAACCATTGGCGACGCACCAAGGACGAACCTAGGAACCAACGAAGAAACGGGTCAACAGCGTCAGGAAGGACGACAAGGACCATCGACCGAACAAAGATACAGGACAACAAGTCGGCAACAGTATGGAAAGAACAATCTTCCAGATCATCTATCTGTAAGTGGCGGTTACATTATACTTATACATATAGCCGATAAACTGAAGCCAGATAGAACAAATATTTTGAAATTTTGAAAACAAAATTAATAATTTTGCCAAAGCCAGCGTAGAACCGATATTTGGGAAAATATTCCACTAGATATATATTTCTCTTGAGATTTTGTGGGAATATTTTAAAGTAGAGTTCGCCGAGAAATTATCAAACATGTCAGAATCGAGAGGAGCCCGATCAAGGCATAGGGGCAACTCGCTAGAGACAACGTTGCCTGGCGCAGGGGTAGCCCCTACAGCCGGTTTAGCTGCGGCAGTAGGAGACATCGTTTACGAAGCGCGCAGGGCGCTATTCGAGCTCTCGCCGTCAGGGCGAATCCCTTCGACGAGACAAGAGGCCCTTGCAGACCGACTAACGGCCCAGTTCGGCGTAAACCCACGTAGGGGTGCGTCGTTTGGGGATTTCGACAGCGACGGTAGCGACGACGTGTTTAATATGGCTACTGGCGAGCGAACTCCCGAGCACATCACCGAGGAAATGGTTGAGCGGGAAATAGAAAACATGCGAACCATAGATCGTGTAGGTTTTTCAGCAGCTACCGGTACGACAGCCCGGTCGGTATCAGCGAGAGTACGCGATCGGTTGGAAGCGGTCGACCGAAGCCAACGCGAACTGGAAAGAGCGCGACGCCAGTGCGAGAGGCTGCAGCGCGAGCACGATAGAGGCCAACGCGAACTCGATCGCGAACTCAGGGAGACCGAAACACCGTCGGCGAGACGGAACTTGGCGGACACGCTCAACGAGGTAGGTGCGGACGAGTACGAACTCATCCGGTCCCTACGAGAGCAAAACGCCGAACTATCGCGGAGGCTGGGAAATACAGGGTTGGAAGAACGTCCAATACCACGTCCGTGGTCGAGGCAAACCCGATTTGAGGAATCGGATTATCCCCCTGCGGATCCCGTGTTCCAGAGGGAACAACGGAGGGTGTCGGAAACACCGAGTCGGACACTCGACCTGGGGCTGGCCTTGAAAAATATAAAGCGCTTCGACGGCAGTAACGCTGACGAACTAGATGCCTTCTTGCGATCATGCGAGACAGTTTTCAAGAGCCACAGGATCAAGACATCCTGTTGGAACTGGTGCTCAGCAGCAAGCTCGAGGGAAAGGCGTCCAGAGAGATGAAGCATAAAGTCATCCTCTCGGTAGCGCAGCTTAAAACCGAGCTGGAGGCCCTGTACGGAAAGCAGAAGTCGTTGCCTGCGTTACAAGTAGAGTTCAACTCCCTCCGGCAGGGCCAGGGTGAGGACATCGCGGTATACGCCGCCAGGACTGAGCGTATCACCGTCGATATAATAGAAAAACTCTGCGAGGAAGCCACCTCGATGTTGGAGATGTGCATCATCGAAAAAATAACACGGAAGAGCGCCCAGGCCAACTTCGAAAATGGACTGCATGGGCAGGTCCAAATTCTGGTGAGATCTCGTAATTACGCCACCCTCCACGAGTCCGTTACAGGAGCCATCGAGATCACGAATATGGTGCAGCCAAAGGGAGGGGTAGGTGGAGTATTAAGCCACCCCAGAAGGTCCCAAGGCGCATCATCCCGGCAGAGCGAAAATTGGTTCACCTGTGGAAACACTGGACACATAGCTCGAGACTGCACCCGCAGATCGGAACGAGTAAGCCTACCAGTACCCAGTGAAAACAAGTCAATCCACAATGTGGAAATAACCTGCAATTACTGCCAGAAGAAAGGCCACATGTGGAAGGACTGCCGGAAGAGAGTGTCGCAGAATAAAAGCGAGCCAACGCAGCCGCCCCGACAGCCAAGAAACGCAGGCTACAAAGATGCAAAAAATACGGTAACTGCGGGGCCAGATCCAGCCACTGCAGGCGTGAACGCGCTGGGCGCACTGAGACTGAATACGCTAACTGTCCAGCAGAGACCTGCGTGCAAGCAGAAGAAAACAACGCTGCAGCTTCTACAAGTAACGCTGCCGGCGTCGAGTGCCACCGCCAGCGACTTCGATATCGATGCACCGTTGGCCACGACCGAAGTACTCACCCTCAAAGCGTACACCGGAGCGCAGTGCAACATAATCAAGGAAGGCTGTCTCAAGCCCGAGACCATGGTGAGCAGGTGCTCCGTGGAATTACAGGGGGTAGCGGGCAAAAAATTCACCCCCCTCGGGATAGCTAAAACTGTACTTGAGACACCGGCTCTAAATGTAGAGCATTGGTTCTACATCGTTCCGAACAATGTGCCGTTGAAGGTCAACGGATTACTTGGCATGGACTTTATCAAGCAGCATAAAGCGGACATCCTGCATGGCGAGATGCTCAAGTTGTATGGGCACTGCATGCCGCTAAGGGACGGCGCGACGAGGATATATTCGTCACCACGCAGTAGAACTGCCGCCACGTGCAAATACATAGGCCTGCTTACAGAGATGAATCTTCCTTCCGGAAACGGGCCTAACATGGATGCCGCCAAGAAAAATAAATTTGTCAGACTACCTACAAGGAGTAGGATCGGCCGAGGCATCATAGAGAGACCCCGTGTCACACCGTCAAGAAGCAAAAGAGTGAGTTTAAATGTTCCTAAACACGACGGGGAAGTGCATCAGCCGACGGTGACATGTGAGCCGTCGGAGATAGCGAAGACCGTACGTAGCCGCCAGGTCAAGGCACTGCGCGTTAGCTCAGAGAGCACGGGGAAGAAGGCCAAACGGTTTGCGCAGCGCCAACGGAAGCCCGACTTGGTGCCCCCCAGCAGTGAAAAGCAAGCAGCTCGCGCAGGAATAGTGTGCGAATACAACGGTGTATTCTAACTACGAGGGAACAAGCGACAGCGCACGCATGAGGTGCAAGATCGCGCACCCTTTAAGGTCGGATCGAAGGACCTAGGATCGCAACCCTTGCCTGGGAAGACCGTAAAATCGGGGCATGGGTCCGGTAAAATGCAGAAAGCCGGAAAAAGAAATACTGTTGCAGATGCTCTTAGTCGCACATATGCGACCACACGAGCCCAAGTGGGACAGGACATAAAGTCCCACAAAAAAAAGAATGATAGCGCAATCGGGTATACGAACAGCCGCACAAAGCGGAGAGTCGAGGATACCCAAGGTAACCAGTATAACTCGTCGACATGGTAACACACGGAGTAAGAGCTACTCGCGATAGTATGGGCCCTAGCTCAATTCCAGCCATATATTTAAGGTACCCGTTTCACAGTAGTGACGGACCACCAACCGCTCACCTGGCTGTTCGGAGTAAAAAACCCAGGTTCGAGATTGATGCGTTGAAAAATTAAATTGGCGGAACATGAGTTTAACGTAGAGTACAAGGCAGGAAAGCGCAATACGAATGGAGATGCGCTAAGTCGAATATGCCTTACTACGAGGGTTCAAGCGAGAGCGAAGAACGAAGTCCGTGTGTCGAAAGAGGACAGCACAACGGGGCAAGTAGGCACAACGAAAGTCCGCACAAAGCGGACAGCCGAAGATACCCCGTATAGCCATGGTAGCTCGCTGGAGCGAGAGGTCAAGCTCGCCCGCGAGCGAGACGAGGACAGCAAGCGCCCGGGTACGGACAGTCGCACAAAGCGGAGAGCCGAGAATACCCCGGGCCAGCCTAGCAACGCGGCAGAGAGAGAGGCCGCGCTGGCCAATGCGCCAGAAGAGGATAGAGAGATTCGCAGCGTGCCTGCAGAAAGCTCTACTGAACCCCACAGCCCCGCCGAAAAGCCGTGCGGACGGGGAAGGGGTAGACCACGCAAGCTACATACGCAGGCCACTGGTAAGACTGCGAGCACCGCTGACAAGGACAGAGCGGGCCCAGCACAGTATGGCGGACCCGCGAAGCGCGGAAGGCCGCGAAAAGTAAACGTTGCAAGGCCGCTCGAGACAGAGAGCGACCCAACGGCGGAGCTACCGGTCGGCGCACCGAGCGAAGAAACTGCGGACAGAGCACCGCAAAGGCCTGCTGAGGAAGCGAGGCACGGCGGGGCCCGTAGCCCACGAACTTCCTGCAGCGCGGATGAAGACAGAATTGATTTGCCGGCACGGGACACCGGAAATAATATTATCGGATCAAGGCACGAACTTCCTCAGCTCGACCTTCAAAGAGATATGTCGACTGCTCCGAATCAAGAAGATACAAACGACGGCCTACCATCCGGAATCAAATGGCGCGCTAGAAAGATCGCATCGCACCCTCGCGAATATCTGAAAAATGTCATAAATGAGGATCAAGGAAATTGGGACGAGTGGCTTCCGTATGCGATGTTCACGTACAACACCACTCCACATACGGGGACCGGACTGTCGCCCCACGTGTTGGTGTACGGACGCGAGGCTGAATTGCCGACCGCCGTGAAATAAGAACCACGCAGCACTTATGCCTGCGATGACTACGTCCACGAGTTACGCGAGCGATTACGCGCCGCATGGACTGTAGCACGAGACAACCTGGAAGACGCGAAAAGACGGTCGAAGACTACATACGACCATGGCGCACAGGTGCAGGAGTACCGCGTCGGCGAACGCGCACTCTTCCGTGACGAGACGGTGCGAAGGGGGCGGTCGCCAAGACCCCGAAGTGGATGGGTCCTCACGAAATAGTAGAGAAGAGGCCCCCCGTCAACTACGTGGTCCGGAAGGGACGTAAAATCCAGGCGGTGCACGCAAACCGCCTGAAGCTCTTTATCGAGCACTAATAGCTCAGGAATTAAGGAATTCGAATACTTATAGCTATTTAAAACTAAATATTAGCTAGAAAATAAATGTGGGAAGGAGCCTCTCACGACGCAGGGTAGAGAGCTCCAATAAAATAGAAGAGGTCTTAGGAGACCTAATTTCAACAACAGGAAAAAGAGCGTATACATATCGGAAAAATATATTGAACGAAACAATTTCATTACGCAATCCGGAGGGGACGGAAAACTGTGACCGTGCCAGAAAAGCACCACGAAAAATGTATAGCATATTAATACTGACACAGGATAGTGTTCAGCGTAGAGTGTAAAAAGAATAACGTGCACACTCTATTCGGTTGATATACACATGTTAATAAGCTTCAGAGTGAGGAAGAAGGCACGCGTAGACAATCTAGTCTCAACGCTGAATAGAGCACAGAAAGGCCTACAGCGAAAGTGGACACAGATAACGGCGACAAATGCGCGAAAAGGGTTATCCAACTAACCCATCCCCTCATCGTCTCAATGCAACAGCGAGGGCGATGGCTGTACGTCGCGCCAACACCTGAACCTGTAGGAATAAGTTGCGGAAAAACTATTCCCACTCAACACGAAATATTACACAATTCAGGCATACTGGCTTTGGTAGGCGTATGTATAGTAACCGCCCAAGATTTCAGCATAAAAACCATCGGGCGGACCTCACAGATTATCCGGGAAAACTATCTCCCATCGTTCAATTTAACGTTAACGAAAATTGAAGCCCAGGCGCCCCCTACGCAGACCGAGAGGACAATTCCATTACAGAGCGTGCTGCGAGACCCGGAAGAGCTTCAAAAGCTCGGAGCTCGAGCCGACCAAATCATGGACAACCTCAATACTGCCGGAGACGGGATGCAACACATCCACAATATGAGTTTCTACTCACTGGGTGCAGTAGCACCAATAGCCTTGGTTGGCTATGTTCTGTTTAAATGTTATAGGTATCAGCGAAACCGAACGCCAACAAGGACAAGCGAGGTAACGACCCCGGCAGCAGCCGAGGTAAACATCAACCTCGAGCCGTTCGGACGACAACAGCCAGAAGAGCAACCGCGATCCGAGCTGGCCAGGTTATGCACCCGTCCCCCCAACCGAGAACGACTCGCTCGGCACGAAAGACGATAAGAAGCAAAAGGAAAAACTTTATCGTTACAAATGAAAAAATGAAAAATTTTATTGTATTGTTATATAACTTCAAACGACAAACCAATCGAAGAAAAAATTTTTTTAAAGAAAAAATTTTTTCCTTTTAAGGGGGGAGGGATGTTGTGCCGCGGAATATTCCACTCCGTATTTAGTATATTCGGGAATATTCCATAGTAACGAAACATTGGAATTCGTTCAAGACAAGAAACGAAGTCCAATGCCCGATCGTATGAACGACCCCAAGAACGCTGACGCAACATGAGCGACTCGCTTGGCGTTCGGGCGAAAGGCTAACGCTAAAATTGCGAATTAAGGGATTTTCGTGAAAACAGTTAGCAACTGCTTTACGAAAAGACAGTATTAAATTAGATTGAAAAGAGAACGGTTGGTTCCTCGTTTAATACTCGAAACAACGCATTATTGTACTTCTTACTTTGATATATAAATAGGCAACGGAAAGTTACCGTTGCTTATAATAAATACTTCCTTTTATATAAATTCGCGTTTCCATCTTTTACTCGAGATCCATTTTCTTATCGGCAAACGATCCCAAAAAATAATAACTTTTAATATTATACCGACTACCGAATAATCCAATTACTCGGTACCGGCATAACAGTTCTAATATTAACATAAAAATTAGTCTTTATCATACAGAGATAAAATCATCAGTAGACGCATAAACAGTTGGTGAAGTAAGCAAAGCAATTGTTTCCGGAAATAAGGATTTTAATTTCTTATGTGGCAATTTCTTTAAGCTTGATATATACGGATCTGATGCCACTAGCAAGCGCAAGAAAAGATCTTCCATCGATTTTGTTCTGCTGTATTTTCGTGCAAAATCTTCACGGTATCTTTTAATATATTTATTACAAGACTCCTGTGCATCTTCAGACATTTGTGCGATTGGCAATAAAGCAGATTGTATTATTTCAGAGCCGTGAATTAAAAGTTTGTGAACAGAAGTAGGCATGTAGAACCAGGGATATAAGTCGACGAATTTTCGAGCTGTTTCTATTGTGTATTCTTGGAAATATGGTACATTAATTTCATGACCACTTGAAATAGCTTGTAAAATAACATGGAACCTTTTAATAACACCTTCGTCAACGCCCGTTATAGTAGCAGAAATTTATGCATTTTCGAAAAATCGAAAATTGCGTCCGCCATATTGGATCCGCCATTTTAAATTTTGGTTTTTTGACACTGGATTCGTATTCAGCGACCCCCAAAACCCCCGAGTAACAAGTTTCAAGCGAATCCAATCGATTTCGAAAATTTCGTCCGCCATATTGAATTTAGTTTTTTTGACGCCGGATTCGTATTCAGCGACCCCAAAAACCCCCGAGTAATAAGTTTCACAAAATTATATTCATTTGAAAAAGACGTGCAACAAGTGGTTAATGTGAATTTGTAATTTTTTATATTCAAATGTGCACTAAAAACAAAGTTGCAGCTAGCTGCAGCTGATTTTTACTAATTTTGTTACATAACAGTACAAACTTTAATTTAAAACTTGTTTCGTTGCGGAACACTCCGGAACTTTTAACTTTTTCCCTGTTTTTCTAAAATGATTGCACATAATTTTTCATTTTTTTCTACTTTAGACATTGTTTAGCTATTAATTTATATGTATATGTTATAATTTTTTACGCAAATGATTATAAACTACTTTCTTCAACCTGAAACCTCCATTTTGCAGAATTAAGAAACACCAATTTTACGATTTTCTACGAATTTTTTAATATGACGCTTGAATATGAGCTCGAACGATCGAGCTATTACTTGCGCGAAGGTCTCTTTTGTACTGGCTTATACTTGCCAGGTATACTTCACTAGCCCTTATAAAATGTTCCATTCTATTCTTTAAATATTACTAGTAGTATGTGTACACCTTTGCTCCATCCCACTCCCATCCCCACTCCTTCCCCCACCACGCGGCTACCCCCACCACCTCACTTTTCCACCGCCGCGCTACCCACTCTGCTTGACCAGTGTCGGTAACATGAAGATGGTAAAGTGAGGTGGTGTGGGTACCTTGGTGAACAAGAAAGAGTAGAGATAAGAGTAGGATGGAGCATGTACACATACTTGGAATAAAATATTTGACTCACCCTTGTGCTGGCTGCAGCTGTGACGACTCTCCAGAGTGACGGGACACACACACATGCACGCGCGCACGCACACACACACACACACACACACACACACACACACACACACGCACGCACGCACGCACGCACGCACGCACTCACGCACTCACTCTCTCAAAAACCACAGCTACGCGTACGGGTAATACGGATTACTCGCACCCATGGAGCTTGGGCACCGTCGGGCGTGGGCATCCGTATCCCGATCAGCGTATCATTACCACGCGCTGCTTCGATCGCATCTAGATCTCCGGCCTCGTCAATTAAATGATCGAGGCCGAATACTACACACTTTACAAGCAGCACCGGTAACGCACTAATCGACGGCTCTGGGTAAAATAGGTGCTGCCAATCGATGTATATCGATTCCTCGAAATCGACCAGCAGTACCTCACAGTACCCGTCATCATCCATGTCGATGATCGACCCGCGCATAGTCCTTTCATTCCATACAACCACTCAGGCCACTCCAGCGCACAAGTCACTTATTAAAAATCGTCTCCTCTCAGAGCGCTCCTCGATATATAATTTATAGAGTTTGTCCTCCAGTTCACACAACGCCGAGCACATTAGATCCGTCCGCAGACACACGGCATTATTGTTGGTGCTACAAATCACCCGACACACAAAAACTGCCGCTAGGTCGTCGCCTAGATTTACCGGATACATTTTTTTTTTCGAATTAAACTCTCCACGTGCACTGCTAAAGACAGACTGAATGCTCCGGATGAGGCTGGCGGTGATCACAGTGTTTGAAGATAACAAACCCCCTCTGAGTCATAACTAGGTGTGCAGCGCTTTGAATCCAATGTCAGCAGTTTTGCACGTGCGTACCGCTTTGCGCTGTGTTTCTCGTGAAGCGAATGCTCTGCAGTAACAGACACAGAATATGATACCGTGCCGCGAGAGACCTCGATTATAATGTATATATAATTATAAAAGAAGAGACACAGTTAACCGATGTATTTGTTTTAATTAATCAATATTTTATTTAAATCACTTTACAGATATTTACCGTCGTATGCAACATCCCTGCAAACAAGGTAATCTTCGCTCGGAGACTCCTCTGCCGTTAAATTTATTTTTATCACTGTCTGATCGTCGAGAGGCAAAAGCATTGTAATATTCACGCACTAATCTGTCGTTTTTCGTTACATTATCGCTAAAGAGATTATTAAATCGCGACATGGTGAAGCCGCACGACATAAGGTGTAGGAATACGATGCAAAATTGTCCACACACATCCGACGTATTACTCTGTAGCTGCTTGAGGCCGTACCGATAGAACTTGCAGTTTCTTCGTAGTCGGGCGAGATGTTGCGGTATAACCGGTGGTAGCCCGTAGCTATCAAAGTACATTCCTTTTCCATGATGGTTAACGTACATGGCGATCCAATGCTCTCCAGGTCCGTCGTGGTTATCCGTGTTAACTACGAGTCTGGCTGGTAACGACCATACACGAGGAATTCTGTCAGCCGGGTATACGCCAACGGTTGAAAGTGGTAGATACTGCAGACTCTCGTAGATTTGTCTAGTGTTCATGCTGAACACATAGTCAATGATTAAATGATGACCGATACGCTTTAAAAGACGTATATATATGCAAAATTTATTTCACAGCGTCGTCGATCGTGTCACGACCACATGATGAAGATTTCTCCTCTTTTTTATTCTCTTCCTCTTCGTCTGCTGACCAAACATCCATGTATGATTCTCCTTCAAATGGATGCTCGCGAAGCCAATTTTTTATTTGGAAAGCCTGGCGCATTGCACAATGCGAAGACGCTGTATCGTTTATCATAGCGTGTCTGAAGCATTTTCGCAAAGATTTCGGCATAAATGTGTACGATGGGGCGCCCTCCTCATCCTCCAGGTTGGAAATTTCACGACTCGTGATATCGCAAAGAAGTATAGCCTTCTCGTGACCGCGCGTATAGATGCGTCTTGATTTTCGCGAAATTTCACGCAAGTTAGCGTATACCTGTTTACAGCTCACATCGCCCTCGTACCACTCCATACCGTGAAAATATTTCGAGAGAAAATTATTCTGGCTTCTCGATTGCTGTGGTAATTCGGCAAAGTGACACGGCGGTGCAACGATCCAATGAGCAGACTACGGTCTATCCACTGCTACCACGGCAATTTCTTTCGGAATAAATTCCGAGTCTTTACCACGCATTCCCTGTATATCCACGACGATATCCATTTTCACGTCTAATCCGTACAGACGACCGAGTTCGACTGATTAGTTACTCGCGGACACGCTTCTACGTGTCTTAACACGAAATAATTTTATGCCGACATCAGCACATTTTTCGCTTATCCGGTAAAATCCACCATTACCTGCCGAGAGGCATCAATTTCAAGGACATTATCATATTCCGCGTAGACTACACAATTTATCGTTGAAGCAAGCGCATCCTCAAATCGTACCTCTATTCTCACACTACCGTGCTTTATTAAATTCCAATGTGTATTGCTGTTCGCCGAAAGATCGGGTGTTAAATCAGAAGCAAACAGACAGTATCCATCGCGACAATTATCGCGATCGATCGAATTACCGTCGTTCAAGAAATGTATTCCAGTTCCCGAAAACAACGTTTGAAAAGCATCCACATATAGATGATTTTCCGTGAAATCAGGTTGTAACGGTTTCGAAGGTATTTGAGCATCATCTACATACAACGAGAGATAATTTATCTTGTAATTTTGGAAATTGAACGGATTCATACTGAAGTCACCGTTAAACGCTTTGTTATCGACAAAACCGATAATTATACGCTTCGGCAACTGACCTAACACGATATTATCGATAGTCTCTCCATGAACACCCGAGTGTATTGAAACGGCTTTTACCTCGACTCTCGTAAGAGGATATTTAGCCGTAGATTTTGCCAGAGTTCTAGCATGTGAGAGCAGCACACCAGGAGCTATTTTTGTTCTACGAACGAGAAGCGATGCCTCGAGAATCTTTAAGCCGCATTGACCATAGTAGAGAGGGTCCAAGATAGAGAGACAGGGGGGCGTGGCCTATCTATATTTCTGCTGGCTTGTGATTGGTCCCCCGCCTCCACACCCCCACTTCTCTCCTGCATCTGATTGGTCGCCCCACCCTGAGCCCCCGACTGACGTGCCACCTAGACGACACATGGGCCATCTGTCGGACGCTCGTTACCGGAGAGTTATTTATTGTAAATATTCGACACGAGGTATGTTACCGGCGGGCGGTAGTGGGAGGTTTGGTGCAGCTATCGATAAGTACATTGGGCCCTACATGTGACATAGCAGATTGGGCCCTACCAGTGAAAAAGAAGAAGAAGATTGTAGTTTGACATCGGTAAAAAGATTTGTGTCCGGTCATGTCCTACACATCTGAGGTTTTGCTTTTTTACTACTTGCCACCAATTAAAAATAAATCCTCCGATACTTTTAAAACCCCCATTATTGATGTTAATAGTAATAATAATAATAGGTAAAAACATTTGAAGAACAAATATGTTTATTGACAATAGCATTATGTATACAGTTTTAATAACTCTAATGTAGATTAAGCGAAACACATGATGACAACGAGACAGGGCCGTACATAATTAATACAAAGTCATACAATAATTATCTTATCATCCACAAGTAGTAAAATTAATTATTATCTTTTATAAACATGTGTTATTATGTCAATGTTTAAATACTACTTTTTAACTAGTTTGTACACTCGTTCTCCGTTTATTATTATTCGAGTGGATTTGTGGCTACTAATGAAATGTCTGTGAGTGCTTTTTTCACTTCATGCGTTATGAATGGAATACAAAATACCTTCAACTCCAGGAACAGTATATCGAAATATTCAATGAATGAAGGATCGACTCGATGGCGTACAGCCTCACATAGATTAAAGCTATTATGCGTTAAGAGTTCTCTAACGCGCACTTGATCCACATATTTGGCTAACTCTTTAGCGGGTATATGAATGAGTAATTCAGCACAAAGAATTTCGATACAGTTTTTCACATAAGAGGTGTAGCGCTGGAGGCGTCTCATAACTACCAGGCCCGTATTCACTTAATTCGTCCCTAAGATCTCCTAGAAATTGACCGATTGGCGGCTCATACTCGTTACCACCGGGATGGCTCACGTAAATTCAGGAGTCCGTATCGCAGTACAATATTCGTCGCCCGAGCCCCTCAAGATAACTGTATAATTTTAGGCGTGCCTGTGCCGTCGTGTATGCTGCAATCACGGCGTTTGATGTCGGTGATGGTTGGATAGCATCGCGGTTGCTCACATAGTTTACATATATAATCTTGTGATTAACCGGTAGCATCCCCGTCACCTCAATCTCCGGACTCGTTAGTAAATTCATTAACTCCGCGCGCGTGAAGACGATAACGGTTTTCGTGAGATTCTCTCGTTGACCAAACTTTCCCCAGAATGAATTAAGAGCCAATTTCGCTAGTGAACGTAAACCCGGATTTGGCTGCAAAGCACTTCGCTCGAGATATACACCCTCAGACTCCTTGTACAATGCTATAAAACGCTCAATTGCTTCCTCGTCATCGTTACACTCTGTTGGCGGACCACTCGCCTCCTGTTTTATTTTTAGGAATGTATCGATGTACTCGGCAAAATGACCGCCTCGTCGCGTTGTCGAGTCATACTGCGTAACAACGTATTGCCAAATTTCATAGATACGCGTCACTTTATATCCGAGCGACACAGCTTTTCTCAGTTCGTCCACGACCCATGTGCCGTCAAACGCTCGCTCACTCGTGTCATCGTGTGTACAAACCTCGGATGTGTCCATATCTGTACAGCACGTTCTACACAGGGGGAACAGTAGTTTCCCATGCATGCGAACAGGCAGTACGGGTATATACAAATCGCGCGGTGCCAGCACGGTACACTTCACGAAACCCTCGACGACACTTAGATCGTTTTCAAGTCCTACGAGTTCTCGACACTCGTCGCCTACGTACAATTTCGGGTGTCCAACGGGATATTTTCCATTCTTACATACCCACGGATACAGCGAGCAAACATCCACATAGCGTATCTGCTCCCCGTTCGCGACGTCGTACAAGCTTACAAAATTTTCCGTTCGACCGCCAAAGAATGCATCGCGTGGTTCGAGAGGCGCCTGCTTGACCATGGCGTGATTTTTCACGTATATCGACATTTCCTCGTTATTCTCGAGTAATCTGTCAAAATCGCATTCCCACATTTCGGTTAGAGTGTACCCTTTCGATCTGATTCGCCCGGAAATAAGAATGGTACGCTCGTATCGCTCATCCATTGTATCGCCGAATTTAGTTCGAGCATCTCTATTCACGCGATAACATCGCGGACAACCGTGCCAAAAGCAGCCATGAAATTGAAGAACGTGATGGACCCCCGCATCCACGTAGTAACCGTCCACGGCCGGTAGGCCGGCCGGAGGGCGATACTCTCTCGTGCGTCCAGCATGAGCGATAACGCAGTTGAGCTCACGCTCGAGCCATACGAGCCATACGACGGCCTTGCGCGATTGCTTATCGCCCCAGTGATATCCTCCTGGTGGTAACACCGCAATGCGATCTTTCTGTAGAAAATTCTTTCGGAATACTCTCATACATGCTGATGCTATCGTGCATGCTTCTGTAAAGGGGCACACGCTCCCACAACGTATAAGTAACTCTCGAAAAGCTAAACACGCTTGTCTCAAAACCGTAACATCTGTACGACAATATTGCACAAATTGCGTCGCAAAATCAAATTTATAATCTACGCGACTCGATTCTTCCTCATACCATTTTAAAAAGCGCTCGCGATCCGCTGAGAACATGGTATCGGGTGAGTAAAAATGCGAAGCCGGCAGAGGACCTGAGTAATTCTGATATTCCGGTGTGTTGAATAAATGGGGAAATGTACCTTTTGCCACCTCATCAGCGAAACCAAAGGCCTTAGGTAAAGCGCTAAGAGCCATGGGTAAATAGTTTAGACTATCGAGAAAAACGACATCGCCAATTTTCATCGAGACAATCTTCGTACCGTTCATAATCAGAGAGGGCAGCTGTGTTTTTTGCACCTCGATTAAATACCGTAGAATAAATTGTGCGTCGAAACCTCAAGCATTATGGGCGATGCAGATGGTCTTTTTAAATTTTTGCGATAATGCCAATTTTACGAGATCCCCAACAGGATCATCGATGAACACGAATTCACGTTTACCACAGTTAGCACAATCTGTCTCTATATCTGTGATATCCAGACATGCCATACATACGCATTGTGCGACACATAAATTCGGCTCGTGAATTCGTGTCGATTTATCATCATGCAATTGCGCGTGTTGCTGCGTCTCAAAATCATAAAATAAAAACCTCGTGGAAGACTTGTCTTTTTTCTTCTCCTTTTGCGCATCTGATTTCTTAAGAGGTGCTATAAAACATGCATGCGTAGTCGGCCGCGTTTGTTTGCATGTAGCACAAAACGATATACCACATACATGCATCTTTTTATCTGTGGTTTTAATCATACGCGAGCAGCCTCTACAGATTTTCAATGCGTTACAGACGCTGTACCGTCTATATTTACGAGACGTGATACCCGCGGAGCCCTCACTCTTGTGATGAGCAAGGCAAAAAGCACCAAAGAACGAACGATTACAGTCTGCGCAATACTCAGGCTGAGAGTCTCTATTACCATTGCAATAAGTGGATTTACATCGAGCACATTGATAGCTACATCGATGCTCGAGTACTCGAATACACTTGGAATTACATTGCGTGCAGAACCCCCGACTACCTAGCGCACCGGCGAGATTTAATATCGGTTGATAGTGATGAGAACGCTCGTAATAGAGAATAAAGAGTGTATGATTAATTTTACCTGTTGCAGTGAGTACGTATTTTCGCCCATCGTACAGAGCCGGAACGCGTTTTCCGAAGGTGAGAAATTCATAAACAACAATCGCTATACCCTCGTGAACCAAGTACTCCTGAAAGAGCTGAATTTCGCGCGCACCACACCCCCTAGATGGTGTCGTTACCCCTGCATTACGTGTGAGCTCTATCGCCGCTGTATATTGCGCACCTCGAAGCCCGTTCCGAATTTGACACCATCGTCTGTGTAGCACACCCGTACGTATTTGACCGCGTTCGGCATGCGCTCGGGCAGTGACAAGGGATCGTTGTAGACACAAATTATCGCGATTACTTATGCGTAAAATGGACTTTTTTGCTATAGACTCGTGTGTAAGCCTAGTGCCCACACCAGCTCCTTCGACGCCTCGTACTATACATGTCGTCATTCTACATGTACCAGCGTCTATTCGAAATTCGCGCGCGCTTTGAGCTACACTATTAATTAGTCGCCATATATCGTCGGGAACGATGTCACGAGCTGGTCGAAATGATAACCATACAGGTCCTTGCGCAAAAGACGGTACGCTCAGAGTCATACCCACATAATCATGTCCTTCGCACGATTTTGTAAGACGTGTGAGAACATCTCGTACACCTCCCTTGAACCATATCAAATGATCGATACCGACCGGTGGCTGACGAAAATAAAAATCTGTCTCTCGACCCTGCATCCTAAAGCGTGAAAAATAACGTCTCTGCTCGTTTTCGATACCGAAACGTTCACCAGGAGGCAAAATATCACCACCCAGTGCAGCAGCAGTCCTTCCATCGCCAGTCTGTCCACCTGCAGGCATAATTAAACCATTTATTAGAATTTTTATTTAATTTACTTAAAATTTTTGTTTGTCGCTGGCTATATACTATGCATATAATTCGTGTAACGTAAGAATTACAAACTTATATTTGCTTCTAGTCCTCGAATCCGTCGACTGCACCCGGGAACCGCCGACGCATTTCGTAAACCAACTCGATTGTCGGCGGTCTCGGCAGAGTGAATCGTGCAAAGCGAAAAACGTTTGGGTCCGTCTCGTACCCTGCTTTTTCATTTTACTATTATTATCCGCGTAATTTTTTAATTTTTGTCATCGTAGTTGTATTATTAAAAGCTTACCTGAATCTACAGGGTCCTCCTCCTCTTCCTCCTCCTCTTCTTCTTCTTCTTCTTCTTCTTCTTCCTCGCTGTCTGTATTGCTGTTGGCATCATCGTTTGAACTGTATTGTCGCGATGGGCCTGCGACGGATTCATCTGGTTCTCTCGAGGGGCCTGCCATGAAAAGACCGTTTGTAGGTTTATAACCGCAGAATGGCTGGGTAAAATTTATCCAGCGATTCCCTACGGTGCTGTCGCCATCGTTGTCCCTGCTATGATCATCTGAATCGGTTCTACCTTCCTCATCGAAATCATAGGTGTCGGATCCCATTTCTGCATCCTCATACCGTCGAACTATATAAAAATCTTATGAAATAAAGGAAATAAAATAAAAGTAATTAGCGCTGTATATTACTTACGTCTTTCATTGAGTATGGGTTGCAGAGCAGTCTCATTCAGCCAGCCTCGTCGACGAATAACACGCACCACCGAATCAATAATTATTTGATTATCAAACAATCCAATATTATACGCGTCAACTAAATCGCGCTGATGACACTCGCACAGCATACCGCGAATTTTACGAACAACCGCCTGTGTCGGAAGTTCCCATAGGGTGATCTGTAAATTTCTTCTACCCCAGCGCGAACGCAACGACGGTCTACGCTTCAATATAAACTCTATCAATTTTCTTATCAATGAGCGCTTTACCACTCTGACCATAATTGTGCTGTTAGAGTAGTAGTAGTAGTAACCACAGTAAATCAGACAATTAACTAGAGAATTTTCAAAGCGGCTCACTTTTATATATATTCCTTTAACAAGCTCTCTCTCTCTCTCTCTCTCTCTCTCTCTCTCTTTCTCTGCATATACTGCAACGATGTAATGAATACGACTAACCAAGAAGATGGCCACACGCGATCGCTTTACAAAAGCAAGACCTAGGGAAATATTTAGCGATGGTGGTGTACTTAGTTATCGAGTTTCGCTGATGAAAGTCATATTGTTTTCATCTAATTTCAAGGCACTCTGCCATGAGGAAAATCATCAAATTTCACCGACGAATATTATTTAGTTTTCATGGTACATATTATCTGTATGTCAATGTGTGCGTGTGCGCATAAGTGTGCGCGAGTATGCAAGAGTTTTGGGATATATCTGCTGCTGTTACTAGGCTGTTGAGGAGAATGCGACAAATATCAAAGGATATTGGCTAGCAATTTTCAGGCGTATGATTTGCAGTATCAAAAGAAGAGGCAATGCAGTTAGGTGGTGGGGGAAATCTGTATAAAACGGAGTATGAACACCACCGACGATTCATTCGAAAAGTCACAGTCTACAGGAAAGCAATAAAAATGGCAAATAACGGTGCTAAGCCTCATGCGATATCGCAGTATATAGCGAGCCCCGTTATGTACGGTTTAAATAAATCATTTGGTAAAATAATCGTAGCCGGGTTCGAGTTGAACTCTACGTGTACGCTTACACCGGTGGTGAAAATATTGTCGAATACTTTTACCGGAATTACACTCGGTGCGGACGAGTGGCGAGTGTTTGAAAGTGATTTTTCTCGCGTACAACAATATTTCGAAGCTCATGGGACTGATGCCGAGAAAATGTGTAATACCCGCATAGAGCACACAACGCATTACACACTTTTAACCTCGTGTTACCAGCACAGAGCTGTGTCATTTGGTAAAATAAGCGGTAGCGCTGATGAGGAATACGAGAATCAAGAGGAATCTGGAGAATCGAAACGGAAACGCTTCCGAAAATACTCTCCAAACATTGTTCTTCAGCGGTCTACATTTGATATGCTCGTCGAAATAAGTAGAAGAATTGATATCCATATGCAGGCTCTAGAGAGCAAAAGTGAAACGATTCAGAGGTGTATGAACGAGGTGGTATCATATGTC